>JAWZYV010007879.1:0-12809 GCA_038373885.1 Cheiracanthium punctorium
GCACTTGACTTGTACTTCGCACGGGGAAATAGCTTAGAAAAAATTGAATAAAATGGCACAAAAAATAAAAGAGACATTCAACTGGAATAAAAGTTCCCGATTTTAAACTTCAGACTATCCAAACTGTAATGGAGTTTCTAAATTTGAGAGTGGCAGATCTAGTAGGAAGGGCGAACTAGTGTTAGTGTAAATGACTTGTATTCATCTTGATTACAAAGTCTGTACAACCCTACACTCTCTGGGTGTCATAACTATACGTAAGCGAAATGTTCGCGCTAGATACACTTTACACCAAGAATCTTGACAGTTTTTACCTCAAACCAAGTAAGAGCAAATTCCTTTCGGTGTGCGGAAAAAACGCGAACGGTAAAAACGCACACGGAAAGAACGCCAACCGGAAAAAACGCGAACGGTAAAAACGCAAACGGAAAAAACGCGAACGGTAAAAACGCCAACATGATTCATTTAACATATGAACTATAGGCGTAAATTCGGTTGGGGGGCGGCACAGGGGGCACGTGTCCCCCTGTGCCCCCCCCGGAACAATTTCGTCAATTAAAGAAAAAATAAACACGGTTGAAATTTTAAAGAAACTTTTCTTTCTGCTCTAAAATTCGATATGTGACCCCCTCAAATGTTTCCTGTGCACCCCCAAATTTCAGTAGGCCTGGAGCAGTAATGAGGCCTACCTTAGGAAGCTATTGTTAATAGGTTTTCCTAAGAGTACAATACATTCGAACCATAGGCGTAGGGTCGAAGAGGGGGGGGGAGGCACAGGGGGGCTGTATACCCCTTTCCTCCCACTACGTCTAAAAATTTTTAAACGGACGATTGTTTTAAAATTTAAAAGAAATTTCCTTTTCTGCTTTTAAATTCGACATGTGACCCCCTCAAATCTTCATGTGACCCTCCAAACTTTCAGTTGGTCTGGGAGCGGTGATAATCCTTGTCTAAAAAAGCTATTGTTATTAGGTTTTCTAAGCATATTGTACATATGAACTATCGCAATCGGGAGAGGGGGTTACAGGGGAGGGGTGTCCCCTCTGTCCCCAAATTATTTTTATTTTAAACATTTGTTTGAAGGGTCGTTTTAACCGTTCCACTTAAAAATGCAAAAAGAAACTCCAGTCTGTGACTTGAGAGAATATTTGTTTTTCTTAAAAAAAAAAAAAAAAACTCTTCACTGTCAGACTAGCTTAATTTGAACAAGGTTATTTTTTTAGCGATTCGTTTAAACAATTTTTCTCATTCCCAATAGGTTGTGGTTTTTAATTTTTTTTTAAATACTAGTTTTTCTTTAAAATAGTTATTTATTTTTTTTTATTTTTAATGCAATGCTAAGTATTTTATGCAAAAATGTTTTATTCGTTGAGCGAAAGTGAATAGCATTTTCCCTTTTCAAAATAATACTCTCACAGTTTTACATCAAGTTATATTAACTGTTATAATAGATTTATTGCATCTTTTTTTTTCTTGCTGTATTTTATTCATATATGAATAGTTCAATATTTGATAAGTTATCCTTCTAAATATTTATACTTTATCAGTCTTGCGTATTTCAGCAAGTTTTTTTTTCAGTTTATCTTAAAAAATTAATAAGCTGTAAGTTTTATAAAGAAGAGAGCTTTATAAGATATAAATTTATCCAATAAATTTTTTTAAAAAATTTAATCAAGTATCTTTCACATTGTAGAATAAATAATTTTTACTAATTTCATCACAATTAGTAAAAGACTAATGTATAGGTATAGGGTTCTGGCTTACCGCGCGGCCATTTTCTCCATCTGTAATGTGAATTCGCGTTAGGACCCCTCAAAAAGTCCTCCATCCAAGGCATGTCTAAATTAAGCAGTGAATCCTTGTGTAGAAGGGGCCGTGGTAGCCCAGTGGTTAAGGCGTTGGACTCGTAACCGGAAGGTTGTGGGTTCGATACCGGCGTACCACTAAAGACCACCGTGTACATGCGGGGTACGTGCACGTTAAATCCGTGGTCCCGAAAGTCCTCTCGGCGGTCGCTAGCAGTTTACGAGGGATGCCAATATTCAGAAGTCCCCCACCTTCTGATGAGGGTCCAAATTCTGGCAGGAAATTACTAGAAGGACGTATATGTAGCTCTAAGCGACACATTTAGTGACGCGAGCTGTCCTCTCCTGGCAGACATTCCTTGTGTAGATCTGCCACAAAACATAAATAACTTTCCCGATAATTTTCAGTGAAAGTAAAAAGTTTAATATATTTAATACTAGCTGAAGTACCCGTTCTTCGCACGGGAATGAATAAACTTTTTGATATTACAATTTGTTGTGATTACTATTTATTGTAATAAAGAGATATAGCAAATTGATATCGCATTATATTGTGTTCAATAATCATGCATACCGAATTTCAAGGCAATCGTTTGTACGGTGCAGAATGCCATGCGGCGTAGCGCAATTACTGGCAAGTTTTAGCAAAACGGATACGGCGAAAATATTCTTTGGATTCAGATATCGATGAATACGAAATTTCAGGACGAACGGCTGGATAGCCCTGAAGTTCATGCGTTGACGCGACATCTAGTGGGATAGGAAAAATGGATAGCGCTTATAGGAAAATGGATAGCGCCAAACTCTTCCCCGTGTTCAAATATCTATGTATACCTATTTTCATAACGATTAGTTGCACAGTCAAGAAGTGATGCACTGCAGCGCGATCTAGTGGTTAATTAAAGTAATGATTTGCTACAGTGCCGTCAAGTGGCGAGTTATAGCACAATGGATAACGCCAAAATATTCTCATTGTTCAAATAGCTATGTATACTGATTTTCATAGCGACCGTTTGAATGGTCAAGAATTTGGCCTGCTGCAGCGTCATCTAGTGGCGAGTTAAAATAATAATGCATTGCAGTGCCATCTACTGGTGAGTAACATCAAAAGGTACACAGTTAGAATATATTCTTCGTGCTGAAATATGTAAGTATATGAAATTTTATGCAGAACGGTCGAACGGTATAGAAGTTGATGCGTTGCAGCGCCATTTAGCGGCAAGTTACAGCAAAATGGATACTGAAAAATATTCTCCGTGTTCTAATATCCGCGTGTACCAAATTTCATCGAAATCGGTTGGACGATATTCGTATAGTAAACGGCTAAACGGAATAGAATTCGACGTTCTGCTGCACCACCTAGTGGCAAGTTAGAGGAAAACGGATAGCATAAAAAGCTTCTCAATGATAAAAGACTTAGGTAAACTAAATTTCATGGTGATCGGTCAAATGGTGCTAAAGTTTTTCAACCTCATACACACGTACCAACATTCATTTTTATCTATAACCAGTGTTATTATATATCCCAGTCTGAAATAAAATCCAGTTTCAAATCTAAGCCTCGCCAAAGTGCCAACATACGCCATTTTGCAAGCATTTTTTCAGGAAATCATTCGAAGCATTGACTTAGCAGCAATCAAACTGGGAAATGGTTCGACCGGCAAAAAGTAAAGCACGCATTTATTTGAAAAGTGGAATCGCTTAATACAGCCGCATTTTTTAAATTATCAACTATAACGTGTTTTATTCATCGTTACTCCGATGTACTAAATGTGAAGATTTCAATTTTCTGAAATTGGCGCAATTCCCCCAACTTAAATCAATGTACTCAATTGGCGAGAATTCAAAAGATAGATCGCTTTAAATCCCTTAATAACTACATTATTTCTGCACGGATCCTTAAAATTTAACGCTGTATTCTAATAAAACTTTTGTACTTGTTTTCAAAAATCTATTTCCTTAAGCTCTCAGTAAATTGCGCCAAGCCGAAAACTGTGCAAACCGCTAGAACTCACTTTCTCAAAATCGGCATTTGAGCCATTTTGAGCCATTTTATTTTTTCGCCAAACTAAAAAAAATTACATATTAGCCTCGGAAATCTATAATTCTTATTGTTTTGCGTATAAAACATTTCATTCCTGCTCTGATTTCCCATGCACAAGATATTATAATAAAAAAATATTTATCTTACAAATATAAACTAACAAAAAAAATCATTATTATTCTTTTATTTTTACTTTGAGAATTTAAAACATTTTATTCGGCAATATCGCCACACATGGCAACCACGATGCTTTTTTCACACTTTTTTCACTACAGGGGTTACAATTACGGAAAGCTTTTTGCATGGAGAACATAAAAAACCTCTTAAATTCCGGGAACGGGTGGACTTTCAAAGTTTTAAAGCGGACAATGATTTATTCTATATTATTTTACATATCTATGCAAAATTTCAGGCTCATAGGTCCATTTTTGTGGATTTGTATACGAATCAAATCCACAAACAAACAAACTAACAGAATTTCATTTTTATTTATAAGATTAAATAAAAATCATAATCACTCCCAAACACTTTTATCAAGGTTGTCCTAAAAACCCTGACCTATAGAGTTTCCTTTTTTAAATGTTGATCGTTATTTTGTGGTATCAAATATAATTTTCTGAATATTAAATGTAAATAAATAGAAACATGTATTTTTTATACAGCCCTCTTTCTTCTGAGAAGGCTTACAGATATGTTTAATCAAAGTTGGTGAGGGGCAATAAGCTTTGCTATATCAATAATAGCAAAAATATAATTATTAAAACTATTCTAACAAAACTAATTAACCATTAATTTTAATCAGTGTTATAAACAGCCAATATTTTATATTTTAAGTTTTAAATCATTTTTAAAAAGTTTCCTGTAAAAAGGGGTTTTTAGCATTTAGAAATGAAAATTTGTTTCAAAAGTTACAATTACAGTAACATTTAATTTGAAGAGTTTATTTTAAGTTGTTTTTATTAGTTGTTGACTTATTAATACCATGACTTAATTTTAAAAAAGCATTTTTAAAATAAGAGTATTCAAGCTTAAAATGAATATTTTAAAAAACAAAAACATGTATACATAAATATATACTGATAAATCATTCATTATTCTAATAATTTAAAACCGAAAAGCTAACAAGATGAATCAGAATGAATTATGATGAATCAAAATAAAATCTTGTACTTATAAAAAGAAAGCCAGTAAACATAAGCCATGGTTGGTAAGGAATAAACTGAAGGTCAGAATTTATTACAGAGAACGTGCATGTTAAAACGGTGTGATAGGATATTCTTTTTTAGGGTGGTCTTTGTAGGTGAGAGATGGTACTTAAAATTTTCGCAATTGCTACAATTTGTTGCGGAATGACTAGTTCTGGTCCTTGTCCTAAGAATACAAACAAATTGAACATTCAGTTTGTTAAATTAGTAATTAATTAATTAAACTTGGTAAATTAATAATTCATTAATTAAACTATTTCTCTATTTTATTATGTTCAGGAGAATTTTTAAATCTCGTGCATTTTTAAAGTCTCCCCTTTTAAAGGTGAGAAGGTGTAAAGGCAAACACTCCCCCCCCCAGCATTCTATAAAAAAAAAAATTGTGATCAATTTCAGTTAATTAAAGGCACATGGCTCTAATCTACTAAATATTTTGATTTTAATTTGTATATATTTCAATGTCATTTATATAATTTTTTACTGTTTAGATCACATAAAACTAGGAAATAAAAATGATTTAAATACTCTAGCGGAGAAAAATCAAATGATTACGAGTTTAAATTTCATTCACATTTAAATAAATCGTTTGAAATCAATTGAGTTTCTATTTAACGCTAAAAATACCCTTTTAAATAATTTTGAATATTTTGTTTTTAAAAAAATCTCAATACAATGATTGTATCTTTCTCAACAGAATAATTGATATAAAAATTAATTTTTTAAACTGTGATAAAATATATTTATTACCGCACAGCATTTAAATGTTTTTCTGAATATAATATTCTTGAATGTAAAATCTGTGCAGTACGAACCTCAACCTAAAAAAAAAAAAAACCTGTTTGTTCATGTTGCCTTAGGCGTTTTCCCGTACGCTATCTCCCATAGTCCCCATTGTCCGGGGAATTTCCCCTATTTCTTTCTTGGAAGGGACACGGCTTTCATGACCTTGACAAGTAGCTTGACTAGCTAAAAGCAATTAATTCCTTTTTATTAAATGTTGTAAATTTCCCTGATTAATATGAAGATATATGTTCTCAAAATATAAAAAGTGGCTCCTTTACTTCAGAAACAAAAGAATTTTGGGGCAGGCCAATATTTGATTAAATACCATTATCGTATTTACTACAAAACAAAATAGGTTCATGTCAATATTTAAATAAAAATTATTATTCTGAGGGGGGAGGGATATTCTTTTTTTTCTGGTTCGCGTTTTTTCCGGTTCGCGTTTTTACCGTTCGCGTTTTTTCCGTTTGGCGTTTTTTCCGTTCGCGTTTTTTCCTACATTCTAGACTTTCATAACGAGATCTGCTGGAATTTTTAACTCTTCCGATGGATTTTCAGTGCATATGCATAAAGCCGCATTATCCGATTAGCTGTAGTTAGCCACGTTGAGTGCGATATTTTAACCTGGTTGTCTATATTTATAGCTGTTTCAATTTTGAATGTAGTCTCGCAGGGAATGTCTGACAGTTTCAAAGCATGCCCGCTTTGTGCTTTTCTGAAGAATGGAACAATGATAGACGAAGGATTTGTAACTTACAAATACTCGAGGAGGGCAATCAAATACACAGATCGAGTAGCGGGCCGCAACCTAATCAGTTTCTTATATAAGATATTTCAGGGGTTCGGAAGATTTAAGAGATTGATCTGAATTATCTAATTCCAAATTAGGAAAAAGAAAAACATGTACATTGTATTAAATTACGATTCCAAGAAAAAGGGGGTAATTTCATAATTTGTCATCTATGAAGGAACGGACGGATTAACAACCAAGCCCAAAACCACAGAGAGTGGAGTGCGAACCACCCTATGAAACGGCAAAACGAGTAAAATTTAAAAGGAAACTTTAAAATTACAGAAGGGGAAAACAATGAAGAAGCCCACAAAATGTACAGCGAGAATTAGGGTCTGTCTGCTGCAACTCCTTCACGACCTTTACGTCTGCTGCAACATGTTTACAGCAAGCTCTGTCACTGAGAGCAGGGGCGAATCCAGTGGGGGCTGCATCCCCTCTGAAATCTGATCTTTTACAATTGAAACTTATCTAACAATTTGATAGAAAACTTTCTCCGACCTGGCTACGCTACAGGTTGAGAGTCTCGGGAGATGCAGTAAAAAAAATCTGAGAGGTGGCTTCTATTCTTGAGTTCAGCAAGTTTACAGATATGTAAAGCGAGGGGAGGTGTGTAATAGAAAAGTGAACGCACTTAATTACATGGAAACCGAGGAAAATCAAATTTATTAGCAAACGAATAGTGTTTGAAACTGACATTCACGAAGCCTTCTTTTCCTTAAATAGGGGCATCTAATTTGATGTTGCAAATTATTTTTCCAGAGAGCTTCGCGGGCCGCGGGCCGCCAGTTGGAAACCACTGAGATAGAGCAACATGAAGCCACACGCTCTAGCTGCACAAACAAGAACAACGCCTACATTTATAGTATAGACTGCTATCTATCGTCGGCGGATGCAAAAATTAATTGTCTTACGCAAAAGTAAAATTGTATATTTGAGTATTGGCTACAAATTTACCCTCCCCCTTCCCCCACACACGTTCACGATGTCTAATTCCTAAAGCTTTCTCTTGGGGATGGGGATATCAATCGATATTGGTGTAGCAATTTAAAAAATTGGGGCCTGAAAACTTCCGTAACTCGAACATCTAAAACAATTGCTAATCCAGAAAATATTCCAGCTACTAAGGCTTCAGTCCCTTACTTCTGTACCAATGTCACATGACTCCTTCCCCAGCAGGTAAATTCAATACAACCCCTTTCGAAAATCGTATGGATGCCCTTTTTATCAAATCCTAATTGTATGGATGCAGTAAGCGGTGGCGTTAGAAATCATTTAGCAATTTTCATATTTTTAACCTTATAATCTAAAATTTAAGCACGATACGCCACCTGAAGATGAAATTTCTAATCGAAATCCTTCTGGGGATATGTTTAGCTCGCCCATTGACAACTATTGAGCATGTAGGCTATCCAAAATATCCGATTTTTCATTATTTGGCGACTTGCGTACATGTAAAGTTAATAAAAGCTACGCAACAGATAGGATAGCTTGCCACGAATGGCGACTTTTCATTATTTGGCGATTTACACATGCTCACAACCTATAATTACTGTTCATTTAAGGTTACCGGAAAACCATCATCCATATTTTCATATACATAATCCTTTGCAGATTGGCGTATTTAGCACCACGAATTATATCATCTCGACACGCTGGCAAATAGGCGTAGTTAACGCCACCAAATATGTCTACTGGTAGGAAATACTCCAGCTGGACCAAACCGCCTTTAAAATAATCTGCACTTTAATTATTTTTCATTTTCAAGATACTGGGTTCCAGCATTCTGGAACTCGAAGCTTATTCATCCTGCTTAGAAAGATACTATTTTGCCAGATCATTCCTAATTCCAAGATGTCGCTTTTACAATCAGTTACAATTAATTACTCTCTTTTGGAAAAACGAATAGTCGCTAAATCTAAACTCCTGTTGTCTAAGCGAACTTATTATTTGAAAATTCTCAACTTTGTTTAACACAGTTTGAGATTTATTTCATACTAGCTGAAGTACCCGTCCTTGACGGGTTAGGGAATGCAAATTTCCAAAAAGCAAGAACTTTTGTCAGCATTGTAGGAGTACACAGAGTGGATGTAGTATGTTGCCAAAGTAAAGAAAGCGAATTTATAATTTTTATGTATTGTTAAAATATTACAGGTTAGAGAGTAATTAAGTAATATCATTTCATTCGCTTTAGTCGTAACTATGTGACGCGCGAACGAATATTTACGCATATTGAAATAATTTTGCAAAATCCCAAAATCTAATCAATATTTTTGAAAAATTGGAAGCCTAGAATTTAAGTTGAGTGACAACCTATCCTGTCACCCAATTTCGTTTCATTCCCTGCAGTCTTTATTCCGTGATGCAGGAACAAAATTTCAGCATTTTAAAACAATTTTCACAAAATCTCAAAATGTAATCAAAATATTTTTAAAATTCAAAGCCTATAAATTAAGATTAGCAACTACCTATCCTATCACTAAATTTCGTATCATTGGTATTAGTCGTTATTACGTGATGTTTGAAGAAATATAAACGTATTTTGAGAGAATTTTCACAAAATCTCATAAAAATGTTTAAAAAATTGGACACCTATAGTTTTTGTTGAGCAGCCATCTATCATGTGACCAAATTTCATATCATTCGCTTTAGTCGTTATTAAGTAATGCGTGAACAAAGATTCACTCTTTTAAACGATTTTCGCAAAATCTCGAAATCGGATCGATTTTTTTAAATTAGATGCTTATAGTTTAAGGTGAGTAACCACCTATCATTTCACCAAATATTATTTTTTCACCTTTGCAGTTATTACGTGATGCTTGAAGACAAATTTACGCAGTTTGAAAGGATTTTCGCAAAATCCCAAAATCCAATGAAGATTTTTTAAAAATTCGACGCCTATGTTTTAAGTTGAGTGACCACCTATCATGACACCCAATTTCATATCATTCGCTTCAGTCGTTTTTACGTGATGCTTGAACACAAATTTACGCAGTTTGAAAGGATTTTCACAAAATCTCAAAATCCAATGGAGATTTTTTTAAAATTCGACGCCTATGTTTTAAGTTGAGTGACCACCTATCATGTCACTCAATTTCATATCATTCGCTTCAGTCGTTTTTGCGTGATGCTTGAACACAAATTTACGCAGTTTGAAACGATTTTCGCAAAATCTGAAAATCTAATCAAGATTTTTTAAAAATTCGACGCCTATGTTTTAAGTTGAGTGACCACCTATCATGACACCCAATTTCATATCATTCGCTTCAGTCGTTTTTACGTGATGCTTGAACACAAATTTACGCAGTTTGAAACGATTTTCGCAAAATCTGAAAATCTAATCAAGATTTTTTAAAAATTCGACGCCTATGTTTTAAGTTGAGTGACCACCTATCATGACACCAAATTTCATATCATTCTCTTCAGTCGTTTTTACGTGATGCTTAAACAAAAAAAGCGTCACGGACAGAATGACAGAATGACAGAATGACAGAATGACAGACAGACAAACTTTTTTTTGAGGGTCGCATCGGATTCCCGGGTGCTTGAAACGGATAGAAATCGCAAAATTTTTGAATTCCAAGAAATGTACAGACAAAAGTCTAATTTTATTTATATAGATACTTTTTAATTTGGCGTAAAATGGGCGTAATTCTAGCTCATGTTTGTAAATTTCACGCGATTCTAGATACTTGGAAACGCTTTGTTGAAAAGGAATGAATGATTTTATGCCAAATCTGGCAACCATTATGCTTATTTTTTCAGTTTTTTATTAATATCTTCAAAAATAATTCGATTTTCGAAATTTACGTCAGCTTAGCAGGTTCCTCGGAATTTTTCGAATCTGTGGGCACCTTAGTCGAAACTCAAATCCCCACGGTTTAGGAGGAGATAGGCCAACAAGCTTTGACAGCGCCAGCGGCCTTTACTTTTTTTTAGAATAGAGAGATTATAATGCAAGTTAATTATTGCCGTGCTCGAAATTAAGGGTCGTCCTTGACCTCTAAAATGTATAACGAACCCTTAATGTAAAATTTGTTTGTCCGTGGCACTCTAGTTATATTTTATTTACACTTTTCTCTTTCAAACTTTCTTCATTCAGTTTTACAAACCATGTCATCTAGTTTTACCAATGCATGTCAAATAATCCAATCTATTTAATTTTCATAAGAGGTATTTGCACTTTGTTATTCACTTCTTAACGCAAATAAATATACATTTTGTCCCAAAAAGGTGGTACCGGGGTTTAATTCTTTATGTATTAGAGATGAGTGGGCAATGTCAATTGAAAATATCTGAAGTGACTCCCCTCTATTTTCCGAACTTTCGATATTTAACATGTATAAATGATCAATCACAATCAACTGAATCGAATCTAGTGTTCAGGCACTAGCGCATTTAAAATGATTTAAGCGTGTAGGATACAGTGTATAAGAACACTTTTTGTTGCCCTGCAAAAGAACTGCAGGGCCACAGTGGGGTGAAACACCCGATTTCGGGAAAAAAAGCTTAATCGCTTAAATTATGACAAGTTTGAGATAGTTTCACTGTAGAAACCCACCTTCGTCCCAAAACTCTGCGAATTATTCCATTTATGCATTTTTCTCCTTTTTTTTTTTTTGCTAAAAATTGTTTTTCAGTTCTTGGCCTAAAAAAGTAACTCATACTTTTTTGAAGACAGAATTTGCTGAGTCTGAGGGATGTTAGGGATCAGTAGAAGTTCCAGAGATATCAACAGATATACTAATATGGGCGGTTAAAAAAATGTATTCCTAATCGCCAGGGGGGATTTTTGATGAAATGTCAACTACATTCGACTTCCGTAAAAATTCGACAAATTTATTAAATTAATTCTTGTTCTATAAGCAGTTTGATATTTGAAAATACTAGATTTACCTGGTGCATATCGTCATTTTAATATTTTTTAGAACCTATCACTTTTTAAAAGAAACAGGTATAGGTAAAACCTGCACTGATTGATTCAAAAAATAAATTTTTGCAGTGAAGAAGGCCTGCCTCCACTCATATCAGAATGAATAAACAAAAAGAGAAATTCCAGAATAAATTTAAGATAAATGACTCAAGCTTTTCGGAATAAATCTCAGAATAAGTAATCGGTTCAAACTAATTTCAAAATAAATCTCTCCCCCCCCCCAAAAAAAAAAACTCAGAATAGATAAAGCATTTTAAAAAACTCAGGGAAAATATCAGAATAAATAAGTAGTTTAAACAAATTTGAGAATAAATTAGCAGTTTGAATAAATTTCAGAATAAATCTAAAAAACATTTTGAAAATTCTTTAAAAAGTTGTTTTTCACTTTTCTTTTTCGATTGTTTCACTCATCAGTTTAAGGTACCTTCAAGAAATAACAATTCCTTTGCCTCATCACTTAGCGGAAGGATTTTCTTCTTCGGAAGCGGTCTTAAACTAGTGATTATTGGATATGAAGATACCAAAATGTTGAAAATGTCCGTATTCGTCGCAGCACGAACGAAGACTTTCTACTATTGTCTACCCAGATGACATTATGCAATTTCCTAGTTCAAACAGAAGCATGTTGAATTAATCACCTGCCCTTTTCCCCCTCAAAACAAGTGTGAACCAAAAACACAGTGTCGCGGGTCCGCGGGGAACTGATTTTGTTCCTGCCAGAGAGAATGAGACGCCTATTACTATATTCAAAAATTTACTGTGACCGAATAGGGGTGAGAAGGGGTCTGAAATTTTCAGAGATCCTTTATTAGGGTCAGAACTTCAAGAAAAAAAATATGACAAACCAAAGGAAGGTGAAGCTCGATTTGTACGCATAACTAAATCCAAATTCCACCAAAAATCCGAATTTTGATGGATTTGCATGTCGAAACTCATCTTCAAATTAACTTTTGTATTTTTTACAGATACTGTAGGACCTATACTCACGATATATATCATTAAAAAAAATTCGGAAAATACCTATGAAAAAGAGATTTTTCAAAATTTTTCCTTGTAAAAGCTAAAAAATTAAATTGCTCACATTTCGACTTTAATTTCATGCTAAACAAATACTGTAACCACAAAACTATTACTACAGGCCGATTCTGCAGGTAAATTACTGTAAAAGTAGTTGAACTGATCAATCATAAAGCGACTTTGAAAAATTGACTTTTTTCCACCTCTACCCCACTCTGGGGCGTACACTGGC
>JAWZYV010007883.1:0-261778 GCA_038373885.1 Cheiracanthium punctorium
ACAAAAAGGTACAAACAAATTATTTTCGTCCTATATTAATCCTGAAGAGCTTCTAGATATATCGGCCGTTCTCAAAAAACGGAAAGGAAAAAAAAAAGTAAGAAAATCTGAAACACTTTCAGATTCTAAATACGCACTGAAGTGCTATATATTAAAAGCGTATCCTATCCATGCGTCTTCCCTATTTTCTTTCCTTATTCCATCCAGTTGGAAAGTGTATCGTTATTCATGAGTGTGATTAAACAAAAATAAATTCGATATTTCTAACATCCTTTTACTGGATGCAATACGTTAGAAATAGAAGGGGGAGAAGACGCGCAGAAATATGCAGAATTCGAACTGACTGAAAGTTTCAAAAACTTACTTTTAGTTTGTTTTATAAGTCCCGTCAAAAGGAAAAACTTATTCAGGTGATTTTATTTATAAACTGCGTATTATATAAGTTTGCGCCATCTATCGACGGCTTTGTAAAAAAAAGATCAATTGTATTCCTTTTTTTTTTTTTTTTTTTTTTTTTTTTTTTTGGATAAAAGATACTTTTTTTGTATATTATAGGAACAGTGTTTTTTTTCGCGCGATAAAAAGTAGATTGCTTGTTAATCCAGGACTTTATTCCAAATTTCATCGCAATCCGTCAAACCGTTTCTGGGTGAAAGAGTCAATAACATACATACACACATTGACACTTATAATATTAGTAGGATTCACAGAAACTTTCTTCAATGTTGTATTACTAATACGATAAAATCCTTCCAAATTCGGTGGGAAAATCTCAGCTGCTCTTCGGGATATGTAATACTTGAAAGTGAGGTTTACGTCCCTAAAAACCATATTTCACGATTTTAAAGTTGTTGGGGCGGGCTTCCTTAGGCCGGGGGCCTTCGGCAATCTCCGACCAGCCCAGTTGCCCAGTCCGGGCCTGATAAGCGCTGTCACTCAAAACTGAATTCCTTCAGTTGTATTTTCTAATGTAAGTCTTCATTAGGGATGCAACGGATATCCGACAAACATATTACATCCGCACTATCCGGCCAATAGGCCGGGTCATTGGCAGTAGCCGGATATTACAAATATCCGGCATTACATCCGACCTAAAATCAGATATTGAAAAATAACATTAATAAACATAATAAATGAATAAAATGTAAAATCTGCAATTGTCAAAAATGAGAAAAAAGAATATCTGTGGAAATATTTTGTTTTCAATACTCTTTAGAATATATTTTTATCGTATTTAGAAAATGGGGCGGGGCGAAATTAAGTATTTCCATTTTATTAAGATTGGAGGAAATTATTCTGAAAAAAAAAAAACACTGTTCTACCGCAATCTTACAAATCTTCGTAAGAATTCGGTTACCTCCCCCCCCCGGCCCCTCCTAATTTTGATGAAGTAAGGAAATTTGTTACAATGATTTTCCAACAGTTGTATGAAACAAGAACTGATTCTTTCAAAAACTGAATTTGTAAGATATTTGTCCAACTCTTGAGGGAGGACAACCATGACATTGTTATTTGGATCAGCTTTAATTCCAGTAAAACTGGCACTCATTTCTCATTTCATGGAAACAATCCAAAAGAGATTTCTGATTTTTGAACAAGTTGATTCGAAACTAATGAGAAAATTTAAAGAAAAAAAGCAATAGCTGGGAATGATCTAAGAAAACTAGTGAAGATAAAACAAGAAAAAGACGAAAACATACTGCTGCCGGATATCCCGTCGAAAGTTTGTCTGGATATTCGGTATCCGGCCAAACTGATATCCTTTGCATCACTATTCTCCAGTTATTTCATTGGGTAATGCACAAAAGCAAGCATGGCAGGCCGCACTCATAAACTCGCGCCAAATATCGCCAAGCTTTGTGACCTTTTGGAGAAATGTCCCCGAATGGAGAGTTTAAAATAAGACACCAAGATTGAAATCTGCTAAGAAAATATCTGTAATAGTTACAGAGAAACCTCCAAACACTATGTTAAGCTTTGAGAAAACCAGAACTCGGCATCTTCCCGTTCTCGTTAACAATTTTCACGCAACAAAATCCAACCAAAGATTTAAGAGTTCCAAATCTTTTTAATGAACACGAAAGTATGAATTTTAAGCTAAATTTAAATCCTGAAGAGCAGAGCATCCCAAAAATTCGTAACATTGCCTTCTTCTCAAGGCTTCACGTCCCGGACAGTACAGGCCGCAGTGAGGAGACCGCACAAATATTTTTCATACTCATTTAACAATGATCTTAATAACATACTTCAAACAAACATAAGTGTATATACTCATAAACAAATAAATAATAAACTAATGCACATTAATAAAAGCATGCATTACGAATAGGTACATGGCGTAAGCAGTAAGTATGTTGAAGGAAGGGAAGAGAGAAACAGGAAAGAAATGAAGAGAGTTAAGCCATTGTCCGATAGTAAAATTAAAGTAATTAATTACATCAGCAACAAATGGCTAGCCTGTTGTAATGCGTGACTCTTGGATTGGAATTAGGCGAGTTCCTAATCTTTTTGACGACATCATCCAGTCTGTTTAGGACTGCGTAAGGACCGCCTCACGCTGGTTGCAGCTTGGGAGACGGGCTTTCTTGTCTGGTAGGATTCCATAGCCAAACCTTGTCACCTTCGTTGAACTCGTGACTCGTACATTCGTATCGTAGCACGTCTTCATCTTCTCCGTGCACACGTTTATTAACTCTCGCGCAGAATAATGTAAGTCTACAAACCGTGCCTTTTGCATGTAGTCCACAGGGGCTGATGGAGGCGTATCTG
Organism: Cheiracanthium punctorium; assembly: GCA_038373885.1. Taxonomy (NCBI): domain Eukaryota; kingdom Metazoa; phylum Arthropoda; class Arachnida; order Araneae; family Cheiracanthiidae; genus Cheiracanthium; species Cheiracanthium punctorium. The sequence continues at coordinate 2,770 of JAWZYV010007883.1, forward strand.
TACGGTGAATAAATAGTAGATCACTAGGAAGACAATTATTTCTACGGAATAGGATCTGGGAAGGTGTAATGCCGGTTGTCTCATGGACAACGTTCCTATGAGCCAATAAAAAGAGGGAGTATCTTCTCACAGCCCTCCTGATTCCTGGATACCAAAATAAGAGGTTGTTCAAAATAGTGCGATTAAATCTTTCTACCATGCCGTTGGATGGTGGATACGTAGTCTGTCGATGCCAAGTAATTGACATAATCCTTTACAAAACTGCAGAGCTAAAGTTCGTTCCTTGGTCCGGAATGAAGTTGCAGATTGGCTCCATACCTGGAAATTGATTTTTGCACAGATATCTCTGCTACAGTCGTATTTGTAGCCTCCTGATCAGGAATAGGATACACTTTGGCTCGTTTTGAGAAATAATCTATGAGAACTGGGATGTATTTGTTGCCCTCTGTAATTCACGGAAGAGGTCCCAGGATACCGAAAGCAATTCTCTGAGAAGGCGCTCCTAATTTATAGTGGCGTAGCTTACGATGCCTTCGGGTCTTGACGCGCGGCACAGGCGTCACGAGCTAGACATCACCTTTGAATATCGTCCCGAGCCATATCCCCGCGCTCTCAAACTTTTTGCAAGATCTTAAAATTATGTCGAAATGACCCCACAGTCAAGCTGGTATGAAGCTGTTCTAGAACTTTTCGAATCCTTCAACGAGGCAGTAATAACTGCCATCGGCATAACTTGTCTTTTTCCGATGAAGGACTACCAGACAATATTTTTTGCCAGCTGGATTTTCCCATTAATTTCACAATAGGTTTGATGTCGTTATCAGCCAATTAGACCCCCGCCCCTCCGGCTTTGTTAGTGACTCCAGGGGTCTTCAGATGGAACAGATGATGTAAGTTAGCGGACAATAGGTTATTTCAGCCGATCATTTTTCTCAGTTCTGGAGCCATAGTAACAGCTCTCTGTGCAGGAGCTCCTCGATAGAGCATCTGCATTTCCGTGAGGTGTCTCTTTTCGATGACGTTCAATTTTTGTAGCCTCTGTATCTACCTGGCTGTCTAACACTCGGAATTCTTGAAGTTTCAAAGGCCAGGTTAAAGAGGCATAGTCCGTTCGGTGCAGGAATCTCCGTACAGATTCGGCCGTCTGTCTCTAGGGACAGAACTGCTCCGACACTCCCCTTACTCACATCTGTGTTCAGAAAAAATGGCTTGTCGACAGGTTGAAGATACGAAAGGATCGGGCAGATGTTAAAGCCGTCTTTAATTGGTTGAACACATCCTCACATTCGTTAGTCCATAAGAAATTTTTGCCCATTTTCCGTCAATTTGTGACGTGGTCTTGCAACGAGAGAGAAACACTTTACGAATTTTCCATAGTAAGTGCGTAGTCCAAAAAAAAACTTCGCAACTCGCGAATATCTTCCGGAAGACGCCAGTTTTTGACTGCGGACGAACTCAGTGGACGTATATTATGTGCTGCCAGAAGAGGGCAGCAAGATAACGTACTCCCGACGAAGTAAGTTGCACTTAGATGGACTCATTTCCAAGTTTGTCTTCTTCAATTTCCGCAGCACCTTTCGGATGGTCTCTAGATAATCTTCAAATGCATGTTCTTCCTACGATGATGATATCGTTCACATATACGAGACATGCTTCGTAGGAAAGTCTCAACATAGTCTCCGTTGGACATTCGAAAGTGGCCGGTGCGCCGCAGGGTCCAAATGGCATGATTTTGAACTGCTGTAATCCCTGTCCAGTAGTGAACGCAGGGGTCATCGGGATGGATTTCTGCTTTCCAGTAGCCACTCTTGAGATCCAGCGTCAAAGACCATTCATTTCCTAATAAAATGTCCAATGTGCCATCTATCCTGGGAAGAGGGCAGCCGTCTGCCATGGTAATATCATTCAGACGTCGATAAACAACACAGAACCGAGCGGAGCCATCTTTCCTCCTGACCAAAACAATTGCCGAGGCCGATAATGACCCGTCGATAGGTCGATGACAAAGTTGATTTCTTGTGCAGATTGTTTTATTAGTATTAATGAAATACAGTAGAGTCTCGCTTATCCGACATAAAGGAGCCGGCATAATGTCGGATAAGCGAAAATGTCGGATAAACGAGACTCTACTGTATTATACTAAGTATTGTTTCCCAAGATTACTCAATCCCACATTTCCATTGGTAGGCATCTTTCTACGAGCCATTTGCAATATATGAGACTACTTTCCTGGCCGATAATGAATCCTAGCCATATTTCTGAAATTTTCTTGTACAAATATAAATTTCTTGATAATAAATAAAAGATACTATTTAAGAGCATTTTTGCAGCTACAGCAACACTATATTTTAAAAATTTTAGCTGAGGATTAATATCACCCTCCCCCCCCTTTTTTTTGCCATAATGCTTTCTCATCGAATCTCGTGTCACAGTTGCATTTTGGAGAGCGCGATGGGCTCTTTAACTCTCATTTCAATTGGTCACTAAATTGGTTCTAAATCACTTTAAACCATTTCTGAGCAACACAGATCAGCTTGGGGGGGGGGGAGAGAACAGTCAGTCGTAGGACTGAACGTCAGAAGTGAAAATTTCTTGTCAAGCTTTCTAAAATGGATACAGTTAAACAGGTTTTCACACTTTATTGTATTTTTATTAACCAAAAATAAACATTTATAAACGTTTATTCACATTTTTATACATTTGAAATTATTTGTAAAAAAAATTTTAATCGTTTTTTAAGAATGTAAGGATATCTCATATGATATTCTCACAATTTCACATACTTTTGTTCGTTTTTACACATTTTAATGCATTTATCACTGGGTTAATATTGGGAATTTTTTATTTTTTTAATTTAATGACATTCCAAATTTCGCGCTCGATTTGTGTGCACATTGCAAATTTAAAAAGAGTAAGAGTGCGCAACTTGTCACAGCTGGTATATGTGTACGTTATACATTGGCGATACCATTTTTCTCCACTTGCTAGATTTTGTTCGATTTAATTAACAATTATGTACGGGAATGAATTAATTATCAATAATTATGTACTTACGTTGTAATGAACAGTAATCGTATTTATTTGTAGTGATGGATGGACTTATAATTGAAATTCAAATACACTGTAGTATAACAATTATAACTCAAATAATGTACAGTATATAATTATTAACTCTCCACATTATCAAATTAATTTCATTTGCACAATAGCCATAGAGTGATCCAAATTAAGTACAGTTTTATATGTGAAAACTTCTAAAGGAGCGTTGGGCACTTTTGGGATGGAGAAAAAGCACCAAATTCGCGTGACCGTCAAGCTCAGATACACACGGGGGAAAAGTGGATTGTGACGTCCTCTCTACGTCGTATCTTGCCTGCTGTGATGTCTTTCTCTTTCTTGGAATTTTAATGCTACCGCCTGTTATCATTCGTTAAACTTCAAACTACTTTTAAACTGCGTCCTTCCAGCTTCCGCGACTGGTATCGAACCGTAGACCCAAGGCGGGGTAGGCGAGCGTACTAACCACCAGACGAGTTCATCTCGGGATGAAATGACTACAGTTTGAAGTGATTGTTGTTTCCATCTCGGAACGGGAAACTTTTCTGTCTCTAAATAAATAAATTTAGAATTTGCCTGTACACTACTTGTCATTAAAAATTGGAGCTCTTTACGTAGACCTTTTTCTGAGAATCCTCTCCTCGCTTCCTATCTTTTTCGAGAATTTCCTCTCCCCGCTCATTGTTATAGTCCGCTCCGCTCTCGTGATCGAAAAATGCTCCTAAAGGAGAAGCTCACTTTTGAAAACGGGCTCACTTTTCGCTCCGACGGATCGAATTTCGCTCGTTTGGTTTAAGCGCGTGGAAGATGCAAGAATGGCGCATCAGCCTTTGCTCTTAAATTGTCCTCCTCCACCTAAATGTTTTCGGTCACGCTACGCGTATCATAAGTCGCTTGGCTTAAAATTTAACTACAAATCCTAGAAATCGACAAAGCTATTTCTCCTAAATCCCTTACAGTCAGTAGTCATACCTCGGTATAAAGAATTTTAAAGGACTGAAGATACCATACGCTATTCTCACATATTCGTTCAAGTGACATTTTGGTATGAGTCAATTCGTATACAGTAAAATACCGCTATAGCGAATTTCTCTTTTACAAATAATACCTCAGATGGAATACGTACAAACAAACTATTTCTATTAACAGAAAGTAACGTAAGTATAGAAATTCATTCATGATGAAATCTCGCTTGGCCGAATCTTTCAGAATGAAATTCTTGAAATTCTCGATAATCTGAAATCCCGGTTATAACGAGTTTCAAGTAATGGAAGATGAGTCGGTACCAGTTCGGTTATTGTTGTTCGACTGAAATAGTGGCTCGCTGTAACGAAATCTCGCTTGCGTGTGTGATTTTCGTTTAATAGAAATATTTCACGAGTCCATCTCAACAAAAGAGTGAAATTCGCGGAAACGAGTATTTACAGTAAAATCACGGCCTAATGAAGAAAGTGAAATAACAAACACAGCGATAATATTGGGTCGGCAAAAAAGTAATTGCGTTTTCACATGAAATTCAAACAATCATGGAACCATTCTTCATGTTCATGCTTCCGTTGTACTAGTACCTGTAAAGAAAACTTAAAATGATTCTATTGACTCAAATTTACATGGGTACCGTTAAACCAGTCAGTTATTTATCAATGTTTCAGTCATACGTCTTTTCATTTATACGTCTTTTTTGACGAGACGGGTCCCTTGAAAGACGTATAAACGGTGCTTTACTGTATTAGCGGAAAGTCTCTTCTTGACGGGGGTGGAATTGTGCGTCAGCTCTCAGATACTTTACGTGCGAAAAACTCGCGTATATCCCAATTCGCGTAATGTAAATCGCGTTGTAGCGCGAGTCCACTGTAGGTCATGCAATAACTCACCTTTTTTCAAGCTAATGAAGCTGAGTGCAGATGGACGCGAGATGAAAGATAGGCTGTCTCGTCTCCCAAAACTTTCATGCTTGTAGTCAGAAGAGCAGAGAACAGATTCTCACTCCTGGCAACATTTCACCTGCCTAAGCGAACCTTCAAATACTCAATAACAATTTCACAATTAGAAAGATTTTCAAAATTGTAAGCCTTCGTTTTGCATTTTTTTCTTTTAATACTGTCCAAGAAGGTTTTGGACCGTAGGTCCAAAGGTCACGGTTCATTTGAAGGTCACCCCACGGTTCCCCACGGTTCATTTGAAGGCCACGGTTCATTTGAACCAGGACCACTGACTCAATATCCTAATTTCTACCCCAGGTAATCTCAGTACAAAAAACCTAAGACTAGGAACAGTATTGTCCCTGTAAAAAACAGTTACGGGGGGGGGGGCAAATGAACGAAAGGCGAAACGTTCGGAACCTACAAATAGCGTTTTTCAATTTGCAGAAAGTCCCTTAAAATCGTGCAAAAAAGAATTCGCAATATCTCCGGAAAGGATCGTAAGAAGTTGGTGAAAATTTATATTTAGGGTCATTTAAAGGTTTTCAGTCGTTTAACAGAGTCAAAACAGAGTGTTGCCATTGTAAAAAACGAAGTGGATGCAGAATTAAATATAAAGACGATCCCTTGTGCAAATTAAATGAATAGGAGATTAAAGTATACGTTATAGGCAAACGAATGATGTATAAAACTTTCCTGTAGGACGAACCACGGCCCAATAAAGAGCAAGTGGACATTTTTTTTATGCAGCTGTAACTGCATATACACATCCAGAGCTTTTTGTTTTACTCCTTTTTTATACAAATAATATATCCCTAAATTTATATTCTGATGCATACTCATCCAGAAGATTATGTTTTATGTTTTAGTTATTTTTATAAAATGTGATTGGAGAGACATTTTACTCGAAAAGAGGGAAGTTACGCTAACATATGTGTATGCGTCCATGTGTCTAATGATGCACGCGAGACATCTCGCATTGTCTTGCGGTCTTGTCTCGCACTGCAAGGCAATACGCTAGACGAGACAGAGTCTTGTCTCGCGAGAATTTCTCGTCTCGCATACATGTACGATACGAATTACTTTTCAATCAGAATGGCAGTGCTGTATTGGAGGAGGTATGCCGTCCTGAGAAGGGAAGGTGCACTTTGCCTGAAGCCTCTGCCGTTTAATTTGCGTCTCCTATGTTATCGTTCCTGGTATACTATCAGCACTCTACAATACAAACAAACACGTAATATTTAACATTAGGACAGCACACAAAGGAGAAGATAAAGAAAGAAACTGGAAAGAAAACAGAAAAATAATAAGTAAACAGAGGAAAGGAGGGGATGGTGCCCGGGGCACTCACTTTGGGGCTCCTTTTACTATCAAGAGCCTATTTTTGACCTCTGTTGAGTTTCGCAATGCAAAGCTTGTTTTTAGGTTTCCTGATTTGAATTTTAAAATGACTTACCTATATTTGAGCGAGCTACATTTAAAAATTATTTTTATTTTAATATTTGCAACCCATTTGTATCATTGGCTCACATGGACGGCTATTATAGGACACTCCTGTTCGTACTTTTGAAATTTCGTTTTAAGAAACGATAAAACTATAGTATAATACTTCAGTTAACCTTTATAAAAGAAATATGTTTATATTTTTTATCATTTATGCTGAGTGCTTTTCCGTTTATGACGTTTTCCACTTAAAATGCTTGATCCAATCTGGGAAAAAGTTCCACTCTATATACATTTTTATATGTCTATCTAGATAATAATTTTATGGAAAAAACCCTCCATATATAAATTTGTACAGAATAATTAGAGAATGATTTTTTTTAAAAGAAACCATTCACTTATTAATTTGCGCAGAGTCATCGTTGCTTGTCAATAAAAACCCATGGAATTCAATCGTCTCGTTAGAGAACTTTTTTTCGGAGTATTCTTTTAATGAGCCCCCCCCCCCCCCCCAGCTGATCACTGATGTCAACATACACGTACGGTTTCACAGTTCTGATAATTGCTGCTTTTTTGTAAATATTGAGATAGCTTAAAAATGAGATTTGAATCGCAAGGGGGGTTTAATGTCTAATTCATATGGACGCATCATCCAGAATTATGAATCAATGATTCAAGCATGCTATCATTATTTATCGTAGAAAAAATTTCAAACTTCTTCAAAACAGAATGTCCGGCTATAATTAAGACATTTTTATAAATGGTGGATGCAAGTAGGCTTACTTTCATATTTTATGCTTTAATTGTGTATTTAATAGGGATTTTTTGTTTACTTATAATATTGGCTACATTTTATCGAAATGGATGAATACGTATAAGTCATTAAATCATGAATATTTCATGTTTTTTCTTAAATAGATTAATATTTATAAATAAAATTTTTCGTCAGTTATGAAAAATGCTTCTGTCACCATAAGCTTTGCTATGCGAACGTCCATGAAGGATCTTCTGGAGCGATTTCGCTCCTATAACGCTGGGTCTCATGCAAAGATTCGTGTTGAGAAACGACCCTGGGTCACAAATCGTCTCTGTTGTCTCTTCTTTTTAAGGGCGTATGAACAGCAGGGGCGTAGCCAGAAATTTTTCATGGGGGGGGGGGGTTACGACTACTGCAACTCATATATATGTATGCATATGTGTGATAATGTAGTGAAATATATACATTTTGTATGGCAAAAAATTTCTCATGGGGGGTTATGACCCCCCTAACCCCCCCCTTGGCTACGCCTCTGATGAACAGGTTTAACCCCCGGTTCTAAATTGAATAGGAAACCCATATCTCGTACACTAAAGCGAGAGGGGGGGGGATAAGCAGGTTTCATACTGTCATTATTCCGTCCCCAATCGAAACGTTTATGAATTCAATATTCCACACATTAGGGCCACTCAATTTTTAAATTTCATTGGTTCAACATGTGCTGAGTTCTGCATCCTTTCTAACAAAATTCAATGTCATTTCAAAAGCAAATGAAACTCCCATCCACCACACCTATTACATGGACGCAGTTCCGGGAATCAATCAATATGTAAATACAAATATTTTTCGGTGTCATGTCAGATTATAGATACGGATTCAATCTGAATTATGATCACTTCAAATGCACATATGATTTAATAGTTGAGGGTAATATGTAACTAATTGTTATTATTAATATTAATTTTCAATAAAATAGTATTAATGTTACCAGTGGCGTAGCCAAATATATTTCATGGGGGGGGGGGCTTACGACTACTGCAACTCACATATATGCATACATGCACTGTAAAAACTGTGGTGTTTTGCTACACTGCATTTGGTGTAATATCACTCCCGGAATCGGGTGAACAAGCACTTTATTTCGGGTTAACACCAAATCAAGGGTTAATATACACTTTTAGGGATGTCAAACACCAATATTGGTGTAATCTTGAGCTCTGCGAATCTGTGATACACTTACTTAACACCAATTGTGAATTTTCTTACACCAATTTTAGTGTTCAGTAAGTTTCAGTTCAGTCTGTTGGCATCATCGAATCGAAAATCGAAAGTGTTTGTTGATGAACGTGTTGATAACGGACGATCCGGTGGCGGGCAGTATTTTATTCTACTATTGTATTGTTCTGTGGAAGATTTCATACCTATTGGATTATATTTATAGGTACGTATAAATTCTCAGTTTAGTTTATGATATAAATAATTGCTAACTATCCATTTCTTGTATATAGGCCTCAGTATTCAATTGTATTATAGTATTGAAAGCATGCTGCAGTAAATTACGGATTTCGGAAACTAAATTTTATTTTTTTCTTCAAGAATTGCTATTAAATTTCTTTAATTTAGTGCTTAAAAGATATAATTCTGCACAGAAAATGAAATTGTGATAAATATTTTTGTAAAAATTCATGGTTCTTTGATGCTGATTAAGAAGATAGAGCTGATAAGAAAATTTGAAAAAAAAAACTGCTCTATTATCCTTACTTAAATTAATATAGATTAAAAATATCACTTTTTGCTGCTTTATTATTTAACATGACTTACTTTAATTAACTTAGAATTAAAAGTTTGTAATTTTATTAATTAGTATGTGTGCTAAACAGTAAAAAATTTTCATAAAATGTCCAGGAAAATAGGAAAGGATATTTATTTTGTCTTTGTCATTATTATCATTAAATCAATATTTTCATTAATCATTAAAAGCAGAATAGGTGAATTCTGAGGAATATTGCACATGGCATTTAAATTTCTGAAATTAATAATTGGTCATACGCAATCTATCATTTTATTCAGAAATATGTGTTAACTGTTCGAAGCTTAATGTGTTTTTTTCCAAATCACTCACTGACTTTAAAAAAACAAAAGACAAATCACTTTGCATTTTGTCTTCGCTTTGTGCGCTTCAGGCTTAAACTGAAACATGGGCGCCGGCAGCATAGGGCAAGGGGGGGTAATGCCCCCCCCTGGATTATTGTATGCAGTGTTTTTCCTTGCTTTTTTGCGCTTTCCAACATGGCAACCATCCGTTGAAGTAGTCTTTGCCCCCCCCGGGAAATATTCTGCCGGCGCCCATGAACTGAAATAGTCTATTTTATTGCTTGTTGTAATAAAGTAAATTGATTTTTCAAAATACCATAAGTAGGTTATTTTTTATCCTTTGAATGTCTAATTAAGCTTTGTTTTAAATAATTTTGAAAGGAAAATTTTTTAACTATAAAACAGATGATGAATTCCATCATAATGGACATTATATTCACACACTAAAAAGATTATGAGATGCAAATTAATCCTTCTAAATAGGAGTAAGTTTTTTTTTTTTGATAAAACCAAGACGAAGATGAATTTGACAGGTATCAAAATTTATTTCTGGTATATTTACGTTGAATATAAAAATCATCTTTAACTGTAACGGATGTTGCATAAAATGGAACATCGTTATTTTAATAAACATTGATAATTATGTGTGTTCCATTCCCTAAGATAAGATTTTAAATATTTTTTTAAAAAGTTATGGAATATATTACTTTTTATGTAATTTATCTTGTTTTACGATAAAATTACTATTGTTATTATTATTATTATTATTCTTATTTTTTACTTAAATATTTTAGTATTTATTTATTTGCAATATTCTAGTGCCTTCCTTTCAGAAAGTGATCAATAACCTTAACAGAGATTGATTTTTTTTCTCTCTTTGAATTAGATTCGGTATATCCTTCCATTGATGTGGCAGCTATTTTGTTATTTTAAGCAGTAAACTGTAAAAATGAATGGTATAAGTGTACACCAAAAATGGTGGCAACTACTTTACACCAAAATTGGTGTAATTCAATATGTGTGGTGTAATGAAACACCAAGAACCATATTTGGTGTTCCATTACACCAAAAATTATGGGTGGTGTTTTTTTACACCAATTATTCAATTACACCAAATTTGGTGTAAAGTAGTTGCCACCATTTTTGGTGTTTTCGTACACTTTTATTCTTTGCAGTGTGTGTGTGAAAAGGAAGTGAAGAATATACATTTTGTAGGGCAAAAATTCTTCATGGGGGGGGTTATGACCCCCATGAAGAATTTTCCCTCCCTTGGCTGCGCCCCTGATACTAAAAATAGGGTAACAAAATCGCAGTCCTTAATTTTGCGAAACTCGCGAGACGAGACCGGCCATTTCTCTGCGAGATGCGAGACGAGACGAGACAGCTCTGCTGAAATGAAAATTAAAAATGAGATTTCGGAAAGTGTTTTATAACCGATGCATTGGTTTCGATATATCTTTCGTCGGAAATGTCCTGGATGTCCCGAAAGGCCGGTGCCTAGTTTATCCCGGTGCCCCTGCAGACAGGGCGCACGGGCTTCCCGGCCGGCCGGGGCGCGCTCATTCGGCGGTGTGTGACACTCGGGGGAAGACAATGAAAAATGAAGCCAAATGAAAAACCGCCCCGGTTCCCGCGTGGATTCGACGGGGGGCGGAGACACCGATCCCAACACGCATGCGCAGGGGGGAAGCAGGGGGGGTGAGAGGCCCCATCGCTCATTCATAAATAAACAATGAATGAACGAGGTTCTCGTTCTCCATGTGCGAAACGAGGGGCGTCCATTTTGGTTCTTTCATTTTATAAATATATAAATGCGGGCCACTGGGTGGGGTGGCAATCGCATCAGGGTGGGCGGGGCTGTCCGGCAATTAACTGGTAGCGGCACGCCCCTGCAACGTCCCCCTTGCAACCGCGGTCGCCCGTTCTTTTTTTTTTTCGTGCGTTTTGTTCTTGTTTCTTTTTCCCATGGCGTCGTTCGGCGTCGCCATTTTGTTTTTTTGATTTGATTTTTCTCTCCTCGGCGATTCCCTTGAGCGGCGGGGCAATTACGGGTTTCCAGGGCTGTGTTTAAGAGGTAAATGCGGTCGGCGTTCATAAGCGCCCGAGACGTGATGTTTTACATAATGGCCCCTGATGAGACGTAATTGCGAAGGGACACGGCCGAAGGTTGGGGGGGGGGGGGGAACAAAAAAATAGAAATGGCGAGCTCGAACACTGTCGAGACCGAAAAATAAAAGAAAAATAAAAGAAAGAGAGATTAATAAGAACGACCGAATTTTTCGCTTCTCTACCGGCGAGTAGGATTCGAAATGTGCCGAAACGTGGGCACGTTTTCGGGGGTGGGGTGGAGGGGGGGCTCTGTTCGCACGTCCCTGTCGAATTTCGGGATCGCTTGTGCCAAAAGGTTCAGCCACCTCGCTTCAGTTTAATGCTTTCGTCCTTCCCAAAAAACACAAAAGTCTCTCGCCGGTTGCTAGGAGACGGTGTCCGTAGACCCAGTTTGACATTTTCGCGAGGGGACATAGTGTAGCGGGACCCGACATCTCCCATTTTCGGGAGTCCATTTATGGGTTTTTATTTTTTTTTAAATGCGTCCTCAAAATGTAAATAATAATAATAATAATCAGAGACGGCCCGAGGGGCATGCGGGGCCCCAGGCGAAGCGCAAGTGTGGGGCCTCTTCTCTACCATGTCTTATGAGATAGCATTAAAATGGCCCAGGAGTGGGGCCTCTATAAGCGCGGGGCCTTAGGCGATCGCCTACATTCGCACCCCTTCTTGGGCCGGCCCTGTAATAATAATAATAATTCGAGACAGTATTTTTTCGTGATAACGAGGCATCCGTCATGGGTGAACTTTTAAAAATCGGTTATTGTTTATGGATTGTCTTTTCGAAGAAAATGTCAGCTAAATCCTGTGTTTTGAGAGTTAGAACTATTAAAATGTTAGATAATCTGAGGACCGTAGACAGGATTTATTTTGGGTGGGGGGGTATGGAATAAATCGGGTGGTGAAAACGGAATTTCTGCACGACACAAAGCATAAAGCTTATAGTCCCTAACGAATCCAAAAATTTTGTGAGGGGGGGGGGCTGTAACTAGAGTTGCCAACTTTTATTTACGAATGGACGGGACTTTGTGATTAAAATTCGGAACATGACTTTAAAAAAAAGGGGGGGGACCCAGCTTATTTATAACACGAAAGCGACAAAAAAGATTAAAACCCGATTTAATATTTACATTTTAAATAGTTTTATTGAATAGCATGCTTGACTTTGGCTTAGTTGCAACAGAGTTAACAAAAGTTAAAACAATCGGGCAAGCTCATGAAGAGTGAACATTCGTTATTATGAAGTCTTTTGTCTCTCTTCTTAATAATCGGAACAAATAGTACTATCATTGGCCATTCAATTCAATTAACTTTTCAATTCCTGTCAGGAACAAAAAAGCAAAACCTTTTGACTTTGGCATTGAAGAAATAATTAAAACAACCTGTAAGTCGGTATCGATATATAATATATCTTTGTAAAAGAAACTTCAGGTTTTAAATAACATCGTTTACAATGATAATTATTTATTTGGAAAGAAAATACAAGATGTACTGAATCACTTTGGCTGAAATCATAATGCAATACCTATTTGGAAAAGAAAGTATACAATCACTTTTGCTAAAATCATATTGATTTATAAATAAGCAACTTGATGTTTTAAAATTTCTCCTAATGGATCAAGCTATAAAATCACTTGTTCTATTCCAAAAAAGGGACGTGTCCCCTAAAGCCCTAGACGCGGGACGGTTGACAACCCTAGTTGCAGCCCCCCCCCCTGAAATGGGATCCTTTAATTAGCTTACTTGGTAGCTACCTTACAATTGGATGCACAGTTCCGCTCTCCCCTCTGAAATAAAATCGTCGCTACGCCACTGCGCGGGGGAAGGGATATACGCATCCCGATATCCACCTCCTCCCTCTTCTACGCTCCTGACGTACATAATATGCAGTGAAATAGTGCTTTGAAGTTGCTAGTGCTTAATGAATCAATGCGTAAAATATGCAGAACAGGGGATTCGGACATGATTTTTACGAAGATTCTCCAAAAATTCTGGTACGAATTACATCTCTCTCTATTATTCCAGAAGATCACCGACTTTAAAAAAAAAATCCCAATTTTTGTGGCAGAATGGGGGGGGAGTGTCTCCGATTCTGCGTTCAAAAAGACGTTCTCACTCGATCTCCAGAAGTGAGGAAAAATGACTTCTATAGGAGTGACATTTCACTCTCACTATACCAGCTCACTATACCAGCCACCTCCCAAGACTCCCTTTCAATGACAGTGGGATGTCTGACATGATCGGCGAGTGAAACATGAAAGAAGAGTGACAGCCCAGTCTCCTTCAGGAAGAGTCGGCCACTCTAGTCTTCATGGTGCGTTGTTCCAAAAAATCATGCGATTTTGGTCCATAAGTACGAATAAACTCAGGATGCCAGGCACTTCCAAATTTTGAAACTCTCTCTTGACCAGACTTCGTGCCGATTACAATCGACTGTAATCGATGACTAAAATAGTATTTTACAACTTTTACAAAAATGCTATGACAAAACTGCATTATTATCGAATTCTTTTGATATTTGATTTCTTTAACATCAAGATGACTGTTATTTTACTAAATTAACATTCACGAGTCATAACCTTTTTGTAAATTGTTAGTAATCGTAATCCATATCATTTTTTGTAATCGATTACAGATGATCGTGTAATCGCACGAAGTCTGCTCTTGACAAGCTGTACCACATACTGAAATAAACGATCCATCTGTATCCATTTCAAAACTTTTAGGAAATATTCTTTAACATCGGACATTTTCGCAAAGCGTGTCACGCTTCGAAAGATCTTGCAACTCGGATCCCTGTTTAAGAATTTTTTCTGAAAATGTCACCAAAGCCACAGCGTTTTCGGATTATGGCAGTGTGTCGAGCAGCTTACGAAGAACCCTCTGGAGTTTTGGGGAGATCCTGGTACTATTCGTTTATTTCAATGTGTGTAACAAGACACAAAACAAACTTTTTTCCTTCGACATATACCCTGGCAAGGAGTATTTCCTTCGACATAGCGCCAGGATTCGTGGCATTTTTTTTAAGGCGACACAGTACCTTTAAACTTCTAAAAAATCAATTTTTCAAAAGTAATTTAAAAAAATAATTCAGATAGTTAGGAATATATTAAAACAAACCGCATCAAAATCGAACAAAAACTACGCCCGCAGCCATTAAAAGTAATAAAGCTAACATGGACTTCTCCTATAAACGCAGTGTGAAGAAATTTGATTTTCCCAGTTTCTGATTTTTGCACTTTCCCACAAAATTAAATAAAAAGGTATGAATGGAAAGTTATGAAATTTTACATATAGGTTGTATGTACATATATTTATTCTCTGAACCTCAGATTTGATAATGGGACCAAAATTAACATAATAAATCATAAAAATCTCAATAATTTTAAAAGTTCAACGTAAAAGTTCAACGTAAAATTTCATAACTTTTTTTTTTAATCTTGTGGGAAAGTGCAAAAATCAGAAACTGAGAAAATCAAGTTTCTTTACACTGCGTTTATAGGAAATGTCCATGTTAGCTTTATTACTTTTAATTTCTGCGGGCGTAGTTTTCGTTCGATTTTGCTGCGGTTTGTTTTAATATATTCCTAACTATCTGAATTATTTTTTAAAATTTCTTTTGAAAAATTGTTTTTTAGAAGTTTAAAGGTACTACGTCCCCTTAAAGCGTGAGAAGCACAGTGGCGTCATGGTGTCAACCGGCGCGGCCCCATCCGGTGTCACCCCCCACCCCTCCCTCCAAATAGACAGGCCAGTCAAAGTGGGTTCTGCATAAGAATAATCAAAATCGTTAACAGCATTGGGGGTATAATATTTTTTCTTTGTACACTACACAAATAAGATGTTTCACGGTGTACTCGGGGTAGTCCTGTACAGCCACTGCTACACTGACTCGAGCGAGCAAGGCCGTGTGTGTCTAATCTTGACTGCAACCCCCAGTTGAGTCGAGCACCTCATTTGCACCGCTTATCCAAGATCCACTGCCCCCTTCCCACCAGCAGGAGAAAGTGCTCTTATAGTGACACCCCTGGCTGAAAGGGGAATAAAATGCAGATGAAAATAGCAACACATAAGTTGAGAGAACGACCTGCGATATTCTTGTTACTTTTATGAGGAAAATGTCGAAAATTTTAAGCTGGAAAAAAAAGTCGAGACGGAACAACACATTTTATTGAAAATTTTAAAACCAGCATTTTTTTATTGTCCCCCTCTCTGCTGGTGTCACCCGGCATGGGCGCCGGCAGAATATTTCCCAGGGGGGGGCAAAGGCTACTTTAACGTATGGTTCCCCTGTTGAAAAGAGCAAAAAAGCAAGGGAAAACACTGCATACAAAAATCCAGGGGGGCCATGGCCCCCCTTGCCCTATGCTGCCGGCGCCCATGTCCCCCCGGTGAACATTCGGCTATAGTGAACGTAAGCCAGGAGGTCGATTCACGTACAGTGTCTCTGTTGACCATGGGGACACTTCAGTTTGAGTGAACCTCGGATAGGGTGGACGAAATGGGAGGGTCCCCTCCCCAGAGGTTCACTCTAACCGGAGTGGACTGTATTTCCCGAAATTCCCTGTGTCGTGTCGAGCATTCCATCCTGACAGTTTTGTAGCGCGTATACGTCCATGGCAAGGGCGTAGCCAAGAGGGGGGGGATAGGGGGTCACAACCCCCTCATAAGGAATTTTTTGCCATACATAATGTATATTCTTGACCCCCTTCTCATATACACATGTATATGAGAAGGCTAACCACGGGGGGGGGGGGCTAACCACAGGGTTAACCACAGATGGGCTAACCACGGGGCCGTGGTAGCCCAGTGGTTAAGGCGTTGTACTCGCAAACAGAAGGTTGCGGGTTCGATACCGGCGTACCACACTGAAGCCCACCGTGTGCATGCGGTGAACGTGCACGTTAAATCTGTCGTTCCGAAAGTCCTCGCGGCGGTCGCTAGCCGTTTCCGAGGGGTGCCCCTATTCAGAAGTCCCCCCCCACCTTCTGATGCGGTTCCAAATGGTGGCGGGAAATTCCGGGAAGGACGTATAGGTAGTTCAAAGCGACCCATTCAGAGACGCGAGCTGTCCTCTCCTGCCAAACAAACATACACACGTGCACATATATTAGAGCTGCAGTAGTCGTGACCCCCCTGTCCCTCTGTATGAACTGTATGAAAAATTTCTGGCTACGGCACGGGTCCGTGAGTCAGATCTAACCTGTGTTTTCCACGTCCATACAATCTGCCGTTGTCCATTCGATCGAAACTTCGTAGTTCACACTTGGAAGAAAACCAGTCTCTGATGACGGGTGTGTTCGTGCGTTTATGGCAACGCTACGCTAGGGCGATCTCCCGAGGATGGTGCCTCGGCAGTAGGGCTTTCGAAGGGGTTCGAACGCGTATTCACGTGACGTCTGGAGTAAAACCTACCAAAACTCCAGCGATCGACAGCCGCGGTCGAACCCAGAACCTTGACACTTCGGCCGTCTACCCTTTTCAGTGACATCACCACCGTGCCATGGTGAGATATGGGATGATTGGGAGTAGCCCCTACCAGCAGATCCGATAGGTCGAGGATGGGGAAGGATATTGGAAGTGAAATTCGAAAAACTATTGACTCGACTTTGAAAGAAAGAAAAAAAAAACCCACTGCAGTCCTCGCATTCTAAAATGATAACATCCTGCTAATAGTGAGCAAAGATACGCAGTATAGTGCTCCCTCAACTCACCTCGAGGGGGGGGGGAGCCTAGGCGTTACGATTTTGATATTGGGAAGTACACTACTGGCCAAAAGTATTGCAAGTTTCAGAAATCGAACCCTTTTCAAGAGGATAAGCCCCTCTCCCCCGTCAAAAAGAAACATCAATAGAATGGATACTTTTGAATGTCAACCTGTTCAATGAATGACTTCACAGATAGCATTTAGGTTAGAGAACAAAAATAATGGAATGCCTCTCGTCAGAAATAGCCAAACCCTATTCTTAAAAAGCAACTTACTATCCATAAATGAGGATGCACGTTGAGACAACACAATGGGCGGTTCTTATATAAAAGGGCGCTGTACCGTGGGTCGACCAGGATTTGAGAAATTTAGAATGTTTTAAAATTTTCTAGAATCACTTCTACCTAATCTGCAAAATAGGTAGTAATAATTAAGTGTCTTCAAATTCCTGAACGAGTGCGTTGATCGCTCATGGGTTCACTTTAGTTTTCATCTAGTTCTTTTGGGAACATTGAAACTTGTGCATAACTCCTAGAGACTCATGACTTCAAAGCTCGCCAAAGTGCGGGGAATTTTTAGGTTGGAGTAGGAATGGACTGTAAAGTGACCATTAAATGGTAGAAGGACACCCTTTTTCTACATTGGGGGAGGGGAAGACGATTGCCCCCCAGAGAAACCCCCTCGCAGTGGGCCTGGAAGGCCCTAGGGTGCCCATGAAGAATATTTTTCAAAGGATATGAAATGTTGCAGACTCAGCGCTTGTAGTACGACACATTATTTCGGTGCTATGATATTGTTATAAAACTTAAACATTCTTATTTTAAGTATTTTACGCTGTTTTATGGAAATAAGTGAGTAAAATGAAAATAAAAAAATTTCGGATTTTTGCACCGATAGAAAAATTTAAAAAAAAGATTTAGCTACCATGTTGGATTCTTAACAGTAGAGTGAAGTTTTTCGAGTTGGCATTTTTCTGGGGAACGGAACGTGACAGGCTTCAACACCCCCCCCTCCCCCCCCCCGCCAAAAAAAAAAAAAAAAAAAAAGATTGCTAAAGAGTAACATTCTGCTCATTATGCTCTTTGAATATGTAAAGTGATTTTTTTAATCACTTATCCCCTCCCAAATGTTTTTATTGTATTTAGCTTTATTGTATATTTCGTTTGGGTGAAATAAGCTTTTTTTGGACATTGAGCCCCTCCCAAAGGAGAATTTCTGGATCCGCCACGGTCTGTCAGTGGCACACCTCCGAAAGTCGGACACTGGCTTTGTCGGGAACCGCAAGGGTCCAGTTTTCGGAAATTTTCACTGTACTGATCCACTTTTTCTCTCTAACGCATTTTTATTTTCCAAAAAAAGGGGTATGCATATTTTTTTCCAGACCCCACCCCCTCCGTGAGTACTTCTATATACAGTGTGCACCAGTTATAACGTACTATCGGTTATAACGTACCTAGAAGATAGAGACGATTGAAGTCCTCTATTTATAATGATATTTAACTTCGCTTAAAACGTAGTTAACAAAAGTACGTACTTCGGCTATAACGTACTTTTTAATTTATCTTTTTTGCCAGCTAGGCAGGGCTCAGAACGAGACCCAGTTTTTCCTTTGGCATTCGTCCATGTAAATTAGGCCTTCTGAAAAGCCCCATCTATAATGATTCGGATGAGAGTGAAGAAGAAACAGAAGAGCCTATACCTAGCGTACCCGACGCATTCAAGGCTACAAAAACAGCATCCCGATTTTTTGAATGCCGCAGGGATGATGCAGAGACTTAAAGTAGCCTCTGCCCACTTAAAACAAAAGAAAAGGACAGATTATTGATCTGAATAAAAATTGTAAATGATAAAGAATTTTCCGTTTTCTATTTAAGTTGAATTTTAAAAAATCAGACCTGTTTAAAACGCATATTACAGTGAAATGACGAGCCCACTTTATTTTTCTTGTGTCCTATGGAATCTTAGCGGCGGTACTGCTTATAACGTACTTCGGCAATAACGTACTCCTTTTTTAGGTCCCGTGAGAGTACGTTATAACCGGTGTCTACGGTATGTGACTCAGTTGGCTTTTATTGAAGTCAGCGCTCATCGAGTGGACCCTTTTTCACTCTCGGAAATCACGGGAGCTGAATGACGAGAAATGTCTCTAACCCCACTGTTCGTACTGTAGCCAAATGGCTACACTCTCATTTTTTCCGTAATAAAAAGAAAACGTAGCTTTTAACGTAACGTTAAAAAAAACATTACAGTGAAATGATGAGCCCACTTTCTTTTTTTGTGTGCTATTGAATCTTACTGCCGGTATTGCTTATAACATGCTTCGGCTATAACGTACTCCTTTTTTAGGTCCCGTGAGAGTACGTTATAACCGCTGTCTACTGTATTTCAAGCGATACCTTGGGTGACGGGAGCTACCTTCTAGGATTGGGGGAAATAATAATTAAAAAACGTGGATTCTCGATAGTACCAGGCACGCGATCCGGGCGACGTATACGCAATGACATCCGCAGTGACGAAACTCCTTCGAACGTCGCCTGCTCTTCGCACACGGAACCACGGATGTCTTCTTTATCAGGACGAACAACATAAAGGTGCATGCCATACCGACGGCAGAAGACTCGGCTGTGAAATGGCAGAAGCCAAGAACGGCTGCCGACACGGAAAGTTCGAGACTTTTCGTCATCGACCCTCTCGGTGAGTACACGATTTTGATATTGGGAAGTATACACTACTGGCCAAAAGTATTGCAAGTTTCAGAAATGGAACCCTTTTCAAGAGGATAAGCCCCCTCTCCCCCGTCCAAAAGAAAAATGAATAGAATGGATATTTTTTGAATGTCAACCTGCTCAATGAATGACTTCAAAGACAAGATAGCATTCAGTTAAAGCACAAAAATAATGATTGAATGGATTGAAAAAATAGCACAAAAAATACGTAGGTTATTATAGAAATCCTAATCCATTTGGGCTCTCCGGAATAAAATGAAATAAAGCATTCATTTCAAGGGATTCTGCAAAAAGAGGATAAAAAATAAATGCAATGGAACTCAAGATCATTTGTTATTCTGCCGAGCAGCCATGACTTGGATCCCAATAGCCATTCTTTTAGATGGGGAAATCCACACTCCTTTACAACACTTCCTTCGGTGTTTCAGGGTGCCAACCAAGGACGTACCCAGGGGATTGGTCCAGGGGGTCCGGACCCATCCCGAAATTTCAATTTTTGTCAGAAAAATAATAATGATGAAGTCTTTGTGTGGAAAATTCTCCCTTTTTCATCGTTTGGACCATAGTCAAATTATTAAGTTTTTCTCAAAGATTGGAAAAACATGTTTTTACCAGGGTTTTTACAAAGACGGTAAAAACCGGTAAATACCATCAGACGGTAAATACCGTCCAACCCTGTTTGGACCTTCCCCGAAATTTTTTTCTGGGTACGTCCCTGGTGCCAACCTATTAGTTATGGGTTCCTAGAGCTCTCATTTTATTTTTGGGTGATTTTCAGATGTATTCTTTCCAATGATAACTACATCCATTCTCAAAACTATTTCAATCAGTCCAATTTCCTGTTCTTTTTTGTCTGGGCTCATTCTTGAAGCGCGATGGTTTAGATTTCTCAAACTTGCAATACTTTTGGCCAGTAGTGTCACTGGGTCGGACACTCCCGTGAAAAGTTTTCTTATGGAGTGAGGGCATGAAGGAATGAAAGGGTTCCAACGAATGGACTGCCGAATGCGTTCGACAGAATCCATTTTTGTAAAATCCATTCGGATAGCGCGGAGTCTCGAACAGTATTCGAAGGAAACCTGCTAGTAGCATTCGAATAGTAAAAATCAACGCTCTATTCCTACTCGATGAGTCTATTATTGCTTAATTTCAAATAGATGTAATCCATTGTAAAATTTATCCAAATAATAAATTACTAACTGCCATCGCGAATTTGGAGCTGACACTCTCCGTATAGTCGCTTGCTGGGATTCGGGGTCCCAAACGACCTTTTCGAATAGGCAGACGTTGGAAATCGAGGGACGTGCAGCGATCCTAGCGGTTCATGAGTCAAGCATTTCTCGCACTCAGTGCTAGCCAGTTTTGCACGTTTTTAATTGCCCAACGTAGCTTGAGAACGAGATTATAAACGCGAGCCATGCATTTTATGAATGACTATGTCATTTTATCTCTCAACACCCTTTATAGAAAAATGTGTCCAGCATAAAAGTATGCGACATAATTTTACATGTATTTAAATACTATGAGTTCACAACAGCTTTCATCTATTGTGACACTCTTTCGTAAGCTGTAGAATAGGCTTCACATGTATTTTTTACGTATATTTAAATACTAACAGTTCACAACAGCTTTCATCTAGTGTGACACTCTTTCGTAAGCTGTAGAATAGGCTTCCCATGTATTTTTCTATCAATAGGTTACATAAAATTTCAACATTGGTTACCGGGCGAAATACACGAAAGATGCGAGATAAAATGGCAGAGTCCATGAATATCGCTTTCGTAGGGCCATCCTGAAACTCAAAAATGAGGGGGGGGGGTTCAGGGGATCTCCCCCTGACGAGGCTCGAACCTATAGATAAATAGATTGAGTTGATTTTTTAAATAGTGAGAGTTTAATGGAGGGATAACAAGATCTTATGCTTTAGTGTTCAGCATTCTCAATTTGAAAATTAAAAGCCAAATTTTTCTAAAAATGATAAATAAGAGTAAAGCCCTCTAATGGATATCTATCTAAATAAAATTAGACTTTTTGCCTGCGCATCACTTTGGAATTAAAAAGTTTTCCGATTTCTATCTGTTCCAAGGCCTGGGAACACACAATAGGACCGTCCAAAAAAGGTTGTCTGTCTGACGTTTTTTCGATTGCGTCTATAATAGGTCGCAGATTTTTTGAATTCCGAATTATGTTGGGTGGCAAGTTAATTTTAACGGTAGATGCCCAAATTGTTTTAGATTTTGAGATTTTATGAAAATCATGCTAGCCGGACAATGCCGGACTTGAAGAAAAGAAATTGAATACACTTTAAAACTTTTCAAAAATTGCATTTTTTTTTTTTTTTGAAAGGGCGAATCCTTTTAAGGCGACTTGGAAGTAACGCATAGTTAGTTATTCAAATTCCGCAAATTTTGTCGATATCTTATGTTTTGCTCATTTTAGATTTTGCGAAAATTTTGCAGAACTTTTTGTGTAAAATGAAATATCTACAATGAATCCATCCAAATTTAGTTAAAGCGGATGTATGGCCTCTTGACTTTAAAAGCTCATCCCACTAAAATAGAACCTCAGTCTTGAAAATAAAATGCCTTCTCTATGGACCATTTCGCTCAGCACTGGGTTACTCTCTAACCTGCAATCTTTCACGAGTACACTGGAGTTTAAACTCTGCTAAAGTGTCAAACACTGTTAAAACATGAGCGCTTTTCATTTCATACTCAAGAAGGAGGGTCGCGTTTGTGAATCTTTCACAAATCAAAATATAGAATTTTAAAGATCTTTCATGTCTTAAATTTTCTGTTATTTTACTTTTTCTCAACGAAGCAGACTCATATATATATATATATATATATATATATATATATAGGCGCACCCACGGGGGGGGCTATGGGGGCTGAAGCCCCCCCTAAAGCTGGGAAATTAGAAGTGAAAAGTATTGTAAATTAAAAATTGTCACTAATGAGTTAAATGTTTTCTTTTTAAAAATTCTCTTCAAATTATTTCTAAAATACCTTTTACCCCAAAAAGATGTTAGTTTGTAAATAAAAACTTACAGTTAGAGCATGAAACACGGTTAAACTTGGTTAAAACATCACTGAAAAGATCCTATAATTATTGGATTCTAAAATGAGTTACATTGCTCGTGGGGTAATGTTCTATGGGCAAGTCGACTAGCACAGAATATTTTGACGTTATAAGAGAATTATAACTATAATTGAGGTCACTATAACCGAGTTCAGCAGTATTTGTAGCCAGCCCCCCCCCTAAACTAAAATCCTGGGTGCGCCACTGTATACATATACAGTGCGCACCGGTTATAACGGACCTGGGATAGAACGTACTATCGGTTATAACGCACCTAGAAGCTGGTCTCGATTGAAGTCCTCTATTTATACTGTTATTGAACTTCGGTTAAAACGTCCCTTTTATACCAAAGCCAAAAATAAAAGTTTGTTTTTCTTAAGCATTTTATTTCCTTGTTCTCGGAAATTTCAGTACCTTCAAAAACACTCGTTGTCCGTTTTTAGATTCTCTAGGGAGATAAATTGTGTAGGAATGAAGGGAGCGATCTTTTATCGTTTTCGCCTGCTAGGTAGGGCTAAGACCCTGTTTTTTATTTGTCATTCATGAATGTAAATGCCTCATGAAAAACACTATCTACAGTAGCGGATCCAGGGGGCTTGAGCCCCCCCTAAAAGAGATTGCTAAAGGGTAACATTCTGCTTTATTACACACTTTAAATAGCTAAAATGATCGTATTTTATTACTTAGCCCCCCCCAAAAGCATGAACATTGGTTGAAACTAAAATTTTGACTTATAGTACATTTTAATTGGAGGAAATAAGCTTTTCTAAAAATTTAGCCCCTCCCCCCAAAAAATATCTGGATCCGCCACTGCCTACCTATAATGATTCTGATGATATTGAAGAAGAAACAAAGGAGACTATACCAAGCAGGGACGTACCCAAAAAAAAATTTCGGAGGGGATCCAAACGGTGAAAAAAGCAGAATTTTTCACAAAAAGACTTCATCATTCTTATTTTGTTAACAAAAACTGAAATTTCGGGGGTATGGTCCGGACCCCCTGCACCACCCCCTGGGTACGTCCTTGATACCAAGCATACCCGACGCATTCAATGCTGCAAAAACAGGATCACAATTTTTTGAATGCCGAAGTGATGGTGCGGAGACTCTACAAAAGTCTATTTTGGATATCCAAAACTGTATTTTTAAAGTAGCCTCTACCCATTTAAAACAAAAGAAAAGGACAGATTATTGATCTCAATGAAAGTCATAAAGAATTTTCTCTGTTTAATTTAAATTTAAAAAATGAGACCTGTTTAAAACACATATTACAATGAAAGGATGAGTCCACTTTCTTTTTTTGTGTAACATTGGCAATATAAATTTGCCATAAGGGTCCTGCTTGCCCAAGAAGGGGGCGGCGGGGGGTGTTGAATCTACGAAGGATTATAAACACCTTTTTCTTTTGACTCGCACCCTAATAAGGAAAGTATCGGAATCATGAAAACAATCGACTTGGAGATTTTGACGTAATAGACCCGGTTTGAGGGCTTCTGAATTCACTGATGCTTGTTTTTAATTGGGTGTGTGTGTATGAGAGAGAGAGAGAGAGCGAACGAACACGAAAAGTCCTAAAGGGTCCATTCGATCGAGCTGAAATCGGGTCTAGACCACCCTCTCCCGACCGGCGTTGATTGGGGTGTGCAGTGGACATAGTTTTAAAATATAATTGTTTGTTTTATGCAGCCACAAAAGAAGAATTGTTTTATGTTATGGCCTGTGGACGGAAATTCTTGCATGGGCACTCGCCTCTGCATTCGATGGAGCGCAAATTGTGTGTGTCTATTGCAGGTTCCGGTCGCAGTCACATGACCTTGGATAGATTTGGGTGTGTGTAGAGCGGATAGCTCGTTTACGGGATATTGCAATCAAAATTACTCTTATTCATGACGGTCTATGGGTGCAAACCATTTAAAGTGTGCTAGTGTCTAAACTGGGCATTCGAGTGTAGTTCAAATGGGAAATGTATGTATATATAAAATAAATTTTAATGACGGAAATTGAGTAGGCGATTTTCTCGGGACGTCGCACGCGCTAAGCTTCCGCCGATGGATCCAAACGGAATGGATCAACACACATTTTTTTAAAAGTTTTAAATGTTCTTATTAGCACTCGGGTGATATTTCTTTGAAGGACGGGATTTTTGTCTACGCAGCGCGCCGGGGTCACTTCTCCGTTGGATCCCTGTTTTCTGCAGAGGGATTGGATATGGCTAACGTAACATGGACTATCGATCCCTTCAGATGATTTTCAAAGACCAGGATTCACTCGGGTCGAACGGATAGATAGTGGTTTCCGAAACAGAAAGCCATCTGGAGTTAAGATTTTTATAGAAGAAAACTTTTTTTAAATTTTTATAAAGTTTTATCACTTTACAAAAGAAATCACTTTATCACTTTAATCACTTTATAAAGAGAATAGGAAACACTTTACCCGTGCCTACACGAACCCTATATCAAGGGTGTTCCAAGGGTCATTGCGTCTATTCAAGATAAAGTGAGATGGGCAGTGACCTACGCTCGTCCTCGAATTTCTTAGGAAGATCCATGAGACGCTTTATTAGAAACGTTGCTAAAGGAGGAGGATTGAAACACTGTTTGAGTAGGAGATTGGAACGTAGAATTCCATTCCGATCCAGGAAACCATTTCGTAACGGAAATGGATACTTCAGATTTTCCAATACGCACTCGTCCAAAACAGGTCGCCAATAGGGGCCAAACAACCATGGATGCCATTTTCAGCGACCAAAGGATACGAACAGGAGTCTATAGGAAAACTCACAGTGATCCTTTTCCTCTATAGGGCAGAATGGATGGAATAGATTTAAAAGAAATCTGAAATTCTTCCAGCCGAGTGCGGCAATAAAATCTGGAAGAATTTCAAATATTTTTTTTTTAATTTTATTTATTTATTTTTATTATTATTTTTTTAATCGTATTCGAATGCTAGTTAAAACCTGGCATTCTTCCAGAGTCCTTTCCCGGAATTATTTTTGGATAACATTTGGATAGACATCGACTAAGACTTTTTTAGTGTGACATTGGGTTGTGGTGGTGGGGGGGGGGTTCGTACCTAGCTCCCTTCCTGTACCTCGTTCTGAAGTTTAATTTGTTAGGATGGGAGGGGTGGAAGCAAGAAAATTCGCGGGAACATTTTTCGATTGAAATGTTCGTCCTTAATGAACCCCGCAGGAGGAGAAGAGTCCTCTCGCTAATTGCAGATCGGAAGATAATGATCCTTGTGCACCTATCATTACGGGCCCTGTCTCGGGCTCGTAACAAGTGCTGCGGGATCCCCTGATTGCCTAGTCTCCCTTTTTTTTTCTGCGAGGACGTCCTTGCAGTGTCGTGGACAGCACGCGATGCCGCTTCCAAAAAGGAACGCGGGGCATTGTGTGTGTGACGTCACTTCGGATAGATCGGCCGAATGGCGGGCAGACAACCCCCAAAAAGAGTCCTCGCATAACCCTGGCCACTTCCATGTTCTGGAAAGTGACGAGTGCACTTTTATAAGGCGAGAAAAGTTTCGCAGGGGTCTGAAATACACGATCAGGCAGGTGCTTTCGGTACACACACACAGGCCAGTGGCGAATCAGCGACCCCTTTAACCCTTTGAGGCGCAACCCTTTCTCAAGGCTGGGAAAAGGGCAGCCGTTGCCATCGCTCGACTTCACTACCAGCAAGAGGGCGGACCATTGAAACGTTCATCGCGTGCCACAGATTAATAGAGACCCTTTTTTGGACGACAGCTGGCTGTGCTCGAGCACAGAGTTTCTTCTTCCATATACACTCTTAACCCTTTGAGGTGCAGTGTTCCCACTCTCGGAACACCAAACTCTGACATTTTGACAGTGGCGAGTCACGAAGAATCGATTGGATTTCTATCAAAAGAGGGGCGGGTGACCTAGCTCCACGAGAACGCAGCCGGCTGTGCCCGTCACAGCCAGCATGTCGTCAAAAAAAGGGTCTCTCGATCTGTGGCACGCGATGAACGTTTCGATCGTCCGTCCTCTTGCTGGTAGCGAAGTCGAGCGATGGCAACGGCTGCCCTTTTTTCAGCCTTGGGCAATCTATCCAGCTGTTCTCTCATTCTTCCATTTTTCAGCAGATGTCAGTGCTGTTAAAAAGAATCGACAATTTTTCGACGGGAAAGGGCGTGCTCAAAAGTAAAGGATTCTCGCGGAGCTAGGTCACCCGCCACTATTTTTATAGAAATCCAATCTATTCTTCGTGAGTTACAACAGTGAAAACGTCCGAGTTGGGTGTTCCCAGAGCGGGATCCCTGCGCGTTAAAGGGTTAAAAGATTATTCCTCGAGGATTGCCTCGTTGTGCATATTTTAGACAAGGATTGCTTCTAAATGAGTCACCTAAAAGACAGGCCCCGATGACCGCACGGCCTAGGGCTCCCAAATTTTAGTGGGCCTCAAAATTATTAAAACAGTTCCAATTCTATTCCTAAAAGAAATGAGTTATACTAAATTTTTAACAGTATTGAAAATAAATAAAGAGATATATAAGAACACATGCCTCTGAGCAAAAGGGTTTGTTTAATCTATATTCGGCGATAAAACAAATGTCCTATTAAGATCCCAAGAATTCCACCATGGAGTATTCATGGACGTGAAATCATTCGATTCTGAAGCATAACTTCTACATTAAAAGCGAAAAATTTGTGAACTTTAAGTTAAAACTTTTGTACTGGAGAGTTTGAAGCAAAAGCACCTGTACTCCCACCCCTTATGTATGAAATTGCGAAGAAATACTGTATCTTATGATTATAAGTGGCATGACCCATAAGAAATGACAGCACAGGGGCCCCGCAAAAGTACTGCGCCTATAGGGCTTCCGAAGGTCTTGGTCGGGACTCGCTTAGGCATTTTAGGCATCCTGCATAATTATTGAATCA
Organism: Cheiracanthium punctorium; assembly: GCA_038373885.1. Lineage (NCBI taxonomy): Eukaryota > Metazoa > Arthropoda > Arachnida > Araneae > Cheiracanthiidae > Cheiracanthium > Cheiracanthium punctorium. Next base: position 30,572 of record JAWZYV010007883.1, read on the forward strand.
AGACATTATTATTATTAACCTAAAGTTTAACCAAAGGAAAACAGAAAAACAAAAGCAGTATAGAAACTAAAAGACTGAAAATTAGGTGTGTCTTCAGAGACTTCGGCGCAATAAAATGGGAAAAACTTTTATAAAAATGAATAAAATGAACGCCGTTCCTTGTCACCGTTGCAGTGGCGTAGCGAGGGGGGGGGTTTGGGTGTCAGAACCCCCCTTAAAATTGAGCAGAGTTGCATTATTGACATGAAGAATGCGATCCATAATGTAGATGATCCGTTACATCCGTACCTAAACCCCCCTAAAATATTTTTCTGGCTACGCTACTGCACCGTTGAAAAAGAAGAAGAAAAAAAAGTGGGTTCTCCTCTTTCAGCCGGACGACGCAAAGGTAGGCGAGTGTGTGGGGGGAGGAGAGGGGTGCTCAGGCCTCGACAAAATCCTGAAAACCCGAGCGGGTCGGCTGCCTGTTCCTCGCGAACCCGAGCCTCGCATTCAACAAACCTATTTCTTCGGGATAGAGCCAACCCAAATTGGGTGGTATCCACAAAACGTTTGTTGACAGGGCCTTTAGGTTGTTCTTTTGAGACAAACAGGCCACTCGGACCGCTTCTTAAAGAACCTAGTTGCTTTATCGAGAGACACTCTAAAAAATGCCCAGGGTCTCTTTCAGTGGCGCACCCAGGAATTTAGTTTAGGGGGGGCTTGACTACATACAAATACTGCTGAACTCGGTCATAGTGACCTCGGTTAGTTACAACTCTCTTATAACGTCAAAATATTCGGTATCACTTGACTGTCCCATAGAACACAAGCAATATAACTCATTATAGAGTCATAAATAATTATCTGATCTTTTGAGTGACGTTGTAACCGTGTGTAACAATGTTTCAACTAACTGTAAGCATTTATTTAAAAACTTTTTTAAAAAATGTCTTTTGGTTAGAAATAATTTGAGGACAATTAAAAAAAGAAAGAAAGAACTAAAAAAAATTAATTCATGAGCGACAATTTTCATTTTTTTAACGCTTTTCACTTCTAACTTTCTACCTTTAGGGGGGGGGGGGTTCAGCCCCCATAGCCCCCCCCCGTGGGTGCGCCTATAGTCTCTTTACGAGCAGTCATCAGGGTGCGAATGGACGGGAGAGATGCCGGGGATCGTCCCCTGCTGAAGAATGTAATGTCCCTGGCTGGAGAAATAGGAATGGATCCCTGCCAGGGATACTATGGATCCCCTGCTGAAGAAATGTTAAACGGGTGACTGAAGATTTGGGATGGAAGTCAAGAAGTCAAAATGAATGTTATCGTTTGTAACTATACTCTAAGGCGACTGCCTTACAATTTTGTCTCTTTTCTAAGCTCAAAACCCTCAAGAGAGACTTCCGATACAGGTACATTGTATGGAGCTTGTGTATCTGTCATGAATTCGAACAAACAATCTAGGACTTTTATTTGAATTCCCAAACGTGTCGGCGACTGCGTTTGTCATGTAACATCCTGTGGGGGAAGCATTGACACCTTCCCTCCTTTTTCTTTTCTTTCTTTTGAAGTGTCGTTACACTCTGGAGAAAAAGTTCGGATCGCACCCTGGCAGTCCAGTCAGTATGCACTATCGCAAACAGAACAACGAGTCTGTAAGACTTACGAAAGAAAATCTAAACTCGCGAAATGGAGCGTTATTTCTCTCGATGGAGGACGTTTCTTGTATACGGCGAAGAAAAAAAAAACTCTGTTTTGAGTCTCGGTACACACATCGAAGTGAAACTCATAGTACCAGGGTCTCCAACAAATTCCAGAGGGTTCTTCCTAAGCCGCTTCACACACTGCCATCAGCGAAAAAGGGGTCGCTTTTGTGACATTTTCGGAAAAAATTCTTAAACATGAATCGGAGCTGCAAGATTTTTCGAAGAGGGACACGCTTTGCGAACATGTCCGATGTTGAAAATTTTTTCTAAAAGTTTTGAAACGGATACAGGTTTATCTTTTATTTCAGTATGCAGTACAGCTTGTCAAGAGACAATTTCAACATTTGGAAGTGCCTGGCATCCTTAGTTTATGGGTACTTATGTACCAAAGTCCAGTGGTGCACCCAGGATTTTACTTTAGGGGGGGGGGGGCTGGGCTGAAAAATACTGCTGAACTCGGTTATAGTGAAATCGATCATAGTTACAACCCTCTTATAACGTCACAATATTCTGTACCACTTGATTTGCCCATACAACACAAGCCCACAAGCAGAAACTCATTATAGAGTCATAAATAATTATGTGATCTTTTCAGTGATATTATAACCGTCTTTAACAGTGTTTCATAAACTCTCTGTACGTATTTATTTAAAAACTAACATCTTTTTAGGTAAAAAAGAATACTTTAGAAATAATTTGAAGACAATAAATAATAATAATAATAGTAATAATTCATTAGTGACAATTTTCATTTTTTAAAGTTTTTCACTTCTAACTGTCCACCTTTAGGGGGGGCTTGAGCCCCCATAGCCCCCTCCGTGGGTGTGCCTATGCCAAAATCACATGATTTTTTCGAACAGCACCGTTAAGAATTTTTTTTTATCCCGAAAGATGCGCGGAGGCTGACTCGGAATGAGAGTGAAAATCGGGTGAGGAAGCCCGATGCATTGTTTCGAGAGTGTTTCATCCCCACGATAGTGTTTCGAGAGCTTGTTTCATAAGTGGCTGTGACGCCTGCCCGTCTTTGGAAACAAGCGGCCTTCCGAACCACCCTTCATTGTGGTTACGGGTCTTTATCTGTGTGCGTCTGTGGGCGCACACCTGCGGTAAGTTGAAAGGATCCCCTACGGAGGAACCCCCCCCCCCCCCCCCCCTGTCGTCTTTCGCGTCCATTTCGTCATTATGTCATTTTCGGCTGTCGACGCCATCTTCCCGAAACAAAACTTGGCACCGCGGATTTTGGCCCGAGGCGCCCCATGACACGGTTTTTCTCATAAGACATACAGACGCAGTTATTATAATAACAACAGCAAAACAAAGACGACCCACTCGACAAAGTGGGTGATTTCCCCCCCCCCATCCCCCTTTTTCGTTCGCTGCGAGAGTGAGTGTGTTGGACTTCAGCTGCCTTCCGTTTTTTCCCCTCCCCAGGGCGGCCCGATTTTTCCCAAGAAAAAAAACAACAAAAACGGCCGATTTTCTGCTCGGGAAGAGACGCGAGACGAGACAGGGTCTTTTATGCGAGAAAGAGGTGAACACTTCTAACCTTAGGATAGAGGGATTTTGCGAGGCGAGACCCAGCTTCTCGGCTGTTTGGCGAGACGAGAGGGGCTTATTTGATCGTGCATCCCTGTATTGGTGACACGGGCCCATCGGACCTGCGAAGGCGATGATTTTTTTAAGTTGACTTCTGTATAGTTTTTCCAACCCTCACCTCACAACTCACTCCTTCGTGGCTGAACAGTAGAACAGAAGACCCAAATGAAGCCGTTGCAGACAGTGAGTCAAAACCAAGCAGCCAAGTACAGTCGAACCTCGATTGAACGAACCTGGATTGAACGAATTCTCCGATTGAACGAATATTTTTTCTGTCCCGACAAAAAGGATGCTAAAATGCTCCGATGGAACGAATTGTTAGGTTGGATGGAACGAACCACCCTCGCTGAAATAAATTCGCACATAAAACTAAAACTTCGAGCACAAAATGAATATCGACCCAGAGCTTTGGAAAGTCAAAACAAAGCCACAAAAACAAAGCATTATCCAGGATTTATTTCCAAAATGCCAATAAGTATGTATGTATTATGTATTAAGTTTTAAGAACAAGTAACATTAAAGAATTTAGAGGGGGGATTTAGATTAAGGGTTTTCTGCACTGGTATTTTTATACCCTACTCTATACAGAAATGGATATTCGATGGAACGAACGGATGGGTGGGTCCCAATCCATTCGTTCATTCGAGGTTCGACTGTATGCGAAGTGGACGGAAAACCCGAAGAAAATGCTGAAAAGAACACTTTTAATATGGATTTATAAAAATAGGATCGGTGTGCTTATCCACTCATTTTGAAAATTGAGTTTTCGTAACTTTGTCATCGTGATCGCTCCATTAAAAAGAGGGGGGGGGGCGCAGAACACATGTTTTGCCCCGGTCGACCCATACCGCAGCTACGTCCCTGTGTCAAGCCCTTCAGAATGTTCGTGAGTACTACCCCTTCACGAGCTGTATTATGCGCAGTCATCCATGATAAAAATGTATCGGGTAAGAAACTTTCACGCACATACACAAAAAAAAATTCTTAAAAATCGAACACGGAGCAGGATGGGTCACTCTTCGAAAATGTTTGCGGTGCGATTCCTTGTTGAAGATTTTTTTTCAGAAAGTGTCATAAAGGACACTGTTGTTCCATGGACGACGATCTGCAGTGCGGCTTATGAAGATGCATCCTGAATATTTTCGAGTCCCTGGCGTGATGAGTTTATTTTCCTTTGCGATGTTCAATGAGAGAGCCTGCATCGAAGGCATTTTTGGAGAATGAAAAGATATCTCGGCGTATCGGCCAGTAACTAGTTTTTTATTTTTTTTTAAGTTATGAGAATGTCACAAACTCTGTTCTTGGCGTCGCCTTCCGACTCATCTACACTCAACTACTTCGTCCTCCCTCAGATCCAGGGGAAATTTGGAACCGTTACGAGGCCCCTTCACAAAAATACAATCGATTCAAACAACCCTCCGTTTGGCATTGTATCCTTATATTTTAATTTGTTTTGCAAATTATTTTAAGCAGGAAAAAAAAGTGACTTTTATAGTACAAAAATTCACAAAAATAGACGTTGAAATTTACGAAAATGCATCTTAAAATTCAGAAAAATGGGACCCTGGAAAAAAACTCCTGGATCGACCCCTGAGGTCTCTCATTGCTTTTTACTTTCCGAACATGTACCCATATAAGGAAAGTAGTGTCATCGTGAAAAAATTCGACTTCGAGATGTGGGTGTAGGGACACGTGTGGAGGTCTTCTGACTTCATTTATGCTGTTTTTACGAGATGTATGTATGTATGTGTGTGTGTGAGTGAACACGATAGTTCCTCAACGGGGCATTCGATGGAGCTCCCATTGGGTCTATAGGTTATAAACCACCGTCGCAAGACCGGTATGGATTGGGATGCGTATAGGACTTATCGTTTTCCTGCAGGGCTACGACCTAGATTTCTTGGACAGGATGGCTTATAGGGGGGGGGGGGATTCTTGAAAGAGCGCTCGCGTTTAAAAGGTCCATTCGATGGAATTGAAAAAACTAAGAATTTTTGCTGAATGATTCATCGATTCAAATGGATTGAAATGCTGGGTCATGATCTTAATCGTAAGGGTTGGGAAAGACGAGTGGAGTCACTCCAGATTTTTTTTTTTATGCCTTCTAATTCATTTCTGCCTATTAAAAAAATGCCAGTTACAACATTAAAGTTGATAACATTTCCTGCAAGATTGTAGTTGTTTAATTTTTCTATATCCAATACCTTTCTAGATATGCTTTAGAAAACATCGCCAATTTTTGAAAACGCTTCTTTTCATCTAAATTTTTCCCGAACTTTACCTTATAGCCTCCATTTTACAGCAATAGATTCAAAGCAAAGTTGTAGAATATTCAATTACCTGTAAAAGGAGTTATTATTTGTAATGGTACCTTTAAAGGATCAAAAGTTATAGCAATTTGAAAATTTCAAGAAATTTTAGAGAATTCGAATGATAACTACATTGTGCATCAAAGTACGACAAAATCTAGGAAATAATTTATAAAGTTTTGAAACTTGGAGGAAACATTTGTAGGTGGTGCAATAGTAAGAAACAGGAAAATTCCACTCTCTGGGGGGCGTCCCCCCTTCCTCTTCCCCTTCCCCAAAATTATACATTTTTTATGCAAAACGATTCTTTTTTTTTTTTTTTTTTTTACTAACTAGGGGCCAAGGCCCCTAGACTCGCTACGCTCGCATTTCCTATGAGACATTTGTCCCCTAAAAAGACTTATTCGTAAAAAAGACATAATTTCAACAAACAAATCACAACGTTGGATAAGATAGAATGTTACCGAGCTACACACTGCTTGGTTCTTGTATGTTGCTTGGAATATAAAAATTGAAACCTCGCACTATTTGTAATCTTGTGAAACCCATGGTACGCCTTGCGTATTAGCCAATTATGGAGATTTTTCATATTTTGGCGACTTGCGTATATGTATAGTTAATAATGAGCTCTAAGAAAACAGTAATTCATATGTTTTCTTTGATAAAACAGCCTGTCACCAACGGCGACTTTTCATTATTGGGCGATTGACACATACACACAACCTATAATGACTGCTCATGTAAGGTTCCCCGAAAACTGTTATCCATATTTTCATATACATAATCTTTTTGCAGATGGGCGTATTGAGCACCCCGTATTATACCACCTCGCCGCGCTGGCCAATATCCAAAGTGTACTATAACTGCTATAATGGCATAGTGAACGCCGCCCAATATTTCTGCTGGTAGTCAATACTCCAGCTGGACCGAACCGGCTTAAAAATAATCTGCATTTTAATTATTTTTCATTTTCAAGATATTAGTTATTCTGTTTTGGAAAAACGAATCATGCTCATTCTAAACTCCTGTTGCCTAAGAGAACTGACTATTTGAAAAGGGTTAACTTTGTGTAACACATTTTGAGTTACTTATTTCATATACTTTTTAATTGGGTTTAAACTTTTTAATCATATACTTTTTAATTTCATATACTTTTTAATAATTCTACTTCGTGTTTGACAAATTTATGAGATTCTACATAATTGGAATGGCTTTGTTGCATAGGAATAAATGATTTAATGGCAACCATTCTGTTTTATTTTTTCAGTTTTTTATTAACATCTTCTAAAGTAATTCGATTTTCGAAATTTAAATCAGCTTATCACGTTCCTCGGAGTTTTCCGCATTCGGGAACATGTTTCTCGGAATTCAAATTCCCACGGTTTAGGAGAAGATAGGTCAACAAGCTCTGACAGCGTCGACAACGGCCTTTACTTTTTTTTAGATAATTAGAGATAGTATAGAGAGATAAGTTACAAAGTATTCTTTGTAAAATTGTACATTCGTAGGCTGTATTGTTGTTTAGCGTCAGATGCACCGTTTTCAAGAATATTGGAGTCGAATGAAGTTTAGAAATCGATGAGCGGATTATGATTTGGACTCCTTTTCAACCTCGTTTCTTCCTTCATTTCTTTTCCCTATTATTTCTGCTCAACCAGCTATCTTTTATTCGTATGCAAACACATTAACACATAAATATTAGAGCTGAAGTCTAAATGAACACCCTCCCAATCACCGAAAAATTAATAAATAAATAAGTTCCTTCGAAATTGATATTTTCGAAGTGAAACTTCTTTAGGCGCGTTGAGAGTGAAATTTCAAGGTCGCGTCACGGCAATAGCGTCATGATGAGGCTGGGGCGATTTTGGATTTTAACAGACGGAGAGAGCTACTGGATAGATCGCCAGAGACAAAAATAGTAAGCATGCCATACTCTATTGCTGCAGTGAGTTTTCTTTCTCCTCTTTGTACTACACTCGTTCTTAAGAAAGTGTACGCATGCGCTGAATCTAAACACACATTGTGCACTCGGAGACGAAAATGCTTGAGCGCGATGGTATATTTTGATCAGAATCTCCAGTATTTTGAAACTGGTTTATATTGATTGTTATTAACAAATCATTATTCAGAAAAACCGATAGCCAAATAAGTAATATTTTATATATTCTTTTTGTATGCATCCTCATTGCAATTTAAAATCCGTGTATATTAAATGATTTTTATGTTTGTCTAACGACTTACTGTGCTTAGTATATTTATTATTTTATTGACTATTTTCAAATTTTACTTTAATTCTGAAAAATGAACCCAACGAACTTGTAAAATATTTTTACATTCATTTTTTTAAAATCGTTTTACTGCTATGCCTCAATCCTTTGACTACCTACAACATCTCACTTTGGATCTGTTTTCAAATGTTATCTTTAATTTTTATCTCTGACTACTTATTGGACAATCGAACCGATTTTAATCCATCTCGCCAAACAAGTTTCACTTCTGACACGTGTACTCTGTACACACGCTCTTTTTTTTTTTACCTCTATGGAATCCCACAATGCAATTTATGTGTTTAATATTATATACTTTGACATTCACATTTCGATGAAAAGGAATCATCATCAGAACTATTCTAAAATTACTATATACTATAATACACTTACTTTTTTTTTATGCTCAACATTTGTACAATAATAATACCACGAATCTATGGAACCATCTTATTTTTTATAAAAAAAATATGTCCTCATCATCTTCCGTCGAATCAGCGGAAGTCCTACTATTACGATACAGCTTTGACCTCGATGGCTTTTGCACATTTGCTGTACAGCACACATCAGACTTCACACGCCGGCATTTCTATTTTCTGCAAGCTTGAATGCAGCCGCATGAAATGAATATTAAATATTTATTTTCTGGAGCTCGTTTCATGTAAATTGGAGGGAGCGATGAAAGTTCAGTTTTACACCCCCAACCCCTCCATTTTCTGTTTTCTAAATTGTTTCCCAGCAGCTTCTGTATTCGGTGGCTTTTGTTCAATATATATATATATATATATATATATATAGTCAGTCGTAGGACAGAACGTCAGAAGTGAAAACTTCTGGTGGAGTTTTCTACAATTTATATTTATGCAGCTAAACAAGTTTTCACGCATTATTGTATTTTTATTAACCAAAAATAAACATTTATAAACGTTTATTCACATTTTTATACATTTGAAATTCTCTATAAAAAAAAAAAAATAATAATAATTTTTTCAAAGGCTGTAAGGGTATCGCACATTTATGATAGTCTCACAATTTCATATATTTTTGTACGTTTGTATACATCCTAACATAATTTTCACTGGGTTAGCATTGGATATTTTTGGTTTTTTTAATTTAATTAAATTCCAAATTTCGCGTTCAACGTGACACAGCTGGTATATGCGTACGATACACATCAGTGATACACCCCCCCCCCCGTAGTGTTGGATTTTGTTCGATTTAATAAATAATTATGTACGTGAATGTATTAATAATCAATAATTATGTACTTACGTTGTAATGAATGATAGATTTACAGTTCAAATTCAAGTGCACTGTAGTATAATACTTGGTAGCACAAATAATGTACAGCATATAATTATGAACACTTTCCACATTATCAAAATTAACTTTACTGCGCAATAACTATATAGCTATCCAAATGAAGTACAGTTTTTTAAATAAATAATGGAGAATTATAGAACGCACCTACCCACACACACACAGCTAGAAAAAGGTCTGCCCCTTTTTTTGCAAAAAACATATAGATTGCAAACAATTTGTGCATAAAAAGGTGGATATTTTTGAATATTTTGAAAATATACAATTGTTGTGCAAAGTATATGCCGTTTTTATGCATACTAAAACAAAAATTTACGCAGTTTTAAACGATTTTCACAAAAATCTCAAAATCTATTTAAAAAATTTAAAAATCAGACACTATAGCTTAAATTGAGTGATTACCTATCATGTCACCCAACTTCACTTCTTTCGCTTTAGTCGTTATTACGTGATGTGCGAACAACATTTTACGCAGTTCGTAACAATTTTCGGACAATCTCAAAATCTAATGAATTTTTTAAAAATTCGACGCCTATAGTTTAAGTTGAGCGATCCCCTATCATGTCACCCCAATTTTATTTCATCCCCTTAAGTCAGTTTTACATGAGGACGAATAAAAAAAAGCGTCACTGACAGAATCACACATAGATATACATTTTTTTTTCGGTCGTACTGGGGGTCCCAAATGCTTAAAACGGATAGAAATCGCAGAAAATTTTGATACCAAGTAATGTACAAGCAAAGTCTAATTTTATTTAGTATTTAGAGGCATAAAAGTTATAATTCCGAAATTGAAACAACAATCACTTCAAACTTTAGTGATTTCATCCCGAGTCGAACCCGTCTGGCGGTTAGAACGCTCGCCTACTCCGCCTTGGGTCTACAGCTCGATACCAGTCGCGGAAGCTTCAGGGAGGCATTTAAAAGTAACAGGAAGTTCTTACATATGATAACAGGTGGCAGCACTAAAATTGAAAGAAAGGAGGAAGAAGTCTCAGCAGGCAGGAGATGACGTTGCTATGACGTCACAATCCACTTTTGCCCCATATGTATCTGAGCGTGACGGTCGCGCCAATTCAGTGATTTTTCTCCATCCCAAAAGTGCCTAACGCGCCTAAAGTTTTCACCTCAGAAATTGCGAAATTCCGAATGTTGAGCCCTTTTTTCCCGAGTGATTCGTCACTCCTACAGGTTCCTTGTTTGTAACAGTTCACAATCCAACTTATCGAGAGACATTCTCAATTTATTTTCTGTGTCTGAGTTTTTTTTTTTTTTAGAAAAAGCTGTTCAAAAGTGGCGTGATTTCCTAATTCTTGGTATAAGCAGTATGAAAACGTCCGGGCTTTTAGCAGGGTCTCTCGAGTACCTAAAGTCCCTATTTATTTCTTGGGCCCCTACCATCCCCTATTTCCAGCATAGAATCCCTCTTTTAATCAGATGCGTCATGTAACTTCTTTCGTTGTAATTTTTCCTTCTCATTATGGGAAAATTTTCTCTGAATTTCGGAATTTTCCCCTAATTATGTATGCAGGCAAGTTTTCAGATTTCCCTTTCTATTTAAGGATTTTTCACAAAATGGAGGTACTTTTTTTCATGCATAGGGGTTTTTCTCATCGGCAAGGAATCTTTCTCTACAGTTAGAGATAGTCGAGTTTTCCGTCTAACTCTTTAGAGATTTCTCTCTCATGGGAAAAGGTTTTTTTGTGTCAATTGGAATGTGCACGGTATAGCGATGGGCGAAGTATTAGTTCATTTTAGCGAAAAATTCTGAACAAACTAATTCTTGCCGTGAACTTTTCGCGGTGAACCATATACTGTTGACTCAAATTAATTTTAGTTAAGTTTGCGCGACGTATAGAACAGTTGTTTCCGTAGTGTTGGAAATTTAAGTATTTTCCAATTGGCTAGTGTCTTTTTAACAAATATAACATATTGGCAAAAATATTCTTAAAGGCACTGTTCATTAAAATAAAATACTCAAAGGACATTTTTAGAAGCAGGTCGAGAATACAAAAACTGTCAGTAGAAATAGGTCGTATCATTTGTCAGATATTTTTTTTCATTTTTCAAGTAAGAAATAAAGAAAAAATTCATTAAAGTAACATTATTTTTATTATCAAGTAAGGAGTGAGAACTCTGTGTCTTATAAAGCTTCTGAATTTTGAATGTTACAGATACATTTTTTTAAAAAAATCTGTCTACGAGTAAAATAACATTTTAAACTTTTATTTTCAATTTTTGCTGTATTTTTATAATTGTTAATGACTTCTGTTTGAAATTCATGTTTCTAGAAGAAATTCAATACCTTGTTGACTTCATGGTAATAAAGGATTCGATTTTTTATGTTCAAATTTTTAGGAAATCCCTTTTTTTATACAAGGGTTCCATTTTATCAATTTACAGTTGATTTCCATGATAAAATGAACTTTCGAAAACCTATTTTTAAAATCTTTTACAATCGAATTGAATGTTGCTTAATTAGTTTCAATTCAGCAAAAATTATTGGACAACTCTTAAATGTGTTTCATCAGTTATGACTATTTTTAACTCTAGTCATTTAAAAACTGTTTACGTATCTTCTGCGTTGACCCTATCGACTAAGTTGAATACCTTTGTTCAAAAAATAGAATAAGGATAAATTCTGAAAAAAAAAAAAAAAATGACAATGAAAGCTTAAAGTTATAAGAAATTTGGAAAGAATTATATTTCCAATTTCTTAAATGCTTTTGACATTCAATTTAAATTGTCGATATCTGAAATTGTAATAACTTTCGTCAGTAGCCCTGTTCCAGCGATCCCAAACCACGCCCCTGTCGTGTTCTCCCAGCTGCCTATTCGGGATCAGGATCCAATGATGTCTCGTTTCACTTATGTGTTGGGCGCCACAGAGTCCGGCGATGCACGTGATCACTCACCTGGAAAAAAGTGATCGGCGCGCCATCGGCACACGGGGAGATTCTTATCGGAGGATTCTGCGTGGGATCGCTTCCTGGCTCGTGGATTACACATCGCGGTGTCGTCATCCTAATGGGGGGGGCACAGACACCCGAAAGCGAGGTGCCTTGTCATGGGACGGGTGTATCTGAACGATCGCACCCCCCCCCCCCCCCTGTGCGTGTATTACAGTCCACTCGAAGTCGAGAGAAATTGTTCTGCATTGGAATGAAGGAGCTTCCGAGCGCCTCACTATTAGGTTTAACCCTTTAACGCGCAGTGTTCCCGCTCTGGGAACACCCAACTTGGACGTTTGGACCGTTGCCAGTCACGAAAAATAGATTGGAAGTCTATCAAAAGAGTGGCGGGTGACCTAGCTCCACGAGAATCCTTTACTTTTGAGCACGTCCTTTCCCGTCAAAAAATGGTCACGGTTGTCTTTAACAGCAGTGCCATCTGCTGAAAAATGGAAGAATACGAGAACAGCTGGACAGAGGGCCCCATTCTGAAAAAGGGCAGCCGTGGCCATCGCTCGACTGAACCACCCGCAAGAGGGCGGACGATCGAAAGGTTCATCGCGGGCCACAGATCGAGAGACCCTTTTTTGACGACAGCTGGCTGTGCAACGGATGCCCTTTTTTCAGCATTGGGAAAGGGTTGCGCCTCAAAGGGTTAACATTTCTAGTATCCGTTGAAGTGAGTCCCTGTGTCCGAGCACCTTTGCTCTGTCTGTGCTGTGTTGCCATATTTTCTTTTTGCGAATGTTTTACCTGCACGGATGATGTGTTTCGATGCGATATGCGCATACTTCTTCACCCATCCTCTCCTCCCCCAACCACTGAACTTTTAATCTCTTAGAGTTTCCCTATTTATATGAACGTTATTGCATTGGATACAACGAGTGTCATAAGGGGAAAATTATTTTACAGTTCATTACGAAATTTCGTAATTTTTAATAGGTCTCCGGCACTTCTGTTTGAAATCGAGCCTTGTATTGTATATCAGGGTAGGAAGTTTCAAGGTGCAAGTTTAGTTTCTGCATTTCAAGGAATGAAAATGCGTATGCGCTGCTGATCCATTTCTCGCCGAAAGAAGGAAAGCGTTACCTTCGGAAATTTTCAAACATTTTTCCACTCGACAACTCAAATGTTTGAAAGAATCCCAATGCCTTCCAATCCAACATCTAAAATTTCTTTCCGATCGGTGGGCCGCTTATGGTTCGTTTGTGGGGATGGTTTTTTTTTTTAATTATTATTGTAAAATCACCCTGTATATACCTGCTAGCTGAAATACTCGCTGATACAGTCGGCTGATACACATGTATTACCTGTATAATTCATCGAAGGGGATGGGGGGTGATCATGAGAAACCTTCCATTGTTTTCAAGCCTGACATACAAGCTTAACCCTTTAACGCGCAGTGTTCCCGCTCTTTGAACACGCAATTCGGACGTTTTGACGGCTGCCAGTCACGATGTCACGAAGAATAGATTGGATTTCTATAAAAAATAGTGGCGCGTGACAGAGCTCCACGAGAATCCTTTACTTTAGCACGTTGGCTGTGCGGCACAGCCGGCTGCCGTCAAAAAAAGGATCTCTAGATCTGCGGCCCGCGATGAACGTTTCGATCGTCCGCCCTCTTGCGGCTCGTTCAGTCGAGCGATGGCCACGGCTGTCTTTTTTTTCGGCATTGGGAAAAGGTTGCGCCTCAAAGAGTTAATGAATATTATAAAAAGTTCGAAGAACAAATGCAAATTAGGATTTTAGAAAATTTTGTTTAAGGCTATATTTTCTGGAGAAAGGAAGGCCCCGAAATGTGTGCACCCACCCCCTGATGGCCTAATCGGGATCTGTTGGTGGCCAGTGGTTAACTTGCTAACGCGTGACGTAAAAACGACGCCAAAGTGTCACTATTTTCATCTCAGGATCAGATAGTGACAACATGGTAACTCAGTTTAAAACTGAGTTACCATGGTAACGGTATCTATTATTGCCACACGAGTTGTTCAATAGGATACCATCCGACGAAAGTCGAACTCATTCGCAACAATCGCGAAATAAAAACAAATGAATAGGAAACAAATGAAACACAGCTTTAAAAACGCTTTGATTTTGAGGCTATTGCGTCTACTTTGTTTTGCAAGGGTGCATAGGGGGCAACGAATCTTCCCTATTATCCAGAGCTGCGCATGCGCACTCTGCGTGTTCCTCGGATCAGAAGCAGCGACGTCTGGTATCGTCGACCGAATCCGTAACGTTTTGAAAGTTTTCCACAGGGAAAGTGACGTACATCGTTCTATTTCAATCCATGGAGTATTGTTTTTCCTACTTTCAACATTATATATAGAGGAGAGGAGGTGATTATGGAATAGTCGGGAAATATGGAATACCGAGTTTTTGGCTCCGTTAGTTGCTATTGCCACAAGGGAATACCATGAACCACTCAAGAAAGATTCCCTTCTTACAATGCAGCAAGAGTTGACCGCTCTCTGTTGCCGTACCACTCGCTACAGAACAAAGTATGTTTTGTGATTTTCAAGAGTTTTTGTAGATAAGTTTTCAAACATTTTAACTTACTAGTCAACACGTGACATGAACATGGATGTTACGCATAATGTACACTAAGAGAATGGTAGTTTGTTGAATTGTGGTTATTTTTTAGATGACAGTGTTTTGCCAATGAGTTTTAAAGGTTCGTTTTCCGAGATGGCGTGTCGGGTATTATGGAATACTGGGTAATAGTGTAATGGGTTTCATGTCATCCACTCAAGACCCGGAAAACAAAGACGCTGAATGCATCTTTTGTCACGAAAAATTCTCTAATGATCAACGACGATCAGTTTGGATTCAAAGATCCAGCTATTCTCTGTGGGCTCACCATGACTGTATCGGAGCAAAGAAAGAAAATGATATCTACAACTTTTCTAAATCGACTCGAAGCAGAAATGACTCCAGTATAATGATTTAAACTACAAAACATAAAAACTTGTTTTATAGTAACAAATAACTATATATGAATTGCTTTTCATCGGTTTAAACCATCTATTCCATATGGCCCGACTATTCCATATTATACTCCATTCGTAACTTTTTTTAAAAATATTTTTTTCTATAACAACAGAATAGATTGTGTATTTCTTTGCAATGGACATTTCATTACGATTCATTATAGCATGTACTCATGCTGTTTTGGGGGATTTTATTTAAAAATCTATGAAGTTACAGTTAGAAATGTAAATGGTATTCCATAATCACCTCCTCTCCTCTACTACGTGTTTGTTGCCAGCCCTCGGTGCTCAATTCGACCCTTAAACGAGGGGAAAAAATAAGAAACGGTTCTGTAATCTCTTTGGTTGAAACTACCGCAGGATTTATATCAAATGAGTCCTTTTTGTTTAATTTGTTATAAGGTTCCCGTTGGAAAATGACTATAAAAAACACTTCTATATAGGCTAGTCAATATTGCGTGCTAATAATAGGCGCGCAATATTTATAAGCACTTGTATTGTACTTTAATCCACATTATCGCAAAAAATCGGATACCGATAAAACGTTTCTCCTTGGTTCATTAGAATAATTATTTTAACCTCGTGAAAAATGCCAAACTGCGTCCTCTAGAAGAGCTATTTACAATCGCACACATCGCGAATAGAACGTCAATTTTGGGGCAGCGTTTACCTACCCAATCCATTTTTAATCGAGTTCATTTAGTTTAACGGGTTAGTACATCCAGTTAGTTTTCTAGCGGAGTCCTATTAAAAGTGAATGACGTTGAGAAAAAGAAAAAATCTTTACTTAGGAGCTGTATGGAGTAACGTAATCCCACGTTAAAAAAAAGTACCCAGTCCAGTGTTCGTGGACATGACTGGGTGTTCAATAGGAAACGTACGAATCCCAAAGTAAACGTGCACAACGAAAAATCTCCTGCCCGGAGATTTAAAAATACTCGGACTTCAATGCTGACCGTGATCCGTGATGCTGTTTTATACATTTCATTTCCTTCGTCCGAGGACCCTATCTTAATCCGCGCTTTCGAAAGTATCTCGCTCGTGATGTCATTTTTAAGCCAAGGCCAAAGCTTTTCGGCCCGTAGCTTACGCGAATTTAAAGGCAAGGACGTAGGACGTCATGCGTTGCCAATCGCGATCGAAAATGTCGGAATAGGATCCGTGCCATTCTCGATGCACTGTGGGGCCATTTCCATCCCATCGGAATATTTCCGATGGGAAAAATGTATGCAGACGCACTCGTCCAGAAATTCCTATCATTTTTTCAAAACATACATATGTTTCCTGTCATTGGAATACAAAATACGCTTCTTGAAAAGAGAGCGGATATCTCTGCGAATATACAGGGTGAATCTAAACTCTTGGGCAAAACTTTAAAGGGTGATAGGGCCCATCCTGAGGGATCCGAATCCCATAGCCATGTGGGGTCGGCCACGTCGTCTTCGTGTAGCGGTTCATCATCCCTTTGGATAAAAGTGCCGAAACAACAGTGCACTTTCCGACCCTTCTTTAGTCAGAAAGTAATGTATTTTTCTCCGAAAACAGAAGTTTAAAAATTCTATTTTATTTCACGGATGAAATGTTCGGAGACGAGCCTATTGTTCATGGAATTTGGATAAAAAATGAGACGAACACCTCAATGCTTTTCTAAAAGTGATGATGACCCGGTCAGTTAAAATTGCGATTTTCACCCCAGATGGCTATGGGATGACGATTCCTCATGATGTGACCTATCACCCCTTCAAGTTTTGCCCAAGAGTTTAGATTCGCCCTGTATTTGTGCGGGAACTTGTCTCATTCATAAAGTTTGGCTTTGCTAAGCTATAGCCCCTCTTCCACCAGTGCCTCGTGCAGCGGAAACAATTTTGTTTATTTTAATTTCGTGGAGGGGGGGGGGAATAATAAACTGGGTCCTTTCGAAAGGATTTCTAACCAATGGGAATTGCCATTTTTCCTTCCTATCCTGATGACGGTGGCATCAAAATGACGCCCATTTCACTTACGATACATGTAACTCAGTTGCTGGCTTTTATTGAAGTCAGCGCTCATCGAGTGGACCCTTTTTCACTCTCGGAAATCACGGGAGCTGAATGACGAAAAATGGCTCTAACCGTACTGTAGCCAAATGGCTACACTCTCATTTTTTTTTCCGCGATAAAAAGAAAACATAGCTTTTGTCTAAAATAGGCATTTAAAATAAGTACAAGAACAGTATGGAAATAAAATTTTAGTTTTTAAAAATGTATGGCAACATTGTTTTTGGAGCCGACAAAGCACGAATTCGCAGCGTGTGCATCTCCGTTGGCTGAACCCATTTTTGCCAAATTTTTCGTTTTGGGGGATGGACGCGAGACGACTTTTTTGCAAGACGAGACAGAGATTGACAGCTTTTTTTGCGAGACGAGACACCCATTTTTAGCATGACGATATAGGGATTTATGCGAGACGAGACAAAGCTTTTAGGCTAGTTTGCGAGACGGAAAAGAGGTATCTCGCAAAACAAGAGAAAAGCTTTGTCTCGTCTCTCAAAAAAGGTGTCGGTCTCTGTCTCGTCTCGCATCCATCCCTATATCATTGCTTGTCATTTTTATTGCTAAATGAAAATAAATACGAAACTATTAAAAAACAGGGGGATATAGGATTGAACAAACTAGAATCAGGGCGTATCACTTTCTTTTGTTGGTTCAGAGCTGTAGAGTGGACATTCCAATTTTTTTTAAAAACATTTTTCCCAGCATAAGTAAGTCTAAATGTAACCACAATTTTATTTCCATCCCCATTTTTTAAAAATCATGAATTGTGTAGGATTAAAATTATGAACGCGTGGAATTTTTAGATTTTTAAAGTAGAGCAAAATTTCCCCTGTATTTTTTATTATTATTATTATTATTATTTTACACATTTGTGCAAAATGTCAAGCCGATCGTTACAACGGGGGTAAAATTGGTTATATACCATTCGGACAGACTTTTGTTTTTATTTTCGAGATACACAATACAAGGCTCGATTTCAAACAGAAGTGCCGGAGACCTATTAAAAATTACGAAATTTCGTAATGAACTGTAAAATAATTTTCCCCTTATGACACTCGTTGTATCCAATGCAATAACGTTCATATAAATAGGGAAACTCTAAGA
Source organism: Cheiracanthium punctorium (assembly GCA_038373885.1). Lineage (NCBI taxonomy): Eukaryota > Metazoa > Arthropoda > Arachnida > Araneae > Cheiracanthiidae > Cheiracanthium > Cheiracanthium punctorium. The sequence goes on from JAWZYV010007883.1 coordinate 48,824, forward strand.
GATTAAAAGTTCAGTGGTTGGGGGAGGAGAGGATGGGTGAAGAAGTATACAGGAGTTGAGCGCCCGTCAGCTCTCGTGCAAATGAAGTCCTGTATGTATGTATGTTTACATAATACTAGCTGACTACCCGTTCTTCGCACGGAATGCAAATTGTTGAACCCATAAATGTAATGGTCATGGCCGAGTCGATGGACGCCTTCTGCTGCCCTCTGTAGGACGGATTCCAAAAATGACGTCACCACAAAACCAGGCGAGCGGCGACACGATCGTATTCGTAATTTCCTGCACTCCTTCCACACATGGGTTTAGTTATTAAAAAGACCATTAGAATTTCGTGTTCATAAACATTTATTTAAGTGAATAAATCCACGAATGGGGTGTTTCGTACTGTAACGTCATTTTCACCTTCGAAAATGACGTATTCGCGTGAATTCAATTTTTTCTTCTTAAAAAAATGTCTTTCAATTATTTCTAAAGCACTTTTTACAAAAAAATCTTGTTTTTTAAATACAGTCGAACTTCGATTTAACGCACTTTGCTTTAACGAATATTTTTTCTGTCCAGCCAAAAAGGGTGCTAAAATGCTCAGATGGAACGAATTTTTAGCTTGGATGGAACGAACAACCCTCGCCGAAATAAAATTCTCACATAAAACTATGAATTTTTCGCACACAAAATGAATATCGACCAAGAGCTTTGAAAAGTCAAAACAAAGCACTCTCGAGTATTTCTTTCCAAAGTGCCCATAAGTATGTATATGTATTATGTATTAAGTTTTAAGAACCAGTAACATGAAAGAATTGAGAAAATTTCAAAGTGGATCGCCTAACGTATTACTTATCCTTTTTATGCTCGCAGTCAACCATAAGCATTCTTTTCTTCGTATCCATATCTAAGAGTATTTTGCATGGATATTTTTATACCGTACTCTTTACAAAAATGAATATTTGATGGAACGAATGGCTTCGATTGAGCGAACGGATGGGTGGGTCCCAATCCATTCGTTCATTCGAGGTTCGACTGTACATAGTTACAGTGAGTGTTACGAAACGCAGTTAAACTCCTTTACAACGATGCTCAAAAGATCAGACAATGGTTGGACTGTAACGAGCGACATGGATCGTGCGCATGTTGTTTGTTCTATGGGCAAGTCGAGTGGCACAGACTATTCTGACGCTATAACTATATAATCGAGGTCGCTATAACCGAGTTCAGCTCAGAATGGGTAGCCCAGCCCCTATCCTAAACTAAAATCCTGGGTACTCCACTGAGGGTCGCACGACCCGTTCCGTCATCGATCCAGAAATGGAATGACTGGGAATAAAAAAGGGGCGTGGTCCCAGCGGAATGACTTTCTCGCGGGCGAATGCCCGTTTGCGACTGGGGACAGATGATTATCCTATGGAATCGTAATCGTAAGATCCCCGTCCGTTCACGGGGTGAGGGTGTTACCGTGGCGTTGCTTTACTTATTTATTTTACTACTCGTTTTTAAAAAGTGGGGATCCGTCCCTTTTAAATTCGTTCTTCAAATGGGCCTACCAGCCCCCAGTCCTCATATGGAGTATCGGTTTAGAAGTTCTCTGGAGTCACAATGCACTCGCGCGCTGCAACTAGGGATTGCAGTCCGGAAAATCGGATCCGGTGTATCCGGCATCATTAGACGCCTACCGGATCCGGAAAGTACTAGAAAAGACTATGAAAATGAAGCGGAGCCTTATTATCGCATGGGCAAATCGAGACATTACCCAAGGCCCCCGATATCAAATTTTGTTTTGAAATATTCTTTTTTATATCAAAATTTTATGAAAAATAAAACAAATTTCATAGATTGGGACCCCCAAATTCAACCATGCCCGGAGCCCCAGTTGTTCATAATAAAGCTCTGAAATGAAGGCGCTCTAGGACAATACTTGTCAAACATTCATGACTATTTGTTGACAATAAAACCGACCCGACACGTATGGAAGCTGAAAGGGCCTTTTCAGCCGCTGGTCGTATCTGCAACTCTCTTAGAAGTCGAATGGCAGATCACACGATTAACACCGTTTGTTTCCTACGATCCTCTTACTAAAAACTAAACTGGATGTTTTATAATCGATATTCCCAAAATTATTATTTAAAAAAAGTCTATTGAAAAATACTCGATACTGTGATAATTGTGCCATTCATTCAATAGATCTGGGCACCCAGAAAAAAAATTAGTGAAAAAGGCCAAATTTTTCACAAAAAGACTTAATAAATATTATTTTGTTATCAAAATTTTAAATTTCGGGGGGGGGGGACCAGAACTCCTTTTTCCCACCTTGGAATGACATAATTAGTGTGAACTCAGTTGATTAAGTTAGATTTAGGTAACATAAGAAAATGACATAATGTAATGTAAGTTACAAGATAATTTTCATGGATGTCCTTTGTGAACTCAATACTTCAGACTGAACTGTACTAAATATTATATTTATAAATATAATTATTAACAGAGTTGGGCAGTATCGCAAATACATGTATTTGAAATACTATTTTCAAAATACATTTGCATTTTGTATTTTCACAAGGAAAAGTAAAGTATTTTGAACATGTATTTTAAAATACATTTTCAATGCATTTTGTATTTTCAAAATACTGAAAATACTTTTTTCATTTTGAAATTAAATGAATCTTACACCAAAATTAGCTTGGTTTGGGAAAATCCAAAAATAATAGAACTGCCGTCGTTCATTTTTCCCGGTTCAAGACATAAACAATTCTGTTGAATCTGCACTATTTTAGTGTTATATATACGGTAACTTAAGAGGTGTTAGGATTTTTTGCGATGCTTTAGGTTATATTAAACAGGAAGGAGGGGGGAAATCCCACACACCTATTTAGATTAGTTTAATGATAGTTGGTCTAGGAGGCTTTCTGTATTGCTGATAACTGATTCACAAATGTGAATGAAGCTGAAAACGGAGAAAAACATGTTTAAGTAATATTCACTGGACTTCTGCAAAATAATTTATAAATAATTCCAAATGCGTTACCAAGTTACAGAAAAATAAGCCACTCGGCCTTTCTGAAGTTATATTACGAGATGGATCAAGATTCCAGTTAAGATGAATTTGCGAGTCGGGCAATTCTCAGTGTAATTTTTTTTCACATTTTTTCTGTAGATCCAATGAGAAAGTTAAGGCGCAGTACCAGCTTTGCCAACCCAAAAGGTCTATCCTAAGGGGAACATTCAAAACTACTGCAAATTTTAAAACTCACTTAAAGGTAAAACTTTAAAATTTTATCATAAAATTGATTAAGCTGAGTTATTTCGTTCAAATGTTTAACTGAATTCGCAAATATTTAATATACAAGCTTTTCAGCGCCTATTTTTTCAAGTGAGGAAAACTTTTTTAATTGAATGCTCTGCAAATCATACTTCTCTTTCCATCAAAGCATGCTTGTCCTACATTTTAAAAAAGTTTGAGAGAAAAACAGTATACATATGTTTATTTATTTATTTTTGTTTTTGTTTGGAAATATAAGTAAACCTTAAGTTTCTTTTATTAATTTTAATTGTTCATCATTTACTCATCTTTTTCTCATCCGATATTTAGAATCATGGATGGATCGTATTCGAGTTCTCAGAAATTTAAACCTCATCATGGATGTCGGTATTAAAAAATATTAGGTATGGGTTTGAATTCGCTTTAAGAGAGCTTGAACCCTCAATTTATGCTTCTTAACATAATTTAAGGTTTTATTTTATTAGCTTGGATGAAATAAATGAATCATTTCAGTAAACTTTTCAATTTTCAATGTTGTCCTTATCAAATTGAAGTAATTTCCAAGTGATACGAGAGAAGTTGATGATAAAACTACTACGAATGATGATTGGTTTAATGACTCCGAACTATATACCACAAATTCTCGAAATGCGGTTGAACTTGAACTGCTGCAGTTTCTTTGCGAAAAATCAACTGATTTGAAAGTTCTAAATTCATATCCGACAGTAAAAGAACTTTTCATGAAATTTAACACAAGTTTGCCGACTAGTGCTCCTGTCGAAAGAGCTTTTTCCTTTGCAGGTATTATAGATGCTCCAAAAAGAAATTGATTAAGCGATAATCAGTTCGAAAAGCTACTTTTAAAAAAATCATTCTTTTTTTAAAAATCATAGTGCTTGGAATAATTATACCATCTTTTAAAAGTCCTTTTCATAATTTCTTTATTAAATTGCATACTTTTAAGTAAATCAATACAATGACACACTTTTCTTTTGTAGTAATATAGGAATGCATCTTGTGTTTGTGTGATTATGGCAACCCTACACTAGGGCAATCTGCCAAGTGTATTCACGTTACATCTGGAGAAAACCTACCAAAACTCCAGACCCTTAGATCGACAGCTGCGCGATAGGACCCAAACCCGGACCTTCACACTTCGGCCGTCTACCCTTTTCAGTGACACAACCACTGTGCCAGGGTGAGGTTATGAATGCATCTTAAAGTAGAAATATAATTTAAGTCATCTTCGTTTAGAAATATATTTAATTTTGTAATTCAATTCCATTCAATATCACTAAAAAATAACGTTCAATCCCACAAAAATAAATCTAGATTACTTATGGCCCGTTAAAAAAAGAAAAAACAGAATTTGCTGCAGATATTAAAGGATACTTCAAAACGTTATTTTCAAATGAGCCGAGTCCAGAATTTCTTCTTTTCCCCGCAGAGTCCGAAAAAAAAAGCACCAAATAAATACAAAACACGAATTTTTCATCGGCTGTTGTATGCCAGAAGCGAAAATGAGTTAAATGATTTCAATTTTTGCCAATAATTGGGTAAATTATTGGAGGGGCTCGAGCCCCATCCATGGGCGCGTATAACTCTAAGCCTGTCATCTGAGCATGTCGGACAAGTTTCTTAACTAAAACGCCAACAGCCTCCCTTTATTGATTTGTGAAAAGGGATTAACTGGGCAATCTTTCTTTTAATACAATTTTAACTAATTTTCTTAAACTATCGACGAATATTCTGAATCATAGAGAATCTTTTATTAATTCATTTAAAAATAGATTATACATTCATACGTACATGTAGTAAGACCTGATAAACTTAAAATAAGCGCATCCAATTTGAAATAAAAAGGTTTGCTAAACTTTTATATTTAGCTAAAATTTTAAATTTCACCCAATTCTGTCATTTCTGCATCATCTAATTTTTGGTGCCTTAGCATAAACAATAAACCGTTTTAAATGAGTATTTGTTGAAAATCTATTTCGAATTTTTGATTGTACAATTGTACAAAAGAAAAGGTTGAAAAAATTATTTCTGCAGCAGAACTGCTTGCTGGACGAATAGGAGGTGTACAAGTAATGAGCAAAAATCATTGGAAATTTCACAAGCTTTCGACACTCTTTTCATCACTTATCAGCCTTGACTGTTCTGACTACTTGTTCTGTGAAATAGAATTGGCAGGGGCGTAGCCAAGGGGGGGGGGGTTAGGGGGTCATAACCCCCCCATGAGGAATTTTTTGTCATACAAAATGTATATTCTTCACTCCCTTATTACACACATGTATGCATATATGAGAGTTGCAGTAGTCGTAACCCCTCCCCCATGAAAAATTTCTGGCTACGCCACTGGAATTGGGAATCGGGTCTTCTTTTAATTCAGAGCTCATACCTCATGTTATAAAGTCAGAATTAGTTTCTCTTAACCACGCTTCCCTTCATTGTTATAATTTAAATATTCACCGCTGCACTTCGGGTGTAGTCAATATACTACAAGATAACAAGGCAGAATGGCTTGTTCAAATCTCTACTTTTGAGAATAATGAGGTTACAAATTTTTAGATAGAAATTCACTCCATTACAAGGCAATACACGCATCTGCTTAAATGATTTTGTATTGTGTCAAAGGCAAAAGATGCTGTTTTATATATAGGTCTTTTACTTGTCTATGAAGATCGAAATCCTGAATATATGATTCACAATGTTTGAATCCATTTCGAAATAGCGTTCGCTAGTCATTTTTAAATGCTATTTTGCTATAGGGTTTACTTTTATTATTAGCAATTATGTTTACTTTTAATTCTGACTGGGTGACTTATTTGAAAGGAAGTCAGTTAAATAGTAGAGAATTACATTAAATGAAGTTATTACACGATTTCTTTTCTCAATTCAAGTTTTACTTTACATTCATAATCTAATCAATATTTAACTTGAAATTTTCCCAACAGAGAAAGCTGGTGTGTCTAAGATCTATATGTTTATGTATTTTTCTCATTAAATGAAATTATATATATATATATATATATATATATATATATATATAATCAGTTTATAATTAAAAATAATTGATAGACTATTAAAGTAATGACAATAACTCTGAACAGTAATCAAAATGTAGTTTATGAATGCAACTATTTCTTAGTATCTAATGATAAAAATATGAATTGAGAATTTAAACATGCTAAAATAATTGGATTAGCTAAAATATTTTAATGAAACTCAGATAAGCAAACGTAAGAATTCTTGGATCACCCAGTCATGTGCCGATACATACACCTTTATAATATATTATATTTAATAATTACTACGAGCTCCATTTGAGTGATTTAAATTTTTCCATGTTCTTGCTTTTCATCCGTTTTTGCTGCTGTCCTAGCAAAAATACCTTTATGCCGGCAAATTGCCGAACTATGTTTACAAAAAAAGAAAAAAGGCCACATTCACCCAATCAGAATATTATCATCACCTAATCCTTAAGTTTCACTACGGCCACCTTTAACTCATGGGCTCTATATTTTTGTAAATATGGATATTGTGTTTCATTCTTTTATTAACTGAATTAAACTTTACCGAACGAATTAAAAATGTTATGTATGTATTGTTCGTTTAGTTTTTAGTATGGTTTCATTGTTTGATGATCAACTAAATAATTAAAAAGAAAATTATACCGGAAACTCGATATTATTTTGTTTCATTCTCATTATCAAGGTATGTTAGAAATATGAATAAAAATATATATAGGCGCATCCACGGAGAAGGCTAAACACTAAAGGATCTGAACACTCCGCCTTCCAAAGGTAAAAATCAAATTGAGATTTTCTTCAAAGTCTTACGAGGCTTTTTCTCTGACTTATTGAATTAAAATATTTTTAAAGTTGTCTTTGAAAACGCTTTCATAAAAAATAGAGGATATTCAATAAATTTTCTCTGATAATGCCCCATGCGATTCAACTCGATCTTAACCCATTTATGCCTAGCGTCCCTTTTTTGGGACGGCATTTTCGCTATGAGTCGAAAACGTTATTTATTTTTCCTAGCCTTTATTCATGAGTATTGAGCCTCCACTCCGCACAATATTTTAACATGACCCAGTAAGATGTTGATATTTCGATTTTTATGCAAAATGATTTTAAAATAAATCATTCCTTGTTCAAGAAGTGGACATCAGAAATTGATCTATTATTTCTGTTATCAGTAAAAATCGAAGAAAGTCGCAAAAATATCCAGGCACAAATGGATCAAAGTCATGGAAGGGAACATATCCTTTAAGACGCTCTAAGCGAGTGCCATTGTAAGCGAGCTTCGGCACTTTAGCGGTGTAGTTCGAAAAAAATCACGTGATTTTGGTACATAAGTACCCATAAACTCATGATGCCAGGCACTTCCAAATTGTGAAACTATCTCTTTACGAGCTGTACTACCTACTGAAATAAACGATCCACCTGTATCCGTTTCAAAACGTTTAGAAAAAATTCTTAAAAATCGGACATGTTCGCAAAACGTGTCACTCTTCGAAAAATCCTGCAGCTGAGATTCCTGTTTGAGAATTTTTTCTGAAAATGTCACAAAAGGCACCGCTTTTTCGCTTATGGCAGTGTGTCAAGCAGCTGATGAAGAACCAGAGTCCGATCAAGGCACCCGTGGGCCCTGTGCAAAATAAAATATTTGGGCCCCATGCGATAACCTACCCCTATCTAAAAAATCAGTTACGAGTCTGAAAAGTTCTAAACATGCTCCCCCTCAATCTGACCACGAAATTTTAAGTAATCTGAAACAAACAAATGCATAGGATGCCGATGAAACAGACAACATGAGTGAAACTTTACGTCGAAATGCTGTATCATAGCTGCCAGCATGTTAGGATATAACTAACCACTTTTTGTAAACAGTAATTTTTTTAAGTTGAAACAAGCGTTTTGTAAAGTTATAAACCCTATCATATACTTAATTTAAAAATTTTGCTATTTTCAAACCTTAAAAAACTGTTAGCGTAAAGTAGTTAATTATATTTCGCATATGTTGGCAGCTCTGCTATATCGACTATAGAGCATTTTGGCGATTTGAAAAGAAGTTTAAATTAATTTAAACAAATATAAATTTGAATTATTTTCATTAATATACTTTATGATTTAGAAATAATGAAACTTTTGAGATTTTTTTTTTCTCCTTTGTTTGCAAAATTATAAAAGCGTAAAATATAAGATTTTGGAGCTCCTAAAATCTGTGGGTCCAGGGCAATGGCCCCGTTTGCCCTGCCACTAATAGGGCATTGTGAAGAACCCTCTGGAATGTTTGGAAGACCCTGGTGCTATTCGTTTATTTCAATGTGTACCAAGACTCAAAACAGAGTTTTTTTTATCTTCGAAGAACAGCCTTAGGTGTGTGATGGAACGTAGAGTGCATGTAGATTGACGTTGCCATCGCTTGACTTAACTACCAGCAGGAGGGAGGACGATCGAAACGTTCATTGCGTGCCACAGATCGAGAGACCCCGTTTTTGACGCAGCTGGCTGTGCGGCACAGCACATCCAGCCGTTCTCGCATTCTTCCATGTTTCAGCAGATGTCGGTGCTGTTCAAAAGAACCGTGACCCTTTTTGGACGGGAAAAGACGTGCTCAAAAGTAAAGGATTTTCGTGGAGCTCTGTCACCCGCCACTCTTTTGACAGAAATCCAATCTCTTCTTCGTGACTGGCAACCGTCGAAACGTCAAGAGTTGGGTGTTCCCAGAGAGGGGACACTACGCCTCAAAGGGTTCAATAAATTTTCTCCGATAATGGCCCTATGCCACTGAACTCGATTTTAGAAGGGAACTGAAGTCATGGAAGGGAACAGATCCTTTAAGTCGCTCTAAGCGAGTGCCTTTGTAAGCGAGTTTCGGCACTTTCGGTGCGTGATGGACGTACATATAACATATCACAGAAATTTCGTACTATCAGAGTTCAGCTACATTTGGGCATCCCTCCAAGCTCAACTAATTTCCTACATACGACCGCAACAGATGTTACGAGGGGAGCATAAGCGTAAAGTTTTCAAAATTATTGGGGGGGTCGGGCCCCATAACCCCATATATTCATGTCAGTGGCGTAGCCAAGGGGGGGGGGGTTAGGGGGTCATAATCCCCCCATGAGGAATTTTTTGCCATAGAAAATGTATATTCTTCACTCCCTTATCATACACCCGTATACATATAAGTGAGTTGCAGAAGTTGTAACCCCCCCCATGAAAAATTTGTGGATACGCCACTGATTCACATACATATAACTTTCTTACTATATATAAGTGTCAATTATTGGAGGCGCTCGAGCTCTATGGGTCCATAAAATTCTACACCCATGTAAGGTAAGTATCCATGTTAGTATCTTCCTACCCTGTAATAAGTTAAAAATAGAAGTAAAGTAAAAAATCCAAAGGAGGAAAAAAAAAACATTTTGGATGAGAGAGTGCATTTTAGACACATCTGAACTTCATTTCATACTTTACATTGCATCATCTGATTTGAATGAACCAGAGCCTGGCGAGGGTAGCTTTTAGTAACATTGTGTGTTACGGGGCGTCACAATGAATACTAAATCATGATTGAAATAAAAAAAAGAAGAAAATTTTTTAAAGTACAAGTAAAGGTTTTTTTTTAAACCTTTGTAATTGGCGTGAGATATATTTTTTATGTTTGTATAAAATAGTTTTCTGTATTGAGTGGTCAATTATTGGTTGGGCTAGGCCCCTATTCACAATTTATTGGGGGGGGGGGGCTCGAGCCCCACGGGCCCATATAACTCTACGCCTATGGAGGGGAGCCAGTCCGTTTGAATGGCCCGGGCCGTTTCAGCGGTCCAGTCCGGCCAAAGACTGACCCTTCGAGCCAACAAGGCGAGGAATGGGTCCCAAAGCGCACGAACGCACCCCGGCACTGGACGCTTTTTGGTTGCAGTCTTCCAGGCGGAGTTCCAAATCGTGCGATCGGAAAATCGAACGCGCCTTTTTTGAAAGGTCGCCCTCGAACAGAGAAATTCCTAGAGTGCGTTAGCGTTCTCGCGCAACGCCCACTTTTCTGCGCTCATTTGTCAATTTCGTCTTGACAACCGTAAATCATAGTTCCGTCGCGCGTTTTATCATGAGCTCCCCTTTCACTCTCTCAAAATAAGAGAAAAATAAAATAATGGAAAGAACTTCGAGGAGATGAAAAAAAAAAAAACTGCGTATGTTTTGCGTCGTTGCGTTTCCAAGGTAACTGTCCGTGGTGGGGCAGGTAGCGCCCTCTGTGGTAGGAAAGGGGAAGTATTTTCTGGAGTTTTAAGAAGAGTGGCATTCGGTGGACGGGCTCGATTTCAGGGGCGTTCGCCGAGGGCAGGGCCGGTCCCATTCGGGTGTGTGACACACACCCCTTTATGAAAAAGTCCTTTTTGTGGGAAAAATCGTCCATTGCCAAAGGACTGTCGGAAACGGTGTAGTTCGAAAAAATCGTGATTTTGGTACACAAGTACCCATAAACTCAGGATGCCAGTCACTTCAAAATTTTGAAACTGTCTCTTGACAAGCTGTACTACCTACTGAAATAAACGATCCAATCATGGGCGCCGGCAGCATAGGGCAAGGGGGGGTCAATGCCCCCCTCATGGAGGGGGATACGTATGCAGTGTTTTTCCTTGCTTTTTGGCTCTTTCCACCATGATAACCCTATGTTGAAGTAGTCTTTGCCCCTCCCCCCTTAGGAAAAAGTCTGCCGGCACCCATGGATCCATCTGTATCCGTTTCAAAACTTTTAGAAACAATTCTTAAAAATAGGAAATGTTCGCAAAGCGTGTCACTTTTCGAAAAATCTTGCAGCTCCGATCCCTGTTTAAGAATTGTTTCTGAAAATGTCCCAAAAGCCACAGCGTTTTCGCTTATGGCAGTGTGTGAAGCAGCTTATGTAGAACCCTCTGGGATTTTTGGTAGTTTATTTCAATGTGTGTACCCAGTGGCGCCGACTACGTGGGTGCTCCGGGGCTCAAGCACCCACTGAAAAAATTCTGTGGGTGCTCCGCACCCACAGAAAGTTTAGTGCCAAGTCATAATTTGAAGTTCCCAGAAAGGGCTAGGAAAAGACGTTTATGTGGGTGCTTTGGGCTTGTAAAAAAATTACGTTGGATGCTGAGCACAGCAATCGTCTGATAACCCCAACACAGTGATGTACACTCAAGGAGAGTTCCCCCCCCCCCGCCCCAATTATGCCATTACGTAATATGAATATTTGTAAAGCATACGGAACTTTTTGCATTATTTCAGTACTGAAATGCTTTATTTGCTTATTTGTGTGATATTTTAAAAGTTTGAAATAGTTGTGTGATATTTTAAAAGTTTGAAAGAAAATCTTTAATGAGGCCAAATGTATGTGGGTGCTTCGGCATGGACGTCCATATGAGTACTTTAAGACGAGGGGGGGAGGGGTTATTTCTTGCATTTGTAAGGTCATCGGCAATCGCGCTTTCAAACATTTTAGTACTGAAATAGTGAAAAAAAGGTTAGCTAATATAAAAATGTTCCCTATACCGACGGCTAGAGGGAGAGATCCGAGCCCCGACCTACTTTCTTATATGAGCACCCATGCCCTTTATAATTTAGATGCGCATGAGGAACTTCGATGAGACAATCACTGGCGTAACTATACACAGTAAAAAAATTCAGAAACGTTACATACTTTTAGCGGAAAGGTTTCCGAAAGTATAGCGTAACCTACCGATGCTGTACTCGAACTCACGATTTCGGAAACATAACCCATATTTCGGGGTAAAGTATTTACGGGGGAGAGGAAATCTTTATTTGGGACTTCGCGCGCATGCGCCAAGAGACGGATAAGAGTGAACCCGTTTTCCCTAATAGCACAGATGGTCACAAAAGAGTTGCTGTGACGTCACAGAGGGTCACAATTGTCACAGGACTGTCACATTGTAACTTCTTGCACAGCCCGATTATGACCAACAGGTGCCCCGGACATTGATGAATTTGGGGGTCCCCATCTATAAAATTTGTTTTCTTTTTCATAATATTTTGACATATAAAAGAATATTTCAGAACAACATTTGAAACTGGGGGCCCTGGGCAAAATCCCGATTTGCCCATGCGATAATAAGGGTCTGGTAACTTGTGAGTGATGTAAATTCACTGTGTAGTCACTGTGAAGTTTATTTGTGACCAGTCACCAGGTGACGTCGCCGGATGAATACTTAAATAAAACAGCACATTATCTCCTGAAAATAATTTATGTGGAAGAAAAAAGATTTAAGATTTTTAATTTATATTTATTAATTGTGGTATTTTCTCTCCATTTACAAAATACTTCAAAAAAATTTTAAGTTTCCAAAACAAGCCGTACCACAAATAACTTTTGCAGCAGTCAGTTTACTTTTAAAGCAAATTTCGGCAAGAAAACCGCAGCGTCGCGGTACCGTGCTTTCTTCCGATTGCGTAGGTCCAGCGTTCGATTCTGGCTCTGTTCGCTAGTCCTCTCCGACAGAGTTTGGTGCTGCCATCTAGATTAATATACTCGAAACGCTTCATCTAATGCATGTTACTTTTTTCTGAAAAACTCGGAAAGGTTACTCGTTAATTCGGAAACCTTTCCGAAATACACGGAGAGGTTACTCAATATTTAACCAAAATATACAGAAACGTTACCCATCTTTTCCAGAAACCTTACCTAAAATGCAGGAAAATAGGTAAATATGTTTCCGACATATGCAGAAACGTTTCTAAATACTTTACCCGCATGGTTCGGAAACGTTTCCGCAATTTTGAACTACAAGAGCTGCCCCATTTTTTGGGATAACGTTTCCGAATTTTTTTTTTTTTTTACCGTGTAGGGCGGTAGAACGGGCAAAAGCCACGGTCCACCGGACGGAGGGGGAGCCTTTACCAAATAGAAAGCTAGAAAAAGTGAACTGCAACATGTTGGTTGAGATTCTGTACAATGAGGAAGGACCCTATCCAATGAATTCATTACGGGCCCTAACGGTATAGTCACACCACTGATGACGACGAGTGCTTTGCAACTGCATAATTCTAAAATAAAATTTTAGTGGGGGACAGTTGTTTTTTTTATGTAGTATGTCAGATCTCAAGCACCCACAGAAAAGTTTTCGTGGGTGCTAAATACTTGCATGTATTTAAAGGAAGTGCTTAATTTGCATGGGAGGGAGCTCAGCTCCACTACTTCTTTTTTCTCGGTGAAATTTTACACTAAATTTAAATTTTTAATTACCACCGTAATTGTTTCTGTTGATATTAATTTTATTACATCGCAAACTAATACAGAGGTAACAAAAATTAACTTAATAATACCTTAAATTAGGTAATTAATTTTGTGAATTGCAACTTTTAGAAAAAATTCTTTAAAATCGGAAATTTTAAAGAAGTGTTATTCTTTATTTCGGTATTAGTGCAGCTTATAAAGAATCATCCTAAATGTTTTCGAATCCTTGGTGCGATAGTCTACTTTAATTTGTGTACTAAGACCGTTATGCAGAATTTGTTTCTTCCGCATACACCCTTATGTGCCTCGGAACTGGAGTAATTATAATAAAATTCCAATAAGTAGTAGCTTAGCACATACACTAAAATTTTAAAAAGTGCATGAAAAAAAAAAAAAGGAATACAAACAGGTAATATTTTTGTCTACTTAAAATAATAATAATAATTATAATAGTTTCTCATATGAGTACTAATTTAGAGGTGTATGGGGGTGGGGGTCATCTTAACTTTCAGACATTTTAGCACGAAAATAATACTTAGAAGTTCAGTATGCTGTAAAAATGTTTTTTATACTAGGCGGGCTCAAATCTCAATTCACCACTGACACTTGCCTTCCTATCTGGCACCCATGGAAACAATGTCTTTCTAAACTTCAAAGTTTTTTCACAATGTGATGCGCGACTCCCTACAGCCCCACAGGCAATGCCTTTGCCCACTGTGCACCCCCCTTTCTGACCCACACAAACAGACCTCATCCCAGAATCCTCGTCCTCCATGGGAAAATGTATGAATACAATGATAATATGTTAGCCCAAGAGTACCGGACAACGGAGAATTTGAGACAAAGCCGCTGGCTACAATCAGAAGTTCACGCGGGAAAGATAACACAAGAGTTAGGTGAAAGACTCATTACCATTATGGAAATGTTTTGAGATAGTTCTAATAATATTACTTCAGGATTCCGAAGTGAGTAGGTTTAATTGTTTTTATTGTAAATAGAGAACATCAAGGTCTGTCTGTTTACAAGCACCTAATACACAACACTTTGTATGTCTCTGGAACAATAAAAGATGCCCATTCATCAAAAAGTGTCGGCGTTTTGGTGTTAATTGAATGAGACTGAGGCGAGGCTTCTAAGGTATAAAGGTTTGTGTCACTTTCTTCTAAAGTCTCAATTTCCTTTTCTTATTTTTGAATGATTTTAGTGCTCAGTTATTTATTGAAAAGGATGGAACAGACTGTCGTCCACACTAACATTTCGAGATGCCTTCCGTTTCATTTTCTGCGAATATTTTGTTCAATTTTTGTTCTTGTTTGAGAAATCGGAATTAGGTACTATTTGCTTTGATCTAGCCCAGTGCTGTTTTTGTAACATTATTCTGAAATCATGGTTGCATGAACACACACTACTGAAATGTATGTCTCTCGTAATTTTGCAAATTTGACCACATAATGGTAGAGGGTAAAATAGCTCTACTTCAGGAGGATGCTCAAAATCATGCCTGGAGGTTATATGGCCAACAATTCAAAATATTTTTTGAATAATTATTAACTCTAAGATAAACAACTTTTTTTGTTCTGCTTTATTTTTCTGTTTGCATTTAAATAGTTACCAATCTTTTTTATGTGGTCCTACACACATTTCAACATAGAAAACGTTGCATTAATTCATTCTGAGGAAATTATCTAGTTTAATTTTAACGGTATAATGTTTGTAATTTTTTTAATTTGTTGGGGAAAAAAAGAAAAGAAAATAGTCAAGGCTTAGCTGCAGCTGTTTATAGGGGTACAAAATTGTAAAACAGGAAATGAATGAGCTGAGAAACAATACTATGAATAACATTTTTTGAAAACTCTGAGGATTTCAGACAGGGATGAGATAGATTAAACAAGAATAACAATGATCGTGAATTGCTACATTCGAAAACTGAATCACTTTTTATACAAAATTTCCATTTACATGACAAGAAATTTCAATGATTGTGATATTACTGTTGCATGTTTTTTTCCCCCCAATACACTTTTCTTTTGCTTTGAAATTTATAATGATTAGTTAAAACCAATCAAAATTCTATCGCTAAAAGTAAAAAAAAAAAAAAAGTGAAATAGTGTAATACACCTCTTTCGGGTCTGATTTATTACAAGGGCAAAGGGGGTGTGCGCCCAGGAATTCTCGAATTTTGGCAGAGAAGACAAACAAATTTAAGGTGACTCCAGCACAAGCAGATTTTTCTAAAAGAAGGGCATTTCATAAGAAATACTTCGTTACTTTAAAAAGAATCTTGATTTTAACTGGTTTGCTGTTATCGTTACTAAGACACAACGGTGGAGACTTTCATTCTGTGCCCAGCGTTGCTTCACCGTAGTACAGATAATCGGATGCCAAAATTCACACTATTCACTTAAATTAAACTTTGAATGTCGCCTTCAGCGCTGGGAAAAAAAAAAAAACACGCAATTTTGGTATATAAATACAAAAAAGAAAACTAATTATCTCAAGCACTTCACAATTTTTAGGATGTAGGTTCACAAGCTGTACTAGACACCCGAATAAACGAAAATTTTTTGCAGAATGGCCACTCTTAGAAATATTTTGCTGTGCAGTTCCACATTTCAGATTTTTTTCTGAAAGTTTCATGAAAGTTTTTGAATTTATTGCAGTGTGCAGTGCAGCTTGTAAATAATTATACTGAATTTTTTCAAATCCTTGGTGCAGTTAGTTTATTTTAATTTGTGTACCAAAACCGTGAGACAGATATCGTTTCTTCGATCTATACCCTCAGATATTGGATATTTTATGTGGAACTAAAATGATTATTTGTATTACCCATTTCCTACTGGTAAAAATGTGCATGAAAAGTCAAATGATTGAGTAGTTACGAGCAAGGAAGCAAATAATAATAGGAAAAGATTGAAGGGTAATTGGAAAAGATTCCATAAAGTTGGAAAGTGTATCGTTATTCATGAGTGTGCCGTATTTTTCTTCCTTGTTCCATAAAAACCCATCTTCGGAATCGAAATCTAACTTAAAATCACCTACTAAAACTATTTTACAATCTTAGCGAAGTACATTCCAACTATACTCCCCCTTTAAAATAAATTGTCGCGTTTTGGCACCAAACTTAGCGATCCTTTATAAAAAATTACAAACCTTGTGCGACTTTCAACATTTTATTAACCCCCCCCCCCCCCACGGACTTTTAGGGCACCCACAGAAATTTTGTAAAGTCGGCGCCTCTGTGTGTACCAAGACTGAAAACAGAGTTTTTTTTTCTTCGACTTACACCCTTAACACCAGTCTGTTAAGTGTTCAGTGCATAAATGACCAGTTCTGCCGACACTTTATTATAAGTTGTATTGATATCACGAATATAGTCTTGTGACGATTTTCATGTTTCCTTTTAGTGATTTAAGGGCCGGTGAACAAGCCAACTTCATTCCAGATCATTTCAGTGTAATGTAGTGTGGATTTAAGGCAAACCTGCACACTGAGTACCAGCCTGGGGTGGGGGTGACTCGGGCGAAGGACTTTTAAAGGGAATCAACAGTGTATTCACGCTGAATCTGGAGAAAACCACCCAAAACTCCAGATCGTGAGAACGAAGGCTGCGAGTCCAGAACCCTGGACGTCCAATTTCAATTATCTCCCTGTGTTTAGAGATTTTGACCATTTGTGGTCAAGAGATCATTTAAGAAAATTAGATAAGTTTGAATTGATAAATAGATAATGATTGAAATTAGATTGGTATATATTTCTGAAGACATATTGATGTATATTATCGGCAAATTTTGACTTTACACCGTCCCCCTCAACATTTTTGCTTAAAACCAGCCCTGGCTGGGGGTGGACTTTAGGGGGGCATAAGCACACCCCTAAAACTGAAAATTTAGATCTGAAAAGATTCGAAAATTGTTACAAACGAATTAAAATACTTTACGTTTTAAAAATTGCCTTAAAATATTTTTAAAAATCTGATGTGTCCAACACATGACTTCCTTGCACGTCCATTAGATCAAAAATATCTTCGACGCACTTCCTCTAAATTTATTTGTTTGAAAGAGATAAAATATCAATAATAGTAAGGTTCAGCGATTTCTAGCCAAATATTTCGATATCGCCAAGCTGAGTTCAATTTGAAAGATTTCCTTCTGACACTTTATTTGGCGATATTTCACCAAAAGCCGACAAACTTGAGATGAGATAGCGAGATTTTGGGGATTGCCAAAGTAGTCATTGACCACAGACCTTCAATGAATTGAATGCATCTATACACCTCAATGTATTCAAAGTCATTTGGCTCACCATGTAAATAAATTCTCAGTCGATTGCTGTCAAAAAAGATATTGAAAACAGTTAGATATTACAATAGTTCTAAATACAAAGTTAAAAAATCTACGGGTTAAAGTTTTAGAGTTATACAAAATAGGAAATAATTTTTGGCGCCAAATTTGGCGATATTTCGGCGAAACTCGTCAATGTCGACGACATTTGGCGAGATTTTAAGCATAAACCAAACAATGACAGATTATCGCCAAATTTGGCGATATTTCGCCAAAACTCGCCAAGAACGATGACAAATGGCGATACTTTGGGCATGGACGAAATGACTGACTATCGCCAAATTTGGCGATATTTCGCCAAAACTCGCCAAGGTCGAGGACAGACGGCGAGATTTTGGGCATGTACCAAACAATGACTGTCTACAGTTGTATTATAATGAAGATGTCCATAGACATTAAGGTACTGAAATTCTTTTCGGTGGTCCTGTAAATAAACTCTCCAGTAGATTGGAACCAAAAATCGAGATGCACAACTAGATGTTACAACATTCTTATATATGAAATTTCATAATAGTTTTTGAGATTTGAGAGTTAAATATGCACACACGTACACCAAAAGTCGCCAAGCTTGGCGACTTTTGGCATAGTTCTTGAGGGAGGCACGTGACCGTGGTCGGACCATTACCTAACTTATGTGGTAGGACGGTATTGTGCTTGAAATGGATGAATGCCCCTAAAATTGCTATTGACCGTAATGTATTGGAAATCTTTTGAGTGTTCCTGTAGCAGAACTATAAATGATAAAGACACATTTTTTAATAGAGAAATTCATTTTCTAACTCTTTACAGCATATATCACTTCTGAGTCGTTTGAAATAGCCCAATACCTCTAAAAAACGCTTTGATGAATTTCGGCCCATAGAGCGTAATGTATTTCGAATCTTTTGGGCGGTCCTGTAGATAAACTATTCAGTCGAATGGAACCGAAAGGGGAGGTGCACAACTAGATGTTACAACATTCCTAAATATAAAGTTTCAACATTCAACGCCTAACAGTTTTTGAGATATGCGAGTTTAATGAATTTCGGCCCATTGAGTGTAATGTATTTCGAATGTTTTGGGCAGTCCTGTAGATAAACTATCCAGTCGAATGGAACCAAAAGGGGAGGTGCACAACTAGATGTTACAACTATCCAAAATATGAAGTTTCGACATTCTACGCCTAATAGCTTTTGAGTTAGGCGAGTTTAATGAATTTCGGCCCATAGAGCGTAATGTATTTCGAATCTTTTGGGCGGTCCTGTACATAAACTATCCATTCGATTGCCACCAAAAGGGGAGGTGCACAACTAGATCATAGAACAATCCTAAATATCAAATCTCAACATTCTACGACCAATAGTTTTTGAGATATACGAGTTACATACATACGTACGTACATACGTACGTACGTACAGACGGCATGGAAAAACTGGCCACAGTAGACTCGCCACTGGTCAAAATGAGTTGCAGACGCGTTAATAGGATCGTGCATGCTAGCCTACGATGAGATGCATCGAAAAAAAAATTTAAATTAAATTTATAGGTAGTCAAAATCGGTTTTTATGTCGAAATTTGGCCCCCAAAATTTTTCGGGATCACATTACTTCCTTATACTACGTACAAGGAAGTAAAAAGTATGTTGGTATTTAAATATTTGCAGTTAGCGTGGCAATTGTACTGCAGTCATTTTTTTACAACGGTGTTTACAATACAGTCATTTTTTTGGTTGCAATGTCAATGAAAATATCAGCTAATTGTTTATGACTTTATAACAAAGTACGTTGATAGCGGGCTTGTGTTGTTATAACTATAATCGAAGCCACTCTAACCGAATTCAAAATATTTTTGTTTTTCAATAAAGTATTTGTAGCTTTACGCAGCCCCTCTAAACCAAAATCTTGGATGCGGCCCTTTTAGGGGGGTCCCTCAAAATTTTGCTTTCCATTAATATTTTCGAAACTAAATACAGTAATACACTGTGTGTCCCATCCGAATGAAGCCACCGTACAAACGAATACTGGATACAAAACGGACGAATCAGAACGAAACAAGCATACAAGGAATGTATACACACAAATATGTATTTACAGCAGACAGGGGCGTAGCCAAGGAGGGGGGTTAGGGGAGTAAAATGTGCCTAATGGGGGTTACATCACGTAATAACTGCAAAGGTGAAAAAATTATATTGGGTGAAATGATAGGTGGCCACTCACCTCAAACTGTAAGCATCTAATTGAAAAAAAAAGTCGATCCGATTTCCAGATTTTGCGAAAATCGTTTCAAACTGAGTGAATCTTTGTTCACGCATTACGTAATAACGACTCAAGCGAATGATGGGAAATTGGGTCCCATGATAGATGGTTGCTCAACATAACTATAGGTGTCTAATTTTTTAAACATTTTTATTAGATTTTGAGATTTTGTGAAAATTTTCTCAAAATACGTTTCTATTTCTTCAAACATCACGTAATAACGACTAATACGAATGATACGAAATTGGGTGACAGGAAAGCAAGAACTTTCGTCAGCATTGTATGCTGACGAAAGTTCTTGCTTTTTGGAAATTTGCATTCAGTACTAACCCGTCAACGACGGGTACTTCAGCTAGTAGTTTGACGAATTGTGCGAATATCACCAAGTTGCTGTTTTAAAAGTTTTGGTTATTATATGCCTGCAAGTTCAGTGGAATACAGAAACTATTAAAAAAAGGATTTATTTTTACGAGGGGTTAGCGCCCATAAACATGAATGGAACAATCAATCTATCGGTTAACGAATGGTTACATAAAAATGTTAAAATTTTAATTTCGACGTAAACGTAAATTTTAATGAAAATAGTAATGTATAAAAATTTCACGTGAAATCTATCTATCCTTTATAAGCGAAAAAGGTTTGAAAAATAAAAGATCACTTACTTTAAAAGACTCACTTTGTCAAGTAAAAGAGGAGAATGAGACAAATAAAAATAAATAATTATTGATTGAAGCTCGAATCTTACACAACCATTCTGTTGTAGAGTCACAATTACAATAAATAACTAGGCAAATGAGTGTAATATTTATATAAATAAATCGATTTCTTTAACAAACTAAAGTATCGTTGTATACTCTGTCCATAAAATCGGCGAGTCTGGGAACATTTTTGTGGTACAGCAAAAGTTTGTCAATTATGCCACCAAGAAAGAATTAGTAGAAAAAGCGTTGAAGATATTTTATTTGAAACTTTCACATTTCAGCTTTTTGTACAATTTTAAAAATATTTAATTGTAATTTGATCCGAATTACAATTAAATATTTTCGGTTTTTAGCCAGTGTTATATGTTATCGGGTTATAGCCAGCATTAAACAAGAATGTAAATTTACAATAGAAGGTACTAAAATTTAGATTGAATGCTAGTTAGTGTCTTAAAAACACTAAAAATCTCCACAGAAACGAGTCAACTGTCACAGATGACAATAAGCATTATTAATCTTTCATTTGAAGGATTATTTTGTGTCGTTTCTCGCTTTCAAATTAAGTCTTATTCTGAAAGAAAAAGCTAAAATAAGGTGGTAATATTAGCAGATTTTTAATACATTTTTCTAATAGGAGTCATTTTACTGCAACTTTTAATCAAAATTTCTTTCTTTTTATTAATAGAGGAACGATACCATTTTCAATCAGGCTTAAAGAGTGAATTACAATTTTTTTAAACCGTCCTGGAGTCGAATAAGCAGAGTAAAAATTTTAACAAGAAGATACAAGAACATCTCCATTGATACATTTAAATCGTCACGATATAATATATTTATAGTTATGTAAACTTTTAAAATTGCAAACGGAAATATAAATTAAACATATTAATATTTCGAGTGTCTTTTCCATCCGATATTGATGAATCACAGATTATTGCAAAAGTAATTAGTAATTTTAAAATACAATTTACTGAGACTGTTTAATTATTTTAATCATGGTACTTGATCTAGAAAATTTCATCAAGTGAAATATATACAATGTGTCCGCTAAAGTCTGTTGTCACTCCAATAATTACTGAACGGCAAGAGCTAGTCATAAAAGTGGGGTCTCAGTATAGTAAAGCTGCCATGCGCTACGCAACAGAACTGCTCGCAGCGCCATTTGGTGGCTAAAACTATAGTTTTTTGTTTTCTAATATATTATACATCTCAAAAAAGGTACGAGATACGGGGGAAAATCAATTACAGAGCTGTTCATGGCAACTTTACTATACCAAGACCCTAGCCGTTCAGAAATCATTGGGGTGACAACGGACTTTACCAAGAAGAGTGTTTAAAGAAAGCATTATGCACGTAGCTGAAAGTCTAAGATGACATTTGTGATGCAGTTGGGCATCGGGGATCTAACCTAAAATATCCAAATCTTTATCTGCATTTGCACATCTAAAAAACAAATTATCTTTATAAAAAAACCACTGATAACTGAGTGAACTTTTTTTAATAACTGGCAAATTAAGGATATCATGCACCCAGGGGCGCACCGTAAGCTCCCCGTGCGGGGGGGGGGGTTCTCAGGGGAAGAGGGGCCCCCACACAATGGATGATTCAAAAAATAAAAATGAATACTTTCGAAAATAGGCTTACAGACAAAAGGCGCCCAATAAATTACAGTGTGATATTTTTCCTGTATCTTAATCCCTTTTCACACTGAGAAATCCCGATAGCCCCCCTTACCTTAAATAAATGTAACACCTTGTTCTTTGATAAATCACTGATACGATGCTTTAAACGATGATAAACTGGTATTATCAGATGTGTAAGTGCGGTACAGGGGCCCTTTCTAAGGGGGGGGGGGAGCGGTGGGAAGAGTCTCCCCATTCCTAAAACTCGGAATGTTGGAAAGAGTGGAACATTGTTTCTAGACTCAATTAAAGAATACAAATTTTTGAGTTCTCCGAAACTTCACGACATTTCCACCAAGAGTTAAAACCCCCTTAGAGGTGACATTTACGAAAGCATCGACTCCTGGTTCCAACTCAATCTCGTACGTACCCATTGATTACGCTTTTGAAGGATGTAGCTAGATGCAACAAAATTTTGCACGTAAAACTTTCATAAAAGGTTTTCTATGTTCGAATAAATAAAGATAGTGACTCTCCCCGTGTGAAGAACGGGCTATTGGCTAGTTCCTAATTAATGGGTTCAACCCTTTACAAAAATCTTGTGTAAAATATTTTTAAAAAAACTTTAACATGGATGTATTTCAGTAATCGGTGCGTTTTAGGTACATTTAAACTTACGAGTCCAGCCTTTATTTTAATTTTTTGTATTGATTTTTTACAAGCGTTAACATTTATTATGCTTGCATCCTAAATGAAAGGGATGGCATAAAAAGCGGGTCATTCTATAAATAATTCAAAGCCCCCCCCCCCAGAAATTTGTTGCATGGGGGAGGCAAGGTGCTTGGACTTTTGATGTATGTAATGCCGATAGTTTGTTCAGAGGGTTGCAAAAAATAATTCTTATACATGACGGCCTATGCACACAAATGGGTCGCTGACACACAACTTCTATAGATTTCGGCATGTGTTGGGATTCCATTTTTTTATACACGGATACAAAAAACAGGTTTCATACGGGACGACTTATAGACGTCCATTCTCGAAAGCGCGCATTCGATTGAGCTCAAATAAGGTACGCATGCCGTAGGTCGATTTCTTACATATCGTAGGGATCTTGGGTTGTGTAGGCGCAGTTGGTTTTTTTTACAGATTACAAAATAGTATATTTATACATTGCAGCCACTCGAATTATTTGAAGTGCACCAGCGTCTGAACCATAGGAGGGGGCTATGGGGACTGACCCCCTCCCCCGTATACCTGGAGAGTTAGGTGCGAAAAGGTTTAAAAATTGAAAATGGTCACTGATTAAAATATTTTATTTTTAAAGTTGTCTTCAAATTATTTCTAATTTTTTGTGGGGGGATTCATTAAAATTGGGGGGGAATGATGGTTTTTAAATAAATATTTAAGTTAATGTATGAAATAAAGTCAAACTTGTGGGCACAACATTGCTGAAAAGTTGAATCATTATGGATGATTCTAACGCGTTAGGTGGATAGTGGGCTTGTGTTGTACGGGTAAGTGCTGATGTTTTAACGTTATGAGAGAGTTATAACTTCTATAATAAAAGTCACTATAACCGAGTTCAGCAGTATTTGTAACCACAGTCCCCCCCCCCTCCCTCCCCAGCAAACCAAAATCCTGGGTGCGCCACTGGTTTGAACACTCTATTGGAATGAAATGAATCCAATTTATTGAAACGCCGAAGACTTAGGTGTTCGGAAAGTCGAGAGGAGTCACTTCAGATTTTTAAAACTAATTTTATAAAATGGAGCGATTTTTGTAGAAATACAGCTCTTTATTTTTTCAGCCAGCAGAATGGCCGATTTACCCGCGAAGAACATTTGGCGACACCCGTAATGCAAAAGACAGCTCGGGTGGAATACATGCATTCGAAAGAAGCCTGTGGGTGCTATTTTCTTGATTCATTTTGGGAGTCCCGAGCAGATACCCCGTACTCCCTTGTTTTAGGCTCCGCTTCTTCAGATAGGGAGAGTGAGGGGGGGGGGCTTAAAGTTTATGAAAATAAGAGTGTTCAAACTTCGAATTCACTTTTAATGCAAGTCTCTACTCAGTAGATTATAACATGATCCCAGGGGCGTAGCCACGGGGGGGGGTTAGGGGGGTCATAACCCCCATGAGAAATTTTTTGCCATACAAAATGCATATTCTTCACTACATTATCACACACACGCATACATATATATGAGTTGTAGTAGTCGTAACCCCCCTCCCATGAAAATTTTCTGGATACGCCCCTGCATGATCCATTACTCTGACACTTATAAAGTTGCAGCTCAGATTTCACTTTTCACTGTTCTTTGTGCATCCCAAAGAAAGAAAGAAAAAAATCTTAAATTCTTCCTGATTTTATGGATGCACTCGGCTGGAAACATTTCAGTTTTTTTTTTTTTTTGTATCTATTCAATTAATTCTGCCCTATAGAGATCACTGTAAGTGCATATAGACTCCCGTTCGCATCCTTGTGTGGCTGAAAATGGTATCCATAGTTGTTTGGCCACTCGTGGTGACCTGTTTTGGAGGAGTGCGTATTGGAACATCTAAAGTATCCATTTCAGTTATGAAATCGGATCCTGGATCGGAATGGAATTCTTTGTTCAAATCTCCTACTCAAACAGTCTTACCATCATTCTCCTTCGGCAACGTTTCGAATAGAGCGTCTCATGGATCTTCCTAAGAAATTCGAGGACTCGCGTACGTCACTGCCAATCTCGCTTTATCTTCAATAGACGCCATGACTCTTTGGACACCCTTTATCTGGCTCGTGTAGGCACGTGTAAAGTCTTTCATATTCTTTTTATAAAGTGATTTTTATAGGAAGTATATAGCAAGTTTTCCTCTCTAAAAATCATAACTCCAAATGGGCCTCTGTTTTGGAAACCACTGTCTATTCGTTCGATCCAAGTGGACCTTGGTATTTGAAAATCATCTGAAGGGATAGTCCCTATTTCCGTTAGCCATATCCAATCACTCTGCAGAAAACATGCATCCAACGGAAAAGTGATCCCCGGCGCGCCGCGTAGACGAAAATCCCGTGCTTGAAAGGGTGAGCGGAAAAAACGCCGCCGGAAAAAACGCCACCGGAAAAAACGCCGCCGGAAAAAACGCCACATGGAAAAAACGCCACCCGGAAAAAACGCCGCCGGAAAAAACGCCACTTTTAATAGCTTTATGATGTAACATAATCGTCATATGCTAATCGATGAGGAAAGGAGCGTAGCCAGAATTTTTTTTCGGGGAGGTGGGGGTTGTATGAGAAATAATTTTGTATTGATAAACTTAATTTCTTATTGACGACAAAAATCTGAAAGCTCTTAATAAATAGAGAAATACATCCCGATATCCCACTCACTTCTTTAAATTAAATGTTAGTCTAATTCTAATGTTTTTAAACAAATTTTTAAATACTGAAAAAAACAATAACTTTTTAAAGGAAACTGGTTTAAAATGATTTAAAACTCATTTCTTAAAATGTAAATATTGGCTATGTATAACTGTGATTAAAATTAATAGTTAATTAGTTTTGTTAGAATATATTAGAATAATTAATTAGTTTTGTTTGAATAGTTTTAATAATTATATGTTTACTATTTTTGATACTGAAAAGCTTATTGCCCTTCACAGACTTTGAACTGTAAGCCTTCTTATGAGAAATCTTAAACTTTCTAAATCACCTCATTAATGCAAGGGAGTATATTTTACTTATTGGGAATTTCTGCAGGAGGGCTGTATAAAAAGTAAAAGTTTGTATTTATTTACATTTAATTTCCTGAAAATTTTATTCGACACCATAAAGTAACTTTGTAATTAATTATATATGTCTAAGATCAATATTTAAAGAAGAAAACCGTAGATCAGTGCTTTTAAGATAACCTCTCTAATAGGAATTGGAAGGAATTATGACTTCTGTTTAATATTAAAAATATAAAACTTTTTACCTTCAGTGTAAGTTATGATGAAATAAGTTATTTTGATTTTGTGTTTAAGGTCCTTAAATTAAGGAAGATATACACGAGGGCTGTCTGCTTAATTAAGGCATGCCTTGGGCGGAGAACTTTTTGAGGGGCTCTAACGCTTATTCAGGTTACAACTGGAGAAAACAGTCGCGCCGTAGGCCAGAACCCTAGACCTACACACCTCAGCCCTTTACCAAATTGTCACGAAATTAGTAGAAAGTATTTATATTATAATGCAAAAGGTTAAAAATAATTTTTTTAAGCTTTATAAGATAAATTTATATCTTATAAAGCTCTTTCTCTTGCCTGTCTTTTATATGCCAAAAAAAAAAAAAAAAAACATTAAAACATGAAAAAAATAAATCCTTATCCCCCCCCCCCACACACACACACACCTATGTGTTAATTAAAATCTCAGTTATGGATTTTATTTCTTTGATATCTTAACACTTCCATGTCATCAGAGTACCTGCATGCAGTTTTGGAGTCATAGCCCCTTAAAGTTTCATTTACTATTAAGTAATTGGCAATCTTTTTTTTTTTTTTTTTTAACGGAAACCAAAAGCTTTCTAGGAAAGTCTTCCCCCACCCCTCCTTAGCGCCTACCGAATTATGCCCAAATTGAATTATTGAATTAGACATGTGCTTTCCCCCACTTCTGTAAAACAAAGTACATTAAACCTCATAATTCAACTGAATACCTCATTCCACCCCACCCCACCCCCATTTTCTGCAAAACAAAAGAAATTTATTTTATGTATTTAATTAAATTATTACACAAATATCTTTTCAGGTGGCGTTTTTTCCGGCGGCGTTTTTTCCAGGTGGCGTTTTATCCGGTGGCGTTTTTTCCAGGTGGCGTTTTTTCCGGCGGCGTTTTTTCCTACATTCGCTTGAAAGAGATAGCACCCAAGTGCTAAAGAAAGAAAGAAAAAGAAAAAAGAGAAATTGGATGCCTCCCCAGAAGTCCCGATTTTTAATAAAGAACGGCCATTTTTTGGCTGTCATCACGGAGTGAAAACACGGGACAGTCGATCCCTGGACTAGCCTCCTATCCAGGCTCGGACTGGCGAGGTCAGCTAGTCGGCGACCGCCGAGGGCCCCCGTCCTAAGGGGGCCCCGGAGAGGCATTTAAAAATGGATACTTCAATAATGTATAAAATAAATCTGTTATGTATGGCAGTCATTTCAATATTTATTTCCCATAATCTTGCGCAGTGACGCAGCGGAGGATCCCCAAAACCCCGCGACTCAAGGGGGCCCCGAAAAGTCAGGGCACCCCCAAATCTCTAAAATAGTAAACTTTGATTTTTAGGAACGTAAGCCTCATTTTCAAATATTGCATTTTCTAATATTCTATTCCTTCTAAATTCTTCCTTCTAAATTCTTTCTTCTAAGAGGCAGAGCTCGATTTTTGGGAGGGTATTCGGGTCAAGCGCCCGGGCCCCCAACAGAAAGAGACCCCAAATGGTTCTTCAAGCTTAAAAATGGGTCAATTTGAAAAAGTTTTCGAAAGAGGGCCCCAATGGGCTTTCGCTCAGGGCCCTCAGTGATGATGACGTCCAGGGCCTCCCACTCCACCCATCGGCTCCTGAAGTCCCTGTTCAATCTCCGAGCCGAGGGCCCCCAAAAGAGCCAGTCCGGGCCTGGGCCCCTCTCCACGGACTTTGGGGTAGACCTGATTTCTGTCCGGTGACGCCACTCGAGAAGAGAAGAGAATGAAAAGAAAAAGAACATTCCCATCTGCATACACACAAAAAAAAATGGCTCGATGAATAATAATAGCCCTGATGGGGGCAAAAAAAAGAAAGAAAGAAAGAGAATCTTCTCCGAAATCAACAATTAGGGGAAAATAAAAAAAGAGGAATTGGGGGGGGGGGGGAGGGGGACCTTCGCGGAATCCGGTGCCACGACGTCTTGCTCCCCGACCTACGACGCTTCGGAAAGAGACTGCCAGAAAAGAAGAAAAATAAATAATAACGACGCATCCGTAAAACGAATGAGAATAAAATAAAAGAGTGCCAATTTTTATTCTTATGTGTGTGTGTGCTGTGCTCCACGGTCTGGCGCCCGCGACACCGCGGCGACAGTCCGCTTTCCCCCCCCCCCCCCCAATCCCGATTCACACAGCAGCACCGGTATATATCCATCCATCGACGAATATTCAAACATTCTCTTTCTTAACTTCTCTGAGCTGTCATTATCTCTCTCTCGAATGCTCAAAGGGCTTTTGGGCAAAGCGCTACGGGATTCACAGAGAACAGAGCATCGCCTTTTGTTTTTGTTTTTTGGATCTTCTGATGGCTGGATTGTTTTGTTTTTTGTGTGTCGGGGAGGAGGGGTGAAGGGAAGATGGACGACGCTGCGTTTAAAATAATTGCGGAGGCCGGCACGGATCGTAGGGTTCGAGGGCAACAGATGAAGATATCACGGAAGGAATGTTTCGGTTGCAGGACCGATGTCGACAAACGGACAAGGCAAATATCGATTTTTAACCAACTTACTCGCGAAGTTTAATAGAATTTTGCGAGTGTTGGGGGCGGGGGAACCTACCCCGTACCCCCCTTTTAGCGAGGGCCCTGACGGCTCGATGAAGTTCGCCGAGCATCGCCCCCTCCCCCCTGTTCGGCCGAAAAAGAAAAGGCTGGATGTCCACAACCCATAACCGACAGCTGAGACGCAACGGGGCGAGTGACATGCGATTCGAAGCGACCTTCCATTCCTCGGGCAATACCATCAAAGCAAGTTTTCACTCATCATCCCGTTTCTGGGTCAAGTCGTGGTTCCTGTTTCATCCTCGATCCCGTTGACATTGAAATATCTTAAAATGGCAATGTTCCAAAATAAATCCTCCACTCTTTTCTAGCACAACATCCCTACTAGCCATTTTGCTCGGGTTGCCATCGGCCACGTATCCTGCCGATGATGGCCCGAGCAAAATTAACACGACACACACACCTCCTGTCCATGAAGCATCCGATCGGTTGGCATGTCCGAGAGTGATATGTGTGCAGTGCATCCATGACTCTTGGACAAGATCGATGCCTAATGGCGACCCCAATGGATCCAAATTCTGGGCCATGCAAAATACTGATTCATCCCCCCCTCCCCTCTGACAGATAGGCTGTACAAAATGAGGAGGACAGCAGAACGTTCTCTAAAACTTGTTCAAGAATACGAGTCTGCTATTGAATGCAGAGTATCGAGAAGCAGGTAAAGGCACAGCAGCCCATTTCAAGCTGCACAGGGCTGCCAGGGGCGTACCTAAAGAGGGGCAAGGACGGCATCTGTCTCCGGGTGCACCACTATGAGCCACTCAATTGTGTATAAAACCTCCATTGCATTTTGGTTAATAAGAGGGGTTCACTTCTCCCCGGGCGCTGAAAAATCTCTCTGCGGAATACAGCTACACAGAGACGTATGTGTAACTCGCGTTTGGACTTTCCTTGCCCTTACGGTTCTCCCAGTGAGAACTGTCCGGGTGGATTACTCTCGCCTCCGGCTACGAATGGGACTTAGTTGGAATTTGAATTCAACAGATCTTTAAAATGTTCCCGTGTTTGGAATACGTCTTCACGTGTTCCAAATAAGAATTTTTTAACTGAATACAGTTACACAGGGACAAGGATCTGCAACTCATGGAATACAGTTACAGCAGAGACGGGGATCTGCAACTCGCTTTCAGACTTTCCTTTCCCTTACGATTCTCTCAGTGAGAACTGTCGGGGTGGATTACTCTCGCCTCGGTCTACAAATGGAACTTAGTTGGAATTAGAATGCAATAGATCTTAAAAATGTTCTCGTGTTCGAAATATTCCTTCAGGTGTTCCGAATAAGTATTCAATGGAACACCAGTGGTGTAGCTGGAGGGGCAGTTGTCCCCGGGCGCAACACCTGAGGGGCGCCAAAATGTATGTAAAATCTTCTCCATTGCATTTTGGTCGATAGGAAGGGGTTCAAAATCTTCGGTTGTCTCCGGTCGCTGGAAACCCTAGCGACGCCTCTGCGAACTGCTCGGTTGTTCGGAACGTGGGGGATGCTTTCCACCCACTCTTGCCCGATTTTCAAAACGAGGCATCGAGCATTCGGACCCCTTCTCGACAGTCGCGCCCAGAACAATGGAGACATCCCCAAACTGTACTGAGATACGCAGCGACCCATAGGAACACTTCAGGATCGAACTTATCTTTGACTTTTTTAATCGTCATTTTATACAAATTGGGTTTTTTTTATTATTCTTTCTCGGCAGTTTATTTTTCGTTTTACTGCCGTTTGGATTCCGCATTCGATGGAGTGCGCTGTCACTGCAAAAAATGTTTTTCTGGATGACAGCACGGGCAATCTGACAGCGTGTGGATAAATGTAACGCCAACACCTTGTGATGTCAATACTATGCGTACAAGGTTCCTCGTGATTAGCTTATGAACGTCCAAGTCGTGAGTGGGATTTACAAAGCGCAGTGCTGTACTCCAAAGCGGCAGTACTTGCGTTGTATTATTTTGCAGCAATTTACGTGGTATAATGGCAGATATTTCTGACGGTGTGGACTGTCGGAATCGTATGGATTCCATTCCGAAATGAAGTACGGCGCGTCACAACGACCACTGTTATAAGAGTGATGTCACTCACAGATCGGACTAGGGACGGAATGGCACGTTTGAGAGCCCATCCCCCCCCCCTCTCCTAGGACACAGACGTAGAGTTGCAAACAGTCACTCCGTTGTTATAAAATTAGCAATGTTGTTTTCTTGCATGCACGTGCGTTGCGGGAAAGAGAGGACATTCTTGTAAAGGTATTCTTGCAGGCATTCTTGAAGTACAGGCATTCTTGCAAAGTGAAAGGAGTACGGCGACTCCCTCGACAGGGGCGACCCGAACAAAGTTCTGGAAAGGAGCGGGTGGAATTTTGGGCTCGTGAGTTCTAGAAAAGAATCCACTTGCTAGGATGGAACGTGAACTTTATTGCTTCTAGATATTTCGTCGAACCATCCGCTGTACAAAATTCACGAGCACAATCCGACAGTCATGCTCTTATAACAGTCCGCTTAGTACAGAAGCTCTCATAAAGGCTGTATTTCTCACACAAAATAAAACACTTCCACAGGCAAAAATTCAATGGAAATATAACGAGGGATCCCCTTAAAGCGCGAATTTTGATGACGTCACAGGAATACAGACGAATCAGGCTATAGTGTGATTTCCCCCGAAAATTCGTAACAATAATGAATCGTCCCACTTCCAGAACAACATTCATGAGCACGAAAATGGCCTTCCGAGGAGTTGCCCTGTTTTTTGGAAACGGCTCCCTATCCTGAGCCATTTCCCCCCGAGTGTTACGTCACTCCTGTGGGTTCATTCTTTGTAACAGTTCACAGAGCCACTTGTCAAAAGACTTTGTCAATTTTTAGCGCCATTCACTTCTTTAAAAAACTGTTCAAAAGTGGCATGACTTCCAAAGACCGTTCCGGCCTTTAAGAGAAAAACAGGAATAAATACGAGCATGGCATGATTATTTGGTTTTTTTTTTTAATTTTCATTTATTTTGAGGATCCTCTATGGCAGAGGTTCTCAAACTGTGGGCCGCGGCACCCTGGAGTGCCATGAGCGTATGCCAGGGGTGCTTCGGAGATATTGAAGAAAAGTTTTTAACTTTTGGTGAAGTATAATCCAAAAATTGGCTCTGAAGCGTTATCCCACAAAAAGTTAGCCAAGCCGAGGATCAGGGGGGCAAAAACAAAATTATTTCAGTGAAGCTCGAGTGACTTGAATGTTCAGTCGCCTCTCTTTGACAGGAATTCCCTGAGATGAGGGGGGGGGGGCAAAATTCTATATTCCTTACCCGAGAGAGTACTTTCTTGATATTGAACCCAGCAAACATAAAAGAAATAATGGAAAATGCATCCAAATTGTTAAAGCATCTAACTTTCATGTTAATATTGCTTTAAAGGTAGCTACCGCGAAAGTTTTTAGCCTGAGATGGGTGCCGCAAAATGATTTTTAGCCGGACAAGCGTGTCGCAAAATCTTTTTAGCTTGACAGGGGTGCCGCGGCGAAAAAAGTTTGGGAACCTCTGCTCTGTGAGATTCCCATTATTTTTTCATGGTTTCTTTCATTTCTGATCCCCTCTGTTCTTGCTTCCTGCATGATCGTCGGGTAGGCTTGGTAGAGGCTCCTCTGTTTCTCCTTCACTATCATCAGAATCATTATAGATAGGGCTTTTCAGAAGGCATTTACATGGATGAATAATAAAGCATCGCTCCCTTCATTCATACACAATTCATTTCGCTAGCGAATCTAAAATGACAACGAGTGTTCTTCAAGGAACTGAAATTTCCGATTTTATTTTTGGCTTTGGTATAAAAAGTACGTTATAGCCGAAGTACGTAGTTTTGTTAAGTACGTTTCAACCGAAGTTAACTAACGTTATAAATATAGGACTTCCATCGGGACCTAGCTTATATAGGTACGTTATAACCGATAGTACGTTATATCCCAGGTCCGTTATAACCGGTGCGCACTGTATTGACAAAGGTAAAAGCTATGGGCAGCTGGTCATCTGTAATCGATTACAAGAAATGATATAGATTACGATTGCGATTAATAACAATTTCTTAAAAGACTATGACTAGCGAATGTTAATTTAGTAAAACAACAGTCATCTTGAAGTTGAAGAAAACAAATATGAAAAAAATGGGATAATAATGCAATTTTTTCTTAGCATTTTTGTAAAATTTGTAAAATATTATTTCAGTTATCGATTACAGTCGATTGTAATCGGCACGAAGTCTGATGGAGAGCGACTGAAATATTCGGCCTCTATCATTGCGGGGGGGGGGGGGCGAATCTTGTGACATTTCCGATCCGTGTGTAACAGTCCCTATCTATGATGCCGATCGGGTCATTAGCACACACCGATCCTGCCCCAGCTATCGGGTGATCACGCGGCTAATTCGCAAGCAGCTTCGGTGATATGCAAAAATGAGCCCGAAGTCGCGTTTTGTTTGTCGTGCCTTCTGTCTAAGTAGGCCTCGCCGCATTTCCGTGTCGTTAATGGGACCCGAATGCGAGCGCATTCATTACAAGGTCCCGACATTAATGCTGATGAATGTGGGCTCCGATCGAGATAGGAGATAGGCCAAGGCTGGATAACGCTCATGAATATGAAAATATGCTAAGCGATCCACCGGCAATCCTGTCGTACGGTAGATGCCGGTGGTAACAGCCGGCACTTCGCGAGGAGTCCGAGAAGGAGTACCGAAGTAAGAAGTCAACAGTGCCACGTTCATGTTGCGTTGTCCACTGCACAGTCCACGAACTCTCCAAAACCACTCAAGGGGACCCTTCATGAGGTCGTCCCTCTAGTAAGCCACGAGCAGTCAAGAACAGGCCCTGGTCTGACACTCGAAGCATTATATTTTCGACAGGCGGGGTACCGTACATTGTGTCTCACGGCTCCGCCCAACATTTTGCCTTAGCCATCCTGTACAATCCTTAATACTGTAAATAATATGCACGCTAAAAAGAAAAAAAAAAATCTGAAATTCTTCCAGATTTTATGGACCCACTTGGCTGGAAGCATTTCAGTTTTTATTTTAAATCTATTCAATCCATTCTGCCCTAGAGAGGAAAATGATAGCTGTAGGTGCTCCTATAGACTCCTGTTCGCATCCTTGTGTGGCTGAAAATTCCATCCATGGTTGTTTGGCTCCTCGTGGTGACATGTTTTGGATGAGTGCGTATTGGAACATCTAAATAAGTATCCATTTCAGTTATGAAATCGGATCCTCGATCGGAATGGAATTCTAGTATGTTAAAATTGCCTACTCAAACAGTCATGCAACCCTCCTCCTTCAGCAACGTTTCGAAGAGAGCGTCTCATGGATCTTCCTAAGACATTCGAGGACGAGCGTAGGTCACTGCCAATCTCACTTTATCTTTAAGATACGCAATTTGAACACCCTTGATCTGGCTCGTGTAGGCACGGGTAAAGTGTTTCCTATTCTTTTTATAGAGTGATTAAAGTGATAAAGTGATTTCTTTTGTAATGTGATAAAACTTTATAAAAAGTTTTAAAAAGTTTTCTTCTATAAAAATCTTAACTCCGGACGGCTTTCTGTTTTGGAAACCACTGTCGATCCGTTCGACCCATGTGAATCCTGGTATTTGCAAATCATCTGAAGGGAGAGTCCCTGTTTCCGTAAGCCATATCCAATCACTCTGCAGAAAACAGGAATCCAACGGAAAAGTGACCACGGCGCACCGCGTAGACAAAAATCCCGTGCTTGAAAGAAATAGCACCCGAGTGCTAATAAATAAATAAATAAATAAATAAATATCCGCCTATTATGCTAAGAGATCTGTAGGAAATGAGACTTCCGTAAATTTCCTTGGCATCCTTACACAAAAAAGATGTCCAGCAGTGGCCTAGTCGCTTGAAAAGAACACGGAAAACAGAGCCTTATTATCGCATGGGCCAATCGGGACTTTGCCTAGGGCCCCAGACTCGAAAGGGCCCCCAATATCAAATGTTGTTCTGAAATATTCTTTCTTATATCAAAATTTTATGAAAAAGAAAACAAATTTCATAGATGGGGGCCCCCAAATTGCCCGGGGCCCCTGTTGGTCATAATCAGGCTCTGCGGAAAAGGAAGGCTTGGCCAGTGCTCGAGAGGGTGAACGCTGTGACTTCTTGTTATGGGATGGCAGCGTAGTAGCCGACAGCTAGTTAACAATTTCTAGTTAGATTATTCATTTACGATAAATGAAATCTTGATTATATATTCAATCACAGATACTAATATATACGTGCAAATATTTGCAAGGTTCGTCGAACTTTCAATAGAATAAGTCCAAATTTTAACCCTCTCGTCGCCGAATTATGAAAAATCAGAGAGAAAAAATCTGTCTAGCATTGAATGCATCTGAAATACTATTATAAATCACGATAAGTATTTTTTTCTAATGTCGATTCCTATTCGATTTTTCTAATATGCATTTCTGCATTTTCGAAGCATTTTGTTATGCTAAAATGAATTTAAAAGGATGCACCTATTAGGTAAAGGTTGAGGAATAACAAAAAAACTATACTTACCTTAAAAAGAAAAAAAAACGGTCAAAAAGCAGCGTCCCTATTTTCTGAATTTTTCTCCTGTAACCATGAAGCGAAAACTGTCAAAAAGGATCCCAATGGACTCGTACTGCAATCGAGGCACGATTTGCGCATCGAGTGAAGAGCCTCCTATACTTTCTACAGGAATGAATGATACGGATATCACTGAAAGAAAAAAATACTGAATTCAATGTTTTCTTTCTCAATATTGCTATTGGAAGTAGGAGCCTCCTATGAGGTTCAGGGTGACGAGAGGGTTAAGTCCAAATCCTTTCAATTGAGAAGCGTCCCTGGTCCGCGATGCGGGCTCTCAGCCAATCTCCAACAATTTGACAGGGCAGCGCTCTACACAGTCCGCAATCGGACTTTGTCAAAAAGCTCCGGCCGAGATTTCCTCTCGATCGAACCCCTCTTGACAAGCTCTCTCCAGCTTCTCTCCAAGTCTCTCCCGGGGGCCTCTCGTCCGGTTACCCCCCTCCCCTTCTTTATTGGATATTTCTCCAGACGGAGTAGATTAAAGGGGCTTCTAATGGGTCGGTCGTAGGTGCCGCTCGGTCTCGGCCAGGTGAAAAACTTCAACGCTGACGTCTTTCAATCCATTTCGGCAAACTCTTTGAAGGGGTGTTCCTTTGTGGAACCTGTCCGAAAAAGCGACATCGAGTCTTGTTTTGCCCTATTGTTGGGCACTGCGCCCAACAGAAAGTGCGTGACATTTCCTTTCAGTGACGTTTTAACACTACAAATTCCCAGCACACATTGGGAACACATTTGGAACTCATTTATTGAAAAAAAGCTTCCCGTTACCTAAAAGTCTGAAATGCGTTCCGAATGTGATCCGTTATAAAGGAAGTGTTCCTAAAGTGTTCCGAAAGAGTTCTGAAAGTGTTATGCTTAGGATATTTGTTAATCTAAACTTAGGAACACATTTGAGAACAGATTGGAAAAACTGCTGAAATCATTGCTTTCTTTGTTATAAGGATATTGTTATGATGAGCAGCAAAGGGATGCCATGAATCAGGGTCTGTTTGCCTCATGGGCAAGTCGGGATTTTGTGCAGGGCTTCTGCTATTTAGAAGTGCAATCCAATCTTGGTACCACGTGGGGGGCAAAATGTGTTAAGTCGAGTAACGCACAGATTTAATCGCGCTTATTAATTAGTGAAATATCGTTAATTAATCCTACGAATGAAGATTTCAACCCACGTGGTTTTTCATTCACACTCAGCAATCCCAAACCTTCAAAAAATTTCTAAGTCCGATACCAAAACAAGTTAATTCTAAAATTCAATAACAGATGGTGGTACAAAAATTCATTAATAATTAAATAAAATTAACTAAAATTCATTAAAAGCAGTCCCAACTATCCAAAAATTACAAGTCCGGGCATGGATTCTGCGAAAAGTTTTTTAAGTCCCATACCGAAAGTAAAGAATACTTCAACGTTTAGCGTTATTCAGACACCGACCAGGCGTGAGTAGCCTGGTCGGTATGGCATCGGCCTCCAAATCGGAAGGTCCGGGGTTCGAATCCCGCTGCCTGTAAGTGAGAAACAATAAAATCCACGTCCACAAATTAATTCTAAAATTCAATAACAGATGGCAGCTCTACCCAGAACCAGCAGGAGGAAAACAACTCAATTCCACTCGGTACGTCACTTCCGCCGCACCAGCTCTTACTTTTTAGAAAGTGTTCTCTAATGTAACCCTTAAAGCATTCCTTAAAGTGTGCTAAAAAGGATGGCAAAATAAGTGTTCTAAAAAGTATTCTGAAATGGGTTCCAAACAGTGTTCTCAAATGTGTACCAAAAAGTGTTCTCGAAAAGGGGACAAAAAAAGTGTTCTGAAATGAGTTCCAAATAGTGCTCTGAAATGTACTTTTAAAAGTGTTCCAAAAAGTGTTCTAAAATGTGTTCAAAGATTTGCAGTGAACGAAAAGCACACAAGAGCGCCGTCGTTCTAAAGGGGGTCCGTTACACCTAACAGAACTATTAAGGTGGATTCATACCTGCCGCGCCGCACCGCAACCATGCCGTACTGTTTCGCCGTTTTGGACCGTTGACTGTCCTCGCGGCGAGCTTGCGGTGCCGCAAGTAAATGCACTGTCATTGGCTGTAGCTTTGCGGTCGCTGCGGAATATCTGTTCTTGCCAGATATTGCGCAAACCCTCGGCGCTCGCCGCGCGGGGGCCGTGTTACTCCGCCACGTGACGTCATTGCGGCGTCTTAGCGGTGCGGTAGGGCCAGTATGAATCCGGCTGTAGTCCTGAATCCAAACGACGGACGGCCGATCTCACGAAACTCGCTCCATGGAAACTGAAACAATATACGGGATCGCCACCCCATTCTTATTATACCTACGATCAGTTTCTTGGGCGATGGCTCACCAATGTGTGGATCATTAAGTGTACTGTACACATGGACTCCGAACCGTACGCGGGGCTCCGAGTTCAACGAACAGAAAGGGATATACAACTCGGATGTTTGGGGGGACATTTCTCCACCCCCCATCACCGTCTTTCACACAAGCATGTCATTCCCAGTCGTTGTGGAAATTTCGTTCGTGTGACATTGGACGGACACCGTACTGCTGCCGGACCCACGGCTGGTAGTGTGTGGAAGGAGAGGCACTCTTCACGACATCCTTATGGACGAGGACAACGGTACGCGGACAAACAGTATTCTGACATTTATTTCGTGCGCCGATTCCTTGGATCGCCCAGATGGATGCTCCTCTCGAACACTTGTTAAAATGGGAGAAATGGTGTTGCATAAAAAAAGAAAAGAAAACGAGTCATGAACTCTGACAATACATCCTAGATATAGAAGGCCTGACAACTGAAGCTTTGACGTCATCGGTAGATCTTGTCAGACGTCAGTAGATCTTGAATGACATTATCACAGTTGTGTCTTCAAAAAGTAAAACTATTTAAAATTTCGGGTGGAGGCTACAAATATTAAAAAATATCTTAAATTAAAAATTTAAATATACCTTTATGATACAAAATTATTCATTGTGATCTACTTCTGAATTATATTATACAATGAGTCAGTGGCGGATCCAGAAATTTTCTTTTGGGAGGGGCTCCATTTTGAAAAAAACTTATTTCACCCAAACAAAATGTACAGTAAAGCAAAATTTTAGACTAAACCCATGTAAAAACTTTTGCGAGGGGCCAAGTGATTCAAAAAGATCACTTTACATATTCATAGTGCATAATGAAGCAGAATGTTACCCTTTAGCAATCTCTTTTGGGGAGCCTGAAGCCCCCTAGCCCCTCCCCTGAATCCGCTACTGCAATTAGTGATGCTAAAAAATTCTGATCTGTCGTAAAAAAATTTTTTTTATCTTAAATTATTAAAAAGTTTTACGAGTGAGAAAATTCCCCACCAATTTAAAATAGATATACTTTGTGAGAGTAAAACTCTGATGACGTCCTATAAGAAGATCCAGTGATGACGTCACTTTCATTTGTTAGGCTTTCTACATCTAGAAGGTGCTGACTCAGATCCATTTTCTTGCCATAGACAATGCCGGTCACTAATATAAACTCAATAGTTTAATCGTCTCAAAGATAGAACATCTTTTTTTCTCGTTGGTTGCTTCGGCGGTCAATTGCACCATCGCAAAGTGAAATAATAATAATAATAAGTAAAATGCAGTGCGTTCATAATCTCGTTCATAGGGTAGGTTGGGAAACGTGCAAAATAGCTCAGCAGTTTGCACTCGAGATGAGTTCGGACATTTTTGAAAGACCGAGCCCGAGGACTTTGAATTCGAATCTATGCGATATTTTGGAGATCGGAGCCCGAGCCCGAAATTTCAGCTAACAGATCCATAAATGTCGATGGACAGACTATCCTTAATTTGGCTGTTTGTGCCAATGAGCAACTAATATAGCAGTTCTGACATTCAAGTTTGATC
Source organism: Cheiracanthium punctorium (assembly GCA_038373885.1). Taxonomy (NCBI): domain Eukaryota; kingdom Metazoa; phylum Arthropoda; class Arachnida; order Araneae; family Cheiracanthiidae; genus Cheiracanthium; species Cheiracanthium punctorium. Next base: position 88,218 of record JAWZYV010007883.1, read on the forward strand.
TATGTATATATAAATACGCTAAGGAAAACCTTAGTGTCGCTTTTGCAGTCCATTGCGCGAACGGATGAGCGCGAAATTCGGCACAGTTAAAGTTCGTATGGAGGTAGTTGTGCGAATGTTAAAATTTTTGTGTAATACAGAAGAAACCGGTTATAACGCACTCTCGAAGGATCTAAAAAAGTGTACGTTATAGCCGAAGCATGTTATAAGCAATACAGGCAGTAAGATTCAATAGGACACAAAAAAAGAAAGTGGGCTCATCATTTCACTGTAATGTTTGTTTTAAACAGGTCTGATTTTTTAAAATTTAAATTAGTAAAAAACAGAATTTTTTTATTACTAACAACTGAGATAAATAATCAGTCATTTTCTTTAGTTTTTAATGAGCAGATGCTACTTTAAAGATAGCATTTCAAATATCCATAATAGATTTTTGTAGAGTCACTGCCAGTGGCGGCTCGTGACCTGTTTCAGTGGTGGGGCCCCCAAAAAATAGTGCCAGTTCAAATCGGGAAAATACATATACACACAGAGCTGTGACGGATCGTTACCCATTTCAGTGGAGGGGGCTTTTTTTTTTTAAGCTCGAAAAGGTAAAACATATGAATCACTTTTGTAAACAGTGTGAATACATAAAAACTTTCAAATAACAAGTTATGAAAGGTGTATTGATTTCTCCTTTAAGTTTTCATTTAAAGACAGCAGATTTATTTTGCACCAAAAAACCTTTTCCTCCATTTTTCTTTCTCAAATAGGTACAATATCAAAATTTAATTTTTTTAAATACAATATAAAAAGTATGATTTTCTTGAATACAATATTAAATTTCACAATTGCATGTGTATACATTGAAAAACGAATGGGTCCATAATGTTTCACCTCCAAATAGCAAACAATAAAAACGAAAAAATAGTATTTTTTGATTCACGTACTGAAAGCCATGGTGCTTTACTGTACCATTCTAGTTGAAATGATCATGTCCTTTTGCCATCTTTTGTCTAAAGACAAAATTTTTTGGTTGATAGGGTCCCAAGCGTTTTATTTTAAGCTTTTCTGCTATGTTTAATCTGCTGAAAGGAACTTGTAATAAACTGTCGAAAGAATTCATAGTCGTTAAATATATGTATAATTTGACAAAATATTTTAATCTACGACCATTTCTCAATTGATTAATACTTTCACTACATTTGAAACCTAAAAAAATAGTAAAATAAAGTCTGTTTTAAATGAGATAAATAAAAATTTCTTAATCTTTAAGATATCTGCAATAAGAACAAAAATCAAAATCAGCCCCGTTTTTCCGACCAAAAGAACAAAACTCGCCAAATACAGCTGTTTCCATGGAAACACTTTTATTTCTCCTATCGGGCCAATGCTAAGGGGCTAAAAAAACTGTGCTAAAATTGGTGCTAAAGTAACTGTGCTTTCGCATTCTTTTTTGTGATAACCAGCCAAATAGGGTCATCTTTTGAGAAATGATCAATGGTACTAACACTACTCTGCTGTGCTTGGCGCAAATATATTAGGGCTTCATTTCTCCGGCCCCATAGTGCTTCAATGGGGAAAACATTGGAGATGCCGCGGCGCGGCCGTAGGATTTGAATGATGGCTCGCTTTACATAAATGGATTAAGGGACAAAGCTGGTGTAAAAAATGCTCCGTTAAATATTCCTTTTATCCATCTTAAATCAAAATAGAATAAAATACATGCAGTTGGACCAATATCAGGTGGGGCCTGGCCCCTCTGGCCCCTAATGACGAGCCGCCACTGGTCACTGCATCATCACTTTGGCATTCAAAAAATCGTAATAATGTTTTTGCAGCATGTAATGCGTCGGGTATGCTTGATACTTCTATCATCAGAATGATTATAGTAAGCTTTTCAGTTGATGAATAACAAAGAGAAAACAGGGTCTTGTTCTTAGCCCTGCCTAGAAGGGGAAAAAATAAAAGATCGCTCCCTTCATTCCTATACAATTCATCTCGCTAGAGATTCTGAAACGGACGACGAGTGAAAAAACACTCGAAATAAACAAAACAACTGAAAAAACACTCAAAATACTGGTGTTAAACGATAAAGTAATTAAAAAACTTTGTAAAAAACACACATAAGAAGTAAAAGGAAAAAGGAAAAAGGATACGCGTTTCGTTCAAAAATTGTTTTGAACTTCTTCAGTCCAAGCTCTTCGACGTAAAGAACACAGGGAACTGAAAAGAGAAAAAAACAAGCAAGATGTTGCCACAAGGGGCAAAGAAAAGTCGAACAAAACCACGGAGAGGGGAGAAAAAAAAATTAAAAAGGGGGATAGAAAGGAAAGGAAAGAAGCACAAAAAATACAGAAAAATAATAAAAAAAAGGGAACACACAAGTACAAACACACACAAAAAAAAAGAGAAAACAGAACAAACAAACAAAAAACAAATAGCACACGAATTTATATATTTTTATTTTTTTTTTTTTTTTTTTTTTTAAACCACGAACAGGACAGCACAATAAATATATATATAAATATATATATATATATATATATATATATATATATATATATATATATATATATTTTTTTTTTTTTTTTTTTTTTAAATAAAAACGAAAAAGAAAGACAGTAACACACGTACATACACATAAAAGAAACAGGGGGGGGGGAAAGGGGGGGGGTAGACGAAGAAAGTGAAAAGAACCTTACAACAGCAACTTCCAAGCAGAATGAACGAAAGGAACGGAAGAACCATCGTTCACAAGACGATCTAAGTGCTGGGTGATGGAAAAACCTTCCAAAAAATCCAGATGGGACAAAGACTGAGGAGTGCACAAAATCTTAGCCTTAGAAAACTGAAATCGATGATTGGAATTCCAACAATGTGAGGCAATAGAAGATTTGGAAAGTTCGTGCTTAGAGACATATCTCTCATGCTCTTTGAGCCTAAATTTGAGAGCTCTTCTGGTCTGACCAATATAGCCCAAATCACAAGATTCACAATGAATATAATAAACACCCCAACGGTTCTCAGTAGGAATAGGATCTTTAAGGGAAGAAAATTTAAGTTTATTAACAGGTTTAAAAATGACTTTGAAACCGAAATTTTTGAGAAGTTTAGAAATTTTGTAGCATAAAGGTGAAAAGAAAGGTAGTACAATTAATTCGTTGTGAAAATTAATAGTATTAGTAGAAGTATTAGGCTTATTAAATTTAGAAACAGCTTTATCAATAATAGAGGGGCTAAAACCACGAGAAACAGCTAAGGATTTTAAGTAACTAATTTCATTATTAAGAGAAGAAGAATCAGAGCAAATTTTGATAGCACGAAACACATAAGTGTAAAAAGCAGAAAGTTTTTGCTGGTAAGGATGATTAGATAGGGCATGAGGAGGTAAAGATATAGAAAAGGGCTTGCGGAAAACAGAAGTAGAGAAACCGTCAGGATTCCTAGAAACAAGAACATCCAAAAAAGGTAAAGAATTGTTGCACTCCTCTTCTAGAGTAAATTGGATACACGGATCAACAGAATTAACGATCAAAAGTAAATTAGAAATATCACAATTGGAATCCACTAGAACGAAAGTATCGTCAACATATCTGACCCAGCACGGAAAATTAAAGACCTTGAAGAGTTTCTCTTCAAAATAATGCATATAAATATCACATAAGAGAGGTGAGAGAGAATTACCCATAGCAAGACCCTCGGTTTGTTTATAGAAAGAGCCATTAAAAATGAAAGCAGTTTGTTTAATACAAACGCTTACTAAAGCTATAAACTCTTTAATCTCAATAGAAGAATAATGAAACTCGCGTAAACGCTTTTCCAAACAGTCAATCGCACCTTGGATAGGAACATTAGTGAATAAAGATTTAACATCAAGAGAAAGCATTTTACAATTAGTAGGAGAAAGAAGTTTAACTTTGTTAACGAAATCATAAGAGTTTTTAACAGTGTGGGTATTACTAGCAGTCAAAGGTGAAAGAGTATGCGAGAGGAAGCGTGCAAGGTTATAAGAAGCAGTACCAATGTTAGAAACAATGGGGCGAAAGGCAAGAGAAGGTTTATGAATTTTAGGAAGGGCATAGAAACGAGCACAGTTAGCAATAGAAGGAATAACATAACGTTTAGTTTGAGCATTTAAGATTACAGAGGACTTCACAGTGTGTTTAATTTCAGAAAGGTGATTGTTAGTAGGATCAGAATTTAATTTAGTGTATGGACCAGTGGTTAGCATGTTATTAATACAACCAACATAAGAAGATTTATCAAGTAAAACAGTCTGGCCGCCTTTATCAGCTTTAGTAATGAGTAAATTAGGGTTAGAATTAAGTTCTTTGAGAGCTTTTACTTCTTATGTGTGTTTTTTACAAAGTTTTTTAATTACTTTGGACGACGAGTGTTTTTGAACGTACTGAAATTTCCGAGAAAAAGGAAATAACATGCTTAAGAAAAGCAAAATTTTATTTTTAGCTTTGGTATAAAATGTACGTTATAGCCGAAGTACGTACTTTTGTTAAGTACCTTTTAACCGAAGTTAAACAACATTATAAATAGAGGACTTCCATCGGAATCTAGCTTTTAGGTACGTTATAACCGATAGTACGTTAAATCCAGGACCGTTATAACCAGTGCGCACTGTATGCTAATGCAGCGGGCGATGGTTCCATTGTTAAGTCCATTTTGAAATAACAACACTCAGTTTCAGCAGTAGTATAGGTTTCTAGTATTACTGCAGGGATTTAAGCCGAGGACGGCTTCAGGCTGCATTTTCGGAGTGGACCACTAGATTTTTTAGATTATTCGGGGACCTGAATTCGGGGACAAACACATCCCAGCAATAAGCAGCTGTACGGAGAGTGTTAGCTAAGGTGACCCTACGTCCTCGAAATTCGAGGACAGTCCCCAAATATAGATCTTTTATCATTTTTTTCATTCTTCATTTCATCATTCATCCCTAAATTTAAAGATTTGTACTTTTTCCCTGAAAGTTTCCGTTTAGTTTATTTCTTTCAGAAAAAACTGAAGAAAGAAACAAATCTATATAAATAAAATTAGACTTTTGTCTGTACATTTCTTGGAATTCAAAAATTTTGCGATTTCTATCCGTTTCAAGCACCCAGGAATCCGATGCGACCCTCAAAAAAAAGTTTGTCTGTCTGTCATTCTGTCGTTCTGTCATTCTGTCCGTGACGCTTTTTCTGTTTAAGCATCACGTAAAAACGGCTGAAGCGAATGATATGAAATTGGGTGTCATGATAGGTGGTCACTCAACTTAAAACATAGGCGTCGAATTTTTAAAAATTTTCATTAGATTTTCAAATTTTGCGAAAATCGTTTCAAACTGCGTAAATTTGTGTTCGCACATCACGTAATAACTGCAAAGGTGAAAAAAATATATTGGGTGAAAGGATAGGTGGTCACTCACCTTAAACTATAACCATCTAATTTTAAAAAATCGATCCGATTTCGAGATTTTGCGAAAATCGTTTAAAACTGAGTGAATCTTTGTTCCCGCATTACGTAAAAACGACTCAAGCGAATGATATGAAATTGGGTCACATGATAGAGGGTTGCTCAACATAAACTATAGGTGTCCAATTTTTTAAACATTTTCATTAGATTTTGAGATTTTGTGAAAATTCTCTCAAAATACGTTTCTATTTCTTCAAACATCACGTAATAACAACTAATACGAATGATACGAAATTGAGTGATAGGATAGGTAGTTGCTAATCTTAATTTATAGGCTTTGAATTTTTAATATATTTTGATTATATTTGGAGATTTTGCGAAAATCGTTTTAAAATGCTGAAATTTTGTTCCAGCATCCCGAAATAAAGACTGCAGGGAATGAAACGAAATTGGGAGACAGGATAGGTTGTCACTCAACTTCAATTCTAGGCTTCCCATTTTTCAAAGATGTTGATTGGATTTTGAGATTTTGCGAAAATTATTTCAATATGCGTCAATATTCGTTCGCGCATCCCATAATTACGACTAAAGCGAATGAAATGATATTACTTAGTGACTCTCTTAACCTGTAATATTTTAACAATACATAAAAATTATAACTTCGCTTTCTTTACTTTGGCAACATACTCCATTCATTCTGTGTACTCCTACAATGTTGACGAAAGTTCTTGCTTTTTGGAAATTTGCATTCACTAACCCGTCGAGGACGGGTACTTCAGCTAGTAAATAAATAAAACTATTAAAAGCGCCTTCTACTCAGAGAAAGAATGAAATTCGATCTCTGAAAACGTTGTTTTCATTGTGTGATGTTGCGTGTACAGACATTCGATAAAGTATTCGACTATGAGTGCAATGTCCCATTTCGGTTTCGTGAATGATTCATCACTTTTCATCAAGAATCATGCTTAAATATGAAATGGACGTACGATATTTTACTTGCACTCGAATACTTTTTTTTTAGGGGGTGTACAAATGAAAAATGATCACAAAATAAGCCAATAAAAAAGGCAATGTCTTCTAAAAATACTAATACTATGCCAAGATTTCAATTTTGAATCAATGGCAATATTTCAACAGGATGTTCCTTTCCTATTTCTGGTTTAAACAAATTTTTATAAAGAAATGAAATACTTCCATTCATTTATTAGAAATAAGAATACACAATGGATATAAAATGGGTATTACAGTTCATTTTTACGAATCAAAGTCAGTCAAGATTTAAAGTATGGGTAGACTGGTATACATGGTAATAGGCTGTGTCCTCGAATATGTCCCCAAGTTTTCCTTGGATTCGAGGACCATGCTTGATGGGTCCCCAAATGACTGTTTAGAAATAGGGTCGCCATAGTTACACGGGTGCAATGAGTTTCTATCTCAGATGTTCGTAAAGAAAACTGAGTGCATTCAGTTTATAATCTAGAGCGTTCGTATACAAAACTGAGTGCGTTTACTTTCAAACGAAGTAAACTGAGCACGGAGCAGGTTCTTTCCGTTGTTTAGAAGATGCTCTTGTTGCTGCACAGTGGTTTTGTTTGGCGTCCGTTGTTAGAGAAGTTTGCCGTTATGAAAAGTATTTTACGTTTGCCGAAGCTGCCAATATTATTTTTTCGAGGAGGAAATGCAGGCATGCGTTAGAAACTGCAACGAAGGTACATCCTTTTGCAAAGGGGATCCTTTTCTTCTATTTTTCATTTGAGTCCATTCAAAAAAGCATATTTTAGTGTCGAGACTGAAGTTTATTGAAACCGTTAGGAGTGAAATTGGAACTTCTCTCGCTGAATACTTTTGAAAAAATGCAAGTTAAAGTTGAAAATTCTAAATTCGGGGACCAGCAGATCCCAGCCATAAGCAGCTGTACGGAGAGTGTTAGCCCATACTCCCTGAACGGTTCCCTGAACGTTCAGAAGACGTTTTCTGAACGTCTTCTGAATTTTAATAGACGTTCACAGAACCTGTGTGTGTTTGCTGCTGGGTAGAGTCCACCTCCGCGAAGTTCAAGGGGGAAAAAAGTATTCTTTTAATTTTTTATTTTTAAAGAAATTTCCTCATTGAGAAGTTTCGTTGTGAACGGGGGGGGTTCCCCCGTCACTCCCCGCATTAAAATCTCGGTGACTGAGCGAAAGGCCATGAGCGTAAACGTCGCAGAAGGAAACTGAAATGACACGCCACCCAAACGAAACCTGTTATTTCCTCCGAAAAAATTGCGTCTCTAATGACCCCCCCCCCCCGGAACGCCTGTGTGCGCATCCCGCAGGTAAAAATTTCGCATCACCACCGAGGGGCACCCCACCCCCTGATAAAAAAAAAAGAGAGAAGAACTGAGCGATCCGCGTCTGAATATATACATGCGATGCGTAATAATTCCCTATTTTTTTTCGATCTGTCATTGTTCGGAGCGAACTTACGAGCAAAGAGCGTGCGGAAATCGCCCGAGATGGGTGCGGCAGAGAGAGCGTATAGATATTGTTTGGGGGGGTGTGGGGAGGGCGGGGGATCCTTTTGTTTGAGGCCCCCCCCCTTCCCCCCAACGGTTGAGGAGAGTTGTGTCACTGCCGCATGCATAATCGGATTTGAGTTGAGTATTAGTAACATTATTGTTGCAAGCCCGAGGTGCTGGGGTTGGCGGAATTCGCTGGGAGGGAAGAAATGAAAATAACAATAATAAAATAAAGTGAAATGGTGGTCGTTTTTTGGGGTGAAATCGCGGCGTGGCCATTGCGGCCGGGAGAGATGCCGGGGTAAGTACACGCATTTCTATTTGGGGAGGCTTTGTTTTGGGTAGAGACGCCGAGGGATTCGTAGAACGCGTGCCTGGCAGGGGCGTCAGTGGCGTAGATCGCAAGAGTCCCGAGGCCTCCCTACCAAAAAGGTTGCCCCCCCCTTTTCAATCATCCATGGGATGACCCTCTTTTTAGGCAACCCTTTGCATGTGGGGTGCAAGATGAATGAACATTCATAATTGCGTAAACATTCGAAACAAAAATAGTCAATACAGTCGAACCTCGAATGAAGGAATGGATTGGGACCCACCCTTCCGGTCGTTCAATCGAAGCCATTCGTTCCATCGAATATCCATTTTTGTAAAGAGTAGGGTCTAAAACTATCCATGCAAGATACCCTTAGATATGGATATGAAAAAAGAATGATAATAGTTGACTGCGAGCTTAAAAAGGATAAGTGATACGTTAGGGGATCCACTTTAAGATGATCTAAATTCTTGAATGTTACTTGTTCTTAATACATAATACATACATACTTAATAGCACTTTGGAAAGAAATCCTCGAGAGTGCCTTGTTTTTGTGGCTGTGTTTGGAAGGCACATAAAATTTCCAAAGCATTTTGTCGATCTTCATTTTGTGTGCGAAACATTCAAAGTTTTAGTTTTATGCGCGAATTTTATTTCGGCGAGGGTGGTTCGTTCCATCCAAGCTAAAAATTCGTTCAATCAAAGCATTTTAGCACCCTTTTTGTCGGGACAGAAAAAATATTCGTTCAATCGAAGTACGTTAAATCGAGGTTCGACTGTATTAATTTTTTTTAAACACAAATCAATGGTTGAGTACATTCTTATTAGGAACTTGCCAACATATTGTTCTTCGCGAGGGGATAATCATTTTCTTTCTTTTGTTTGAACCTATAAAACCTTTTTGTGAAATTTTTACATAGAATTTTTGCCGAATACTATTTCATTTAAAAAAAACTGAAGCGTAAACCCGTAAGTGTGTACGTACAAGATTTGCTAGGCAGGATCCGGTGCTTGTGTCAATGTCTAGTAACATTGATATGGGGGGAAGGTTGTATCGTGCTAGCGGGAAATAGGAAGTTTCAGAAAGATCCGATATGTTTCAACTTTTAATTTAGGCTGGAAAGAACGTTTCAGGCTTATATAAATACTCCAAACTGACATTTTGTTGCCTGTCAATGACTTCGTGAGTCGTTTTTCGTGACATATCGGGCAGTCTATCGCCAAAATCGGTTAACTTTGGCAGTCATGAGGCACTGTAGGGAAAAAAAGAAATGTTATCTACAAAGTTTTTAAAATCGTGATGTAAGGCATTTGCAATATCACTTGGAATTTAAAAGTGAATTATAACTTCTACAAGTAACAAAGAAACTCAATCTAATAATTCACGGCGCACGAAGGTTTAAAAAAAATGGGGGGGGGTGTATTCTGATGCTAATCAGAATTTGAGAAATTAGGGAATTATTTCAAATCTGGCGTCTCTTTTTCATTACAGTCTGTTTACATGTTAGCAATACATAATGTAATACAATAACTCATTTTTAAACTCGTAATGTCAGAATAACGTCCATCTCACTGGCTCTAACTAGCTTTCCATGTAAAAAAAATCTCACATGCGTCCCTTTTTAGCGGATAGGATATCGGAAAAGCTCCTTGAAAAATTGGAAACATTCACTCAAAACGGAAGAAATGGTAGACTGTCCAAACATATAAAGTCGCCTGTCGCCTTTTCAATATCGGTTTTACAAATCGGTGCCAATTTTCGAACCGATCGATCGAACAGTGTGGATTTGTTTTCGTATGATACTAGATAGAGAGACACTCTTTCATATTGATACATCTGATATAGTACTAGTTTATCAGGAGCCTATAGGTATTCAAAATATCCTGTCAGTGATTTATCGAAGAATAGGGTGTTACAGTTATGTAAGCTAAGGAGGCTGTCAGGAGTGCAACGGGGAAAGGAATAAGACCTAGGAAAAATCACACAGTCCATTTTTGGATGCCTTTTATCTGTATTTTTCTGCAAGTTCTTTTCCTTGTAAGGTGCTGCGAAACAAGGTTTTCAGTTCTTATGCTCTACTGTTACCTTAGAACACATATGGGCATCCACCGGCCCGCCCCGATTTAGGATTCGGCCCGCGGAAGATATAAAACTCATATAAACTAGTCAAAATTCCACATAAATCCCAATTATACGCCCGCGACTTAACCAGCTAATATCCTGAAGTTTGATCCGCAACTTTCCAAAGGTTGCCCATTTCTGCCTCAGGACAAAGAAGAGTAAAAGTTGATATGTGTAATTATTTCATTTTTATTTTTAAAATAGTTCTTTGTGTGTGAGTGTGTGCGTGGGAGGGGGCTATTCGCAACCGAGAAGTCACAATGGGATTGCTGATTCTTGCGACTCTGAAATGACCATGTTTGTGACTTAGATTACGAAAATTCTTTCTCTAAAGAAAGCTAAACTATCCCATATGGATATAGGCTATATTTTAAATCGAAATTCGAATCAGAAAAAAAATTCTTTTATGTTTTATGCGATTTTTTGCATTTTTCCTCGCTTAATATGTAGTAACGCCAGTGACTATATATACTCTTGCAACCAAACGATATTTACAACATCGCATAGAGGAGAAATTTTTCTTTTCAAAGCAGTTTCTTCTGACTACATAACATAATTTGCAGACTTTTTTAAGAGTATTTTAAAGAAAGATCCTTTTTGACGGAAGTTTTTGTAAAATAACTGTTGCATGCTTTAATTTTATCCGTCATAACTTTTTAATATTTTGATAAATGAAGAAACATTCATTTTGCCCTGTTTAAAAAAAAGGAATTCAGATTTTTAAAGATTTTTTAAGTAAAGAAGGATTTTGAATTCAATAGCTGCTGCTTAAAGATTTCGTTATCATTCTTGATATTAAGTTTGCGGTGGATCGCCCAAGAGCTCGTTGGGGGGGACGAGAATAAAATATTAAAAGTTGCCAAGGTTTGCAATTTTTGATGAATTACCGTTAAGTTTGGCTCCCAAAAATAAGTCATCCATACTGACCTTGCTTGGCGATACTTGCATAGTTAGCGAAAAGCTGGACAACGCTACAGTTTATTACAAAATAGAAATATAGTGAGACTATGCCTGACGAGATTGCAAAACAGTTTCAGTTAAGGGATTTTAATATAGATTTCGATTCCAATGACTCATAACCAGTGGCGTAGCCTGAAATTTTTCATGGGGGGGGGTTACGACTACCAGCAGCTCACATAAATGTATACGTGTGTGTGTGATAAGGGAGTGAAGAATACACATTTTGCATGGCGAAAAATTCCTCTTAAATTGGGTTGTGACCCCCCCCCCCCTTGGATGCACCCTGCTAATGACTAATTCACTCTTTCCCCAGGAAAGGGAACTTTATTGCTGTATTGGGAATGTAATTTTTTTTAAAAGCCTTCCAAACCCGGGAGGGAATTGTGACACACCCTGTATATATTAATGACTATGTCATTTTATCCCTCACCCCCTTTATAGAAACTTGTCCCAAAAATGGGACCTAATTTTACATATATTTAAAAACTATGAGTTCACAACAGCTTTAATCTATTGTGACACTATTTCGTAAGCTGTAGAATAGGCATCCCGTGTATTTTTTACATCTATTTAAATACTATTAGTTCACAATAGCTTTCATCTATTGTTACACTATTATAGTCCACTAATATCGTTTTAATAGGCAATCATGAAACTTAAAAATGAGGGGGGGGGGTCAGGGGATCTCCCCCTGACGAGGCTCGAATAGCCGAGTTTTATAAATATAGATGTATGTACATATTAATCGCGCTAAACCGGTTGAGATAAAATACGATTTCTTTATAAATACGAATGTTTTTAGAGATAAATGAAAACGCTCCTATTCTCGCTAAAGGTTGCGACCCCGCAGATTCCCCATCACTGGAATTAATTCGAATAACACATGTAAGAAAAATATTCATTTCCTACGTTGAACCTCCGAAGAACGGGCACGCAGCTAGTCATTAAATGTAGGTTGAGGTATTCAGTGCAGAAGATATAGGAAAGCAGTTTTCAAAATGATGAAACTTAAAAATAGTTTGCTAGATAACGTTTGGTGAATTGAAAATAATAAAGTAACATCCAACCAAGCAGTAAGCGATAGCAAAATGTTTTCAAAGGTTCATTTTATAAGATCGGGAAGTTTACTGTATATGATAATTGTGTCATTTTTCACTCTCAGAAAAACTCGTCTTTTTACACTCATTTATCCGTCATTTTTCAACGAATCATTTCCGTACTCCATGGAAACGTTATATTTCTGTGAATATTTCCTGAAAATCTGAATAAGAGGGAAAAACAAAATTCGTTGAATCTGAAGAAGTTTCTTCAATTGATTCAATAAAAAAGGGTATCGGATAGTCGTCCAATAACGGAGATATTCCGGCAGCAAATATCGTGAATTCAAGAAGCAGGGACTGATTTACGGCGGGGCATTCGGGGCACGTGCCCTGGGCCCCCAAAAATTCCTTTTATGTAATCATAATAGCTACTAAAATTATCTCTCAAGATTAAAAATTCTAATTACTTACTTCATTTCATCACAAATATTAAAAATTTTTAATTTAATGTCACTTATAATGCTAAAAATGATGCATTCGATTCGATATTCGATAAATTCGATATTCGCAAATTCGATAGGACACCTCAGCATGCTCCTCCTCTTATCGTTTCCAGGGTGTGTGACGACTGTCAATACCCACAAAAACATTCCAAAATTGAAAAATTCATAAAAGTGGTATGGGTCGTGACATTTTACTTATTTGCAAATGTTTACGTATGGTTAACTTAGGAATGGTAATGGGTTTTAACTTAATTTAATGAAGTAATATTCTGCGGAAAATTTTTGTGCAGGGGCCCCCAAAAGTATCTGTGCCCTGGGCCCCCCAAGTATGTAGATCGGTCCCTGTCAAGAAGTATTTTTTGAGAATGTCCTTTCTCTAGCTGCACAAGCCATGTAGGTATTATTCCGGTGCACTGCTTCTTGTATGAAACTTATATGAAAGTTTTCAAAAAAAAAGTGGGGGGGGTTCTTTTTGTATAGTCTCGTATCTTAATAAGCCAACTCATCGAAAAGTAGGACATTTGTGATATTGTTTGCATGACAAGTAATCTGTGTGCAAAACTGACATGCTTATTTCGATTTCCATAGAGCCCGATCGAGGCAACTGTGGGAGCTGGAAAAAAGAAAGAAAAAAAAAGAATGGAGACCCACGCGATAACCTCTCGTCTTCTAAAAAACAAATTATGATGGGTTCATTTCGAAAGGTTTTTAATCCCCCCACCCTCTCATCCGGACACGAAATTTTATTTTAAATAACCTGAAATAAAAACGAATGTATAGGATGTCGATGAAACAGAGAACGTTACGTCTAAATGCTATACATCATAGTTGCCAACCTGTACGGAATAGAATAAACCACTTTTTTTTTAATAACAACTCATCTACATATTTAATAACAACTCATCTACATATTTAATTCTAAACTTTGCTATTTTCAAACTGTAAAATACTGTTTACAAAAAGTTGTTAATTATATTCCGTACAGATTGGCAGCTATGATCTATCGACTCGAGCATTTTGACGAATTGAAAAGAAGTTTCAATTAATTTATACAAACGTAAATAAGTTTGAGTTCCTTTCATTTTTCAAATGATATAATTCAAAATCAATATAACTTTTGAACCTTTTTTTCCCCCTTGTCCTTTTATTGTAAAATTATAAAAGTGTAAAATATCAAGATTTTGGGGCCCTGGAATCAATGGGCCCTGGCCAGTTGCCCCGTTTGCCCTGCCGGTAATAGGGCACTGTTCCATTTATATCTTATCGGACAAAAGTGGACCTCTTCCATCTTTAGAAGGTCAATTATTTGCTCCACTTTCTCAAGTTTTTAAAAATGCCATTAGAGAAAAATAAATGTCATCAACGATTATGAATTTCCTAATAAAAACTAGAAATGGGGATTAAAAGATTTGGCCAATAGCTCAGGCCGAATACGAAATATTCGGTGCATGGTTTAGGCCGAATACCGCATATTACATTTTTAAAAATTTCATTTTAACTGTAAATAAAACGTCGCTTTTCACGTTTGTAATTAAATACTAAATAAGGACTAGTTAAAATTCTTTTTGTATTATTTGTAGGCACTTAAAAACATACAACAGTGTATTATCTGTAAAACTAAAAAATCTTGGTCATGAAAATGTATCTTTTACAGAGCTAAACACTTATAGCAGCATAATTATATTTTGAGATATTCATAATTTAATAAATAGGCTATTGTAAATGGGATTTATCTGGTATCTAATAAATAATCGCATCCTGCTTTGGGTTTTACAGTCTCTGGGTAAACACATGTAGCAGCTTTTCAAAACTGTGGAGGATCCGAAACGATTCCTCCTAACCCCACCCTAAAAAGAAGGTAGAATGTACCCAGTCAAGTAGTGTCACCCAGTAGAAAAGTCTGAATTTCTGTAATATTATGAAATACGTTATAGATTCTGTTTCATTCAGCTTGAAAATTCAACGACTCGGGATATTTTACAATACGAAATGAACCTATTGAAATATAACTACTAAGCAATATTATTTCTAAATGCATTTAAAAATACATGTTAAAAATATTTTTTCTCTTTATTCTGAAATGATTCAGCTGAATAGGTAGCAATATTCGGCCACAACTATTCGGCCCGAATACCTGTTCAGGATTCGGCTTACCGAATATTCGGCCAACTTAATATTCTGCCTACCGAATATTTTCCAAAACATCCGATATATCGAATATCGGCCGAATATTCGTTACATCCCTAATAAAAATCCATGAAAAGACATGTGAAGAATTCTCAAAGAGTAGTTCTCAAACTTTAGTGTTTTGTGGAAATCGTTGAGGAAGAAACAAAATTGAGAAAATTGGCTAATGCTTATGTATTTTGGGGACCCACGGTGAAAATGTTAAAATTAGGAAAATTATTAAGTGTCTCACCGCCCTTTAAAGGGCTTAGCTTTCTCTGGGAGGTTTTTCTATTTAAGGAATAACAGCCGTTTGTGGCAGAATTTTTAAATAAAGGGGAGGGAGGGATGTCGGGATAGAGTTCCCCCACCCCAACTCCCGAAAATTTCGCTCAAGAGTGTAACTGGAATACACTCTCTAATCTCACATTTATTTTGCAGGTTGGTGAAGGGAGAAGGGGTCAGGGGGTGAACTATAATGCCAAATATCATCATCCTTACTTAGAGTTAAATCAATATCATTTCCATTATCTTAAAAATTCATAAGTTCCATCCCCTGATACTAATACTCTTTAGTCCATTTCACACTGACTAAAGCTCTCGGTTTTACACTTTTGACATTTAGTTATAAAGATCATTATTATTATTTTTTTTCTTCTTTTAAACTACAATATTTGACTATTCCTATGCAATAATTCCATTTAATAGTTAATCAATGAATTAAATTAATAAATGAAATCGGAATTCTAAAAACCTGTGCAATCTGGATTTGCAGGTTAGTTTGAAGAAATATCTTGTTTAAAATGAACCCAGAAATTATAAAACTGTAAAAAGAAAAAGAAAATAGCAAGTGTAGCTACTCCTGTAGTTCCACACTCTTATTCTAACCATTAGAATTTCCTTATAAAATAATTAGTACTCAATAATTAACCAAGAACAGCTGTTATTATTATATTTACATTAACGAGAATTTAGAGAAAATTGTTCATGTATGCCTGGGGCGTAGTCACATTTTGGATTTACGTTCACTGGATGTCAATGAAAAGCATTTTTGTGAGAAATTCTACATTTTTCAATTTTGGGCACCCCCCCCCCCCCCGATATTTTGTTACTCGCTACGTCCCTGATGTATACCGTAAAATTTGTAATATCAGAATTTGTAAATATCACAATTATACTCTTTTGAATAAAAAAAAACTGTTTTAGTAAAATTTAATATATATATACATACATAAACTCGGCTGTTCGAGCCTCGTCCGGGAGAGACCCCCCCCCCTTAACCCCCCTCATTTTGTAGTTTATGATTGCCCTATTCAAACGATATGAATGGACTCTGTCATTTTATCTCTCCTATTTCTTTTATTTTGCCTGGTCACCCTAGGTTGAAATTTTTAGGATTGTAACCTATTGATAGAAAAATACATGGGAAGCCTATTCTACAGCTTACGAAATAGTGTAGTATTTAAATATATGTAAAATTGTGTCGCATACTTTTATGTCGCATTTTTGAGATACACTTTTCGGACCATTTTCAATAAAGGGGTGAGAGATAAAATGACATAGTCATTAATAGTATACAAATTAAGATTAATTTCTACATCACGCCCAAGTTTAGCCCCTTGTCCAGAATGACAGAGACGCCTTACCCTATAAATGTGGATCGCCTATTTCAATTTAAAATTTTTTAAAGTCTAAATAAATAAAGACCCAAAAAGTTTTCTGTCAAATGTATTACAAGAAATGCACTTCCCTCGTAATACATTCTCTCATGACCATGACAGTTAAGGAAGCAAATACGAAGCCGAAGTTTTTCGAGAGATGTAGAGGTCACAACCCGAGAGCCATCGTCCAGTGGCGCACCCAAGGGGAGGGGGGTCCAGGGGGTCCGGACCCTTTGATAGTTTTTTTTCGATTAATTATATTATCCTATATCTATAGTCAATAAAATAATTCCAAAAAAAGCTAGCAATAATTTCAGTTCTAATAAATAAAAAAAGAAATTTTTTTCTCGTTTTCCTCAACTTTTCAAAAACGAACTGAAAGCGAGCATAAAACACCCTCTTGTTCCCAAAACTGTACAACTATTACTTTGCTTCCAATGGTACTGTGTAGTGTATTCTTAGGGAACTGAATGGGACGAGTTTGGATGAATTCCATCGAATAAAAACGAGCTCTTTCATCACTTATTTTTGTCAATCTGGAACATCCCTAAAAGTTGGACCCCCCACAAACCGTAACAGTTGGATCCCCACCCCCCAAAACTGTAAAAGTTGGACCCCCCCCCCCCCCAGCCAAAAACCTAGTGTGCGCGCCTGCCATCGTCCAAACCCCATTTTCACCTGAGGACTTTGTTTGTACAGCGTCTCATTCGCATGCATCAGCTGAAAATACATAAATAAATAAATAATACATTTAACGTAATAGAATGTGAATTATTGTGCTGGAAGGAATACTATCACCACCGTTGTAGACAGAATAATAAATCGAATGAAGATCGTTATACAGACCACTGCTTTATGTGAATGTTAAGGAAATGAAGCCAAGGACTATGAAAATATATTGTAATGGAGAATTTTCTTCTTATAGAGGATATCACTGTATAGAGAAGTTCTATAATATCTATATATATATTATAGAATTTGCTCCCGTAGTGACACATGGAGCTTTCTTTGTGCTAAGTCACTACAATGAAATAACGTTCTTTTGTTTTTCTTTTGGTAGTGAGTATTCGGTTTGTGAGGCCTGAGGCCTAATGAGCTTCGTCGATGCTGACTACCTTTATTCATTCCAAACTGTCAATGAGTCCGCATCATCGTTTTTCTTTTTTTTTGGTTTCATCTATTTGGCTCTTTTTGGATAGGATGTTTTAAGTATGAAGTTTCCCTAAATCAAAACATTTATTATTCCATGGATATTTAGAATTTTGTATCTGCTGAGTGGATGCTATACTGAATCGTAAGTTAAGCCTTTTTTACGATATATATGCGCACCCAAAAAGAGGGCTATAGGGGCTGACGCTGTCTTGAAGGTGAAGGAATAAAATTGAAATCGCTTTAAAATAGAAAATTATTGCTCAATGAATGAATTAAAACGTTTTAAAAATGTCTTCAAATTATTTCTGAAAGTTTTTTTTTTTAACAAGAGAAAGGTTGTACATTAACTCAATACTCACAGAGGCACAGTTGAACTTGATTGAAACGTCACTGACGAGATCCGATCCCCTTTTTAGGACGCCATGACTGTGATTTTCTGCTCTACGGGCAAATGGCGCGTCCTATTTGGACGTTGCAAGAGAGTGGTGACTGATGACTCTAACGGTGTAGTTCGAAAAAATCATGTGATTTTGGTCCATAAGTACCCATAAACAAAGGATGTGAGGCACTTCAAAATTTTGAAAGTCTCTTGACAAGCTGTACTCCATACTGAAATAAACGAAAACGATCCACCTGTATCGGTTTCAAAACTTTTAGAAAACATTCTTAAACATCGGACATGTTCGCAAAACGTGTCACTCTTCGAAAAATCCTGCAGCTCCGATCCCTGTTGAAGAATTTTTTCTGAAAAGGTCACAAAAGCCACATTTTTTTCGCTGATGGCAGTGTGTCAAGCAGCTTAGGAAGAACCCTCTGGAATTTTTTGGGAGACCTGGTGCTATTCGTTTATTTCAGTGTATGTACCCAGACTCAAAACAGAGTTTTTTTTCTTTTCTTCGAAGAATAGCCCTAACCGAGTTCAGCTAGTATGGGTAGATCCCTCTCCCCTTAAAAAAAAAACTTAAAAAAACAAATCCTGGTTGTGCCACTGAATAGATACAGTCGAACCTCGAATGAACGAATGGATTGGGACCCTCCATTCCGTTCGTTCAATCGAAGCCATTCGTTCCATCGAATATCCATTTTTGTAAAGAGTAGGGTCTAAAAATATCCATGCAAGATACCCTTAGATATGGATATGAAGAAAAGAAGGATGATTGTTTATGTGAGCTTAAAAATTATGTTACACGCTAGGAAAACTTTAAAAGGATCTAAACTAACTATCTAACTAACTAACTAAATTATCTATCTTCAACTTTAAAATGATCTCAATTCTTTCATGTTACTTGTTCTTAAAACTTAATACATACATACTTATTGGCCCTTTGGAAAGAAATCCTGGATAGTGCTTTGTTTTTGTGGGTGTGTTTTGACTTTCCAAACCTTTTTGTCGATCTTCATTTTGTGTGCGAAAAATGCAAAGTTTTACTTTTATGAGGGAATTTTATCTCGGCAAGGGTGGTTCGTTCCATCAAAGCTCAAAATTCATTCAATCGGAGCATTTAAGCACCCTTTTTTGTCGGGACAGAAAAAATATTCGTTCAATCGGAAAATTCGTTCAATCAAAGTACGTTAAATCGAGGTCCGACTGTATTTACATATGCGTCTTGCACGATTTTAAGTTTCAACGCTATTCCGACGACAGCCCCGAAAACATTTTCAGGCCGGTGCACGAGCGAAATGAACGTACGCCCTAAAATTGGCCGGATTCGTTTACCTGAGAACGGGGGACGGGCGAGAGGAGACATCGGCGACTGTCGCAGCGCGGCGAAGGGGAGATGCGGCCGACGATGGGCCGACATGACCCGCGGGAAGTTCGCTCGGGACGCACAGCGCCGATTCCAAATCGCGAACGCAGCGTTCCCTTTGAAAACTGAAAACGTGTTTCACCTAAATTTGACACCCCAGACACTCAAACTAAACTCGAAAAACAAAAATAGTTCCATCGTGTTACGGGGATCTGTGTTGTTCTCGTTTCGGCCGACCTGTCCGCTATTTCGTCGCGGACATCTGCCCGCGGCCGGTCGGTCGAACAGCGTGGACGAGGGATCGATGCGAGACGAGAGACCGATTTTGAACAGACGGCGGTATCGTCCTACGGGGATGTAGAAGGATTTCTCCCGAGACGAGGCGAAGACCTATAATTTCTCGTCTTGCGTGCGTCCCTTGTGTGATTTTGGATAGCAAAGCAAACGACGCATTTAAATATTAAGCAAGCATCTTACTATTTACATATCATCAGTGCCGTACCAATAGGGAGGCATGGCGGGGCGAATGCCTGGGGACCCCACACGTAGGGGCCTCAAAATCCATATGCCTATTTTCCCCGACCACTTGGATTTTTTTTGTGTGTGTTTTTTGCCTTTTATAACTTCTTAGATTGGCGCATCTAATATTCTAAACGGATCACCTAGCACTGTTTAAGCAGAAAGCAGAAAAAGTTGCTTACTGCTTATAAAACAGATAACAGCTCACCGAGAGATCGCTGTATTACGATACTTACAGCTGATTTTGAAAAGCTAAATTTATATGCCAGTATTTTTAGAGTCGAAGCTCTTTAACGAATGACCTTGTGCTTCCTTTATTTGCATTCAAGGAAAATAGGATCTGGGCCTCAAAAAGCCACTCTGAAGCAAACATCCCTTTTCGGGGCCTCCTCTTATTTCTTTAGATTATCATATCACCAGAGCCCGATTAACCTCTGAAGTGCTGGGAATCTCAGTCTCATTTCGCCCCCCCCCCTCCATCTCCTTTTTGTTTGGGAAAACAAGTTTTCACACACTTCCAGTTTTAATGATTTTCTTTCATAAAAAAGAAATTTCATTGATTTAATGAGTTCTAATCAACTCCTTTGATAAAAGCATTTTATTCATTCATTTGAAATTTTCCTTTGATAAAAATATTTTATTCATTCATCTTCATAATAGTTTAGTTCATTGTAACGAGATTTTACATTCACAGTCTTTTTGAAATGACTTTAAACATGAACCAATAACTAAACACATGACCTTACTGGAACATTGAACTTTCTTAATGGAGTCCTATTTCTCATTAGACACGGCTTTTTTCGGGAATTCTTTGTTTGTTTGGATGACATCCTAAAAATCACAACACAGAAGTTGAGAATTCATTTTGACATTGAGAAGATGTTTAACATTTACATATTAAAAGTCTACCCCTTTTTGCCGGCCCAATGTTCCCCATAATAGAAAAAAACTCTCAACTGCAGCCGAAGTCCAGGCAAAAGACATCGCAAACAACCCATTTAGAAATGTTGCGACATGAAGTATCGAGACTTCTGAAAAGCACCATTTCTCTTCATTAAAAAGGTTTACATTAACTTAAAAAGATCTTTTAAAAACAAAATTTTGAATTTTTATCGCAGTTTTTGAGTCATTTTCGTCCCCCCCCCCCTTCCAATTCTGAGGGGAAACTCAAGCTTCCCGAGCCTTTTCAGTAATCAGGCCCTGCATATCACTTTGGTAATTTCGAGCAAAAGACCTGTTTTTTTCTTTTTGTTGTAATTAATATTTACAAACATTTTGTGCAGATGCATAATCAGTGGTGTACATTGACTTACTGTAAGAGAAGGGAGTATGGAAGTCATCTTTAGGTTAAATAAAAGTCGTAATCTATATGTTTAAAATTGAAAAAGTACGGACTATATGTTAAAAATACATGGGCAAAGGGACCCCCCACTCCTCTACACACACCATTTGTGTGCGCCACTGCTCGTAGTATAAATATATAGAGCTGAACTTTCCTGCCACACTTTTCTAGAGTAAGTCGACGCTCGGAAATTTCATGATTGTCATGAGTGTAAAAGTTTATTAAGCAAAATCTGTAAGTGGTAGAGTTAAAAAAAAAACATCAAGAGGGTTATTTTTATTTTTGTACTACTTGAAAATAGGTCTGCAGTATACCGAAGTGTTTGTGAAGGTGAGAACTTTTTAAAAAATTCATCGATATTCTTGTTAAGGTTCAACTACGGAGAAACACCCTGGTGCTGCCATAGCCCATGACGGCTGAAGGCCACAATTACACAGTCTCGCACTGCAATATTCATATATTATATGAATCCTCATATCGCAAATTTTTCAGATTTTTTAAAATGACTAGGTGCCAAGGCCCTTAGACTCGCTACGCTCGCTTTTCGTATCAGGCATTCCGCCCCTAATAAAGCTTATTCGTAAAAAAGGCAACATTTCAACAGACAAAAACCCAAGATTGGATGAGATAGAATGTTACCGAACTACACATAGCTTGGTTCTTGCAGGTTCCTTGGTACATAAAAATTTAAACTTCACACTACAGTAGACACCCTCCCCCTCATAACACGGAACATATTTTGTTATGGGAATCCGTGTTGTACTGGGTCCTGAGCTATACTCTATCTGGAGTGCGGACTCCGCGTATAATCGCTGGAAAAATGATTGGCACTCCTCAGAAACACAATGATATTGGATGTTGCCATTCAAAAGTTATATTAATGAGGAGCTAAAGCGTCATAAAATCAGAACATCTGTCTCAACTGTATTTTTAATTATGTAAAACCTATGGGACACCTTGCGTATTGGCCACCCATGGCGATTTTTCATAATTGGGCGTCTTGCGTACATGTATACTTAATTTGTTTTAAGAAAACAGTACTTCATGATTTCATTGATAAAAACTGCGGATTAGATAGGATAGCTTGCCACCCATGGCGACTCTTCTTAATTGGGCGATTGACACAGGCTCATAACCAATAATGATTGCTCATGTAAGGTTATCGGGAAAATCGTTATCTATATATTCATATACAGTGATCGCCGCTTAATTGAATCACGTTCGTGCCGTTGATTTTCGATTCAATAAAGCGGATGATTCGAAAAAGCGGCGGCTTTGATTGAGGCGTCGAAGAGAGAGATTCCGTTCAGTTTTCTGTGATTCGATTCGATAAAGCTGCTGATCCAATGAACCAGTGATCCAATTAAGCGGTGGCCACTGTATATAATCCTTTGCAGATTGGCGTATTGAGCACCACGAAATATATCATCTCGTCCCGCTGGCCAATATCCAATCGTACTATAATGATATTAGTGAACGCCGCCCAATATTTCTGCCGGTAGCCAATACCCAATCTGAACCTAACCGGCTTTAAAATAATCTGAATTTTAATTATTTTTCCTTTTCAAGATTCTGGGTTCTAACATTTTCGAATTCGCGGTTTTAAATTCACCCTACTCGGAGAGATACCATTTTGCCAGATCGTACCTAATGCCAAGATGGGCTTCTAAAATCAGTTACAATGAGTTATTCTGTTTTGGAACAAGGGCGGATTAAAGGGGAGGGGCGGATGGGGCGACCCCCCCCCCCCGAGAAAAAATAAATCAATGTAAAAGATCCTATTTTACTTCCATACAATGTATACTATCCTATTTTACTTCCATACAATGTTGTTTTGTATATTGTATCTGTATACGTTGTTTATGTAGCTTTGTATGTTTGTTTTGGTGTTTCTTTTGTCTGTGTGTTTTAATTTGTATCTTACATGCAACACTGTAAAAATCTAATCGAGTTAAAATTGGGTATACATGTTATAAACCACCATTATAAGACCGGTATCGATTTGGATGTGTAATATAAGACTTATAGTTATTCTACAGGGCTACGACCCCGATTTCTTTGACATTGTGGCCTATGGGGGGGGGGGGGGGGACATTCTTGAAAGTGCGCTCGCGTTGAAACGGCGCATTCGATGGAGCTTCCGTTTGGTATGTATGTTTGAATGATGCATCGATTCTAATTAAGTGAAATGCTGGGTCATGATCTTCATCGTAAGTGTTCGGAAAGTCGAGTGGAGTCACTAAAGATTTTTTTTTCTTGCCGTAGACCTTCAATAATAGTATACGAAATCTCCAACGTCAACATTAAAATCTTCCGCCTCTTTGAATTCCAAATCCTCAATATCAGATTCGTTTCATTGTATGTCCTCTTCTTCAGTTGAACCATATTCTTGTAGTTGCAATGTTTTTTCGCTCTCCTGCTTCCTATCATTAGGTCTTTCACATTTTTACTTTCCGAACATGTACCTGTAAGGAAAGTGAAAAAATTCGAATTCGAGATTTTGGTGTATTGACACGTTTCGAGTTCTTCTGAATTCATTTATGCTATTTTTACGAGATGTATCTATGTATATGTGTGTGTGTATGTGTGTAGGTGAGTGGACACGATAGCTCCTGAACAGGGCATGCGATGGAGCTCAAATTGGGTATATAGGTTATAAACCACCGTCGCAAGACCGGTATGGATTGGGGTGTGTATAGGACTTAGAGTTTTTCTACAGGGCTACGACAAAGATTTCTTTTACAGTATGGCCTATGGGGGAAAATTGTTGAAAGTGCGCTCGCGTTTAAACGGTCCATTCGATTGAGCTCAAATTGGGTATACATGTTATAAACCACCATTGTAAGACCGGTATTGATTTTGATGTTTATAGGACCTATAGTTTTTCTACAGGGCTACGACAAAGATTTCTTTTACAGTATGGCCTATGGGGAGACATTCTTGAAAGTGCGCTCGCGTTTAAACGGTACATTCGATAGAGCTTCAATTTGGTTTATATGTTTGAATGATTCATCGATTCAAATTTATTTAAATGCTGAGTCATGATTTTCATCGTAAGTGTTCGGAAAGTCGAGTGGAGTCACTCCAGATTTTTTTTTTTTTCGAACTCATTTTAGATTGTGATTTTCACGGGTGTCTCTCGAGAGTCCGCTGTATATTACTTTGAGGATAGCTGTCAAATTTTATGGATTCTTCTTTTTGTCGTCTGTCCTCTAAAGTGCAAGATTCGGTGAAAGAACGTGACGTATTATAGGTTCGATGACAGTCAACGGAGGCATGCGCGTATAGGCACATACTTACATGGATTATTTCAGTGTTTATGGATTATTTGGAATGCATTCTCTAATAACAACGTTCGTGCGATGTTGAGCTCAATAGATTTGGGGAAAAGGCTCCCGTATCGATCTTCTGGACGAAACGAACTTCTGGAGGGTTCACGAGGATAGCTTTCGATTTGCGGGAAATACAAACCCGAAGGAACGGCGCAGTACAGGTAGGTCTCGTAGTGTCCCAAAATGGCGGCAATACGCTCTCATTCTTTATCTATGAGCAGGATTTTCGGGCCCCGGGGTAGGTATATAGAACGCCCACCCCCTCCCCCCTTCAAAAAAAAATCTGTCATTTTTTCATGCAGAAAATTTTGTTAAACATACTTTAGTATGTTTAACCCATTTGTGCCTGGATATTTTTGCGACTTTCTTCGATTTTTACTGATAACAGAAATAATAGATCAATTTCTGATGTCCACTTCTTGAACAAGGAAGGAATTATTTTAAAATCATTTTGCATAAAAATCGAAATATCAACATCCTACTGGGCCATGTTAAAATAGTGTGCGGAGTGGAGGCTCCATACTCATGAATAAAGGCTAGGAAACATAAATAACGTTTTCGACTCATAGCGAAAATGCCGTCCCAAAAAAGGGACGCTAGGCATAAATGGGTTAACAAAATGGTTTGTTTAACACTTTGAATGGACCTTACGCCCTCTATACAAAGCCTTGTACAAGATAAAACTTCCATCCGAAAAATAACGAGTCTGTTTCATCGGAATGACATTAAAGTAAATGTACCTATAATTCAGAAATTCTTTCTTAATGTATACAGAGAATCACTTGATACGATTCATGCTGAGTCTTTTTAAAACTGTGAGTACTCGCTATTTCAAAACGAATGGAGCTATTGTAAAACTCGTAGCCCACTGAAGAACGCAGAAAGGAAAACGTTCGCAAACACCCATGAAAGTGGATGGCGCAGACCGATTTCGAAAATACGACTTACCAACATCCGTGCGAGAATGTAGTCTCGCAGGGAGGATGGTAAGTCACGTGGACCGAAACCGTTTTGCGGACATTCCATCCCGCTGGTGTTTGCCCCCCCCCCCCAGAGGAATTTTTTGCCATACAAAATGTACATTCTTCACTGCCTTATCACACACCCGTATACATACAGGGTGAATCTAAACTCTTGGGCAAAACTTTAACGGGTGATAGGTCACACCATGAGGAATCGTCATCACACGGCAATCTGGGGTCAAAAACGCAGTTTCATGTAAGGTTATCTGGAAAACCGTTATCTATATATTCATATACAGTGACCGCCGCTTAATTGAATCACGTTCGTGCCATTGATTTTCGATTCAATAAAGCGGATGATTCGAAAAAGCGGCGGCTTTGATGGAGGCTTCGAAGAGAGAGATTCCGTTCAGTTTTCTGTGATTCGATTCGATAAAGCTGCTGATCCAATGAACCAATTTAGTGATCCAATTAAGCGGTGGCCACTGTACATAATCCTTTGCAGATTGGCGTATTGAGCACCACGAAATATATCATCTCGTCCCGCTGGCAAATATCCAATCGTACTATAACGACAATAATGGTATTAGTGAACGCCGCCCAATATTTCTGCCGATAGCCAATACCCAATCTGAACCTAACCGGCTTTAAAATAATCTGAATTTTAATTATTTTTTCTTTTCAAGATTCTGGGCTCTAACATTTTCGAATTCGCGGTTTAAATTCACCCTACTCGGAGAGATATCATTTTGCCAGATCGTACCTAATGCCAAGATGGGCTTCTAAAATCAGTTACAATGAGTTATTCTGTTTTGGAACAAGGGCGGATTAAAGGGGAGGGGCGGATGGGACGACCCCCCCCCCCCCCGAGAAAAAATAAATCAATGTAAAAGATCCTATTTTACTTCCATACAATGTATACTATCCTATTTTATTAGGTTGTAACGAAAGTTTCCCACCACCGCAAACATCGTCAGTACACAGTTCGCGTTGGCTTATTGGATCCTATTTTGTCAAACGATTTTTGGCATTTGAAAGAAAGAGGCTTACTTTATAACACTGTGTTGTGAAATCTGTAAAAAAATAGAGTTATCATTCAGTATAAGATGTCTCAAATAGAACTATCACTCTAGAGGATTAGAACCATCCTTGACTTCCAGTTGTGTTGCAAAAAGTCAGCTACAGAATATCAACGAATGATGAGTACGGCTTTAAGTACTATGGTTGCATCCTGTGACACTGTGCAGGTTTGGTACCGAAAGTTCAAAAACAGTTATCTAAGGAGTTAGAAGTTAGTTTTTCAAGTAGATTTGGCGGAAAACTTTCATTACAACCTGATACTTCCATACAATGTTGTTTTGTATATTGTATCTGTATATGTTGTTTATGTAGCTTTGTATGTTTGTTTTGGTGTTTCTTTTGTCTGTGTGTTTTAATTTGTATCTTACATGCAACACTGTAAAAATCTAATCGAGTTAAAATTGGGTAAACATGTTATAAACCACCATTATAAGACCGGTATTGATTTGGATGTGTAATATAAGACTTATAGTTATTCTACAGGGCTACGACCCCGATTTCTTTGACATTGTGGCCTATGGGGGGAGACATTCTTGAAAGTGCGCTCGCGTTTCAACGGCGCATTCGATGGAGCTTCCGTTGGGTATGTATGTTTGAATGATGCATCGATTCCAATTCATTGAAATGCTAGGTCATGATCTTCATCGTAAGTGTTCGGAAAGTCGAGTGGAGTCACTAAAGATTTTTTTTTTCTTGCCGTAGACCTTGAATAATAGTATACGAAATCTCCAACGTCAACATTAAAATCTTCCGCATCTTTGAATTCCAAATCCTCAATGTCAGATTCACTGGGTGATTCGTTTTATTCTACTTTACTTGAGCTATATTCTTGTAGTTGCAATGTTTTTTCATTTTCCTGCTTCCTATCATTGGGTCTTCCACTGTTCTATTTTTTTTTTTTTTTTTCGGACTCATTTTAGATTGTGATTTTCACGAGTGTCTCTCGAGAGTCCGCTGTATATTACTTTGAGGATAGCTGTCAAATTTTATGGATTCTTCTTTTTGTTGTCTGTCCTCGAAAGTGCAAGACTCGGTGAAAGAACGTGACGTATTAGAGTCGATGACAGTCAACGGAGGCATGCGCGTATAGGCACATACTTACATGGATTATTTCAGTGTTTATGGATTATTTGGAATGCATTCTCTAATAACAACGTTCGTGCGATGTTGAGCTCAATAGATTTGGGGAAAAGGCTCCCGTATCGATCTTCTGGACGAAACGAACTTCTGGAGGTTTCACGAGGATAGCTTTCGATTTGCGGGAAATACAAACCCGAAGGAACGGCGCAGTACAGGTAGGTCTCGTAGTGTCCCAAAATGGCGGCAATACGCTCTCATTCTTTATCTATGAGCAGGATTTTCGGGCCCCGGGGTAGGTATATAGAACGCTCATCCCCTCCCCCCTTCAAAGAAAAAAAAAAAAATCTGTCATTTTTTTATGCAGAAAATTTTGTTAAACATACTTTAGTATTTTTCTTCGATTTAGTATTTTTCTACTTTTCTTCGATTTTTACTGATAACAGAAATAATAGATTAATTTCTGATGTCCACTTCTTGAACAAGGAATGATTTATTTTAAAATCATTTTGCATAAAAATCGAAATATCAACATCCTACTTGGCCATGTTAAAATATTGTGCGGAGTGGAGGCTCAATACTCATGAATAAAGGCTACGAAATATAAATAACGTTTTCGACTCATAGCGAAAATTCCGTCCCAAAAAAGGGACGCTAGGCATAAATGGGTTAACAAAATGGTTTGTTTAACACTTTGAATGGACCTTACGCCCTATATACAAAGGCTTGTACAAGATAAAACTTCCATCCAAAAAATAACGAGTCTATTTCATCGGAATGACATTAAAGTAAATGTACCTATAATTCAGAAATTCTTTCTTAATGTATACAGAGAATCACTTGATACGATTCAAGCTAAGACTTTTTAAAATTGTGAGTACTCGCTACTTCAAAACGAATGGAGCTATTGTAAAACTCGTAGCCCACTGAAGAACGCAGAAAGGAAAACGTTCGCAAACACCCATGAAAGTGGATGGCGCAGACCGATTTCGGAAGTACGACTTACCAACATCCGTGCGAAAATGTAGTCTCGCAGGGAGGATGGTAAGTCACGTGGACCGAAACCGTTTTGCGGACATTCCATCTCGCTGGTGTTTGCCCCCCCCCCCATGAGGAATTTTCTGCCGTACAAAATGTACATTCTTCACTGCCTTATCACACACCCGTATACATACAGGGTGAATCTAAACTCTTGGGCAAAACTTGAAGGGGTGATAGGTCACACCACGAGGAATCGTCATCACACGGCAATCTGGGGTCAAAAACGCAGTTTTCAATGACCTGGTCATCATCACTTTGTGAAAAGTATTGAAGTGTTCGTCTCATTTCCTAACCCAGTTTCATAAACAATAGGCTCGTCTCCGAACACTTCATCCGTGAAATAAAATAGAATTTTTAAACAATGAATTTCAGTCTTCTGTTTTCGGAGAAAAATACATTCGTTTCTGACGAATAAGGGTCGGAAAGCGCACTGTTGTTTCGGCACTTTTTCCAAAGAGATGATGAACAGCTACACGAAGACGATGTTGCCGACCTCACATGGCTATGGGATTCTGATTCCTTAGGATGGGCCCTATCACCTCTTAAAGTTTTGTCCAAGAGTTTAGATTCACCCTGTATAGGTGAATTGCAGTAGCCTTAACCCCCCCATGAAAAATTTTTGGCTACGCCACTGGTGTTTGCTAATATTGCTTTTTTGCGTTACAGCAGAGCTATCTCTTTATCAAATTAATTATTACTTTACAAACTCCATTTTTTTTTTTTTTTTAAGGGGGAAATGGTCAATAGCGAGCACTTCAGTCGGGAAATTGGGTTGCTTATAAATGTTTCTGCGAAATAGCCCTTCTGGCTCTTTTAGATGCCAAGTCGTCCATTATACTGTCCATTATTACATCGTCCATTATTAGATCGTCCAAGAGCGAGCAAGATCTGTCTCCGTGGCAAGAGTGGTTAAGGGTCCACAAAGTCTTTCTCGTCCCGTGATGGATCGAGACATAATTTTAATATATTTTAATAGAACTTGCAGTCGCGATGAGATAAGGTATTGGGTACACTGTTAAAAATAATCTGAAAATTCAGAATAATTCCATTCTTAATTTTCAAGAAAATGACCGTTTTCCCCCCAAAATAGTAATTTTCCGTTAAACGAAGAAAAACGATTGCAAGTTTCGGAAATTTCTTGTGAAAACGGTCTATTTCCATGTTTGATTGGGTTTGCAAGTTTTGCACGTCGTTTTTCGTTGGACATTTTAGATGGGAATAAAATTTTGACACCAAACTCATTCTCATGAGTCATTAAAAATTAAACTATAATTAATTACTTTAACAAAGAATTCCCTTTCATAACAAAGAGTATTTCAAATCCTATTCATAAATGGGTACTTTTCCGTTATCTCGACACCACCCAAATTGGGCGACTTTTTTTTCTCGCCAAGTAGCTACGATGTTTTTTGGCAACTTTTTTTTTGTCGCCAAGTAGCTACGATGTTTTTAGGCGATTTTTCGTGTCCGCAATTAATTACCAGATATTTATTTCGCCTTAAACATTTTCAATGCCTACAAAACAAACATTTTAACAGAAAATACAAAGTTAAAAATGTAAATTTACAAAATAGACTCACCATTGCATACGACAAATTTCAATGAATGTTAAATCATAATATGAACAATACATAAAACGTATTACTGTTCTAAAACTAAAACGATAATTTTCAAACCAATGAATATTTTAAATATCGACACAATACGACAACGAAATTACCTACAGGATTCTCTTTTTAACAAGTTAATTGACACACCGAGCATGTGCAAGGCGGTTTGACTGCTATACTAATTGCATTCACCAATTTCTATATCCTGAAGATTCTACACAAATCGAAATATCGGCAATTCTACACAAATCGAAATATTTTAAAACATACTCACATTTTCAGCTTCTTCTTGCAAATTCCAAACGTTTCAATTTGAAACTCAAACTATGAAGACACACAATTTCAAAATATACATGGCGGCATTCACACTTTACAAAACAATTCCTTTAACAACTCTCACGAAAATTTATTTTATCATCTGCATTCGTCGCCACATTTCCTATTAACTCATATTTATAAAAATATATATGTAAAAGCAACACTCACCTAAACTGAAATATATATGGCTACACACGTTTATACATACTACGCACGTTTATACATCAATACAACAACAGGATCGCGGAAGGATACAAAACAGACATAATCGGCGTTTTTCTACTTGCAAACACATGCTCTCGGCCTACGGAAGATTAATAAATCAAATAGGTTGACGAACACAAAACAGAAAAATTAGTTATCCTTTACTATTTAAACACAAGCTAACATACTACGGACACAGAAGCAACGTTAGTAAACGCACGATTCAGGATACACGTTTGCGTATGAATAAACAACACACTCGTAGATTAGTACAATCAGTGCGTCGCATTATTTGTTTTGCTTTCCTTTTGAAACAGTAGCGCTTGTACTACGCATTAAGAATCCGGGTTACCAAAAAAAAAAAAAAAAAAAAAAAAAAGAAGATCGCCGCGCAAACGGAAATGGGTTACCAGAAAATATTGTCGCCAAGCATCGCCCTCTACCGCCGGGAAAAAATCGCCAAATTTGGCTGGTGTCGTGATAACGGAAAAGAACCCATAAATGTATAAGACTGGCTAGAAATTAACTTCAGTTAGTTATTATTATTGTTGTTGTTTCTCAAACTGAGAACGAAAAATCAAGGTGTATCTTTTTTACATTTTCAGCAGCCAACGTATTTCTTTTCCGATTCTCAGTGTTTGCAGCCTATCTGTATGGAAATCTAAACCGATAGGACAAATAGCTAAAGAGTCAATGTTTTTACTGTTACATACATTTGTGAAAATCGAAATTAATTTTTTGCTAATCCAATAATTGGACTCTGTTAATAATACCTGGACAACCCTTTGTCACGAATTTGAAATTTTAAATCATGAAACGCGCGCGTGCACGAAGTCCTCTCCCGCAAGGAAACTAAAATAAACTTCACTTCACCCTTTGGCCAAACCAGAGTCAGTCATGTAGCGTCCAGTGGTTAGAGCAATCGTCTCCCAATCCGTAGGCTCAAGGTTTGATCCTAGCGATGGCAGACCTATTTTATTTCGCATTTTTGGTGAAACGGAAAGCTACAAGTCCAGAAAACCGAAAGATAATAAACAGAAGGGACCATTTTCTGGCAACTTTGCTGCCAGTCGTTTTTTCGTTCATTTACAGATATGTTTTGAACAGTGTAGTTCTCCAAAGAAATGGTTACAATGAGTTTTTTTTTTTTTTTTAAGAGAACAATTTTATTGTTAAGGTCATTCAAAGTACCGTCCTCAGATAAAGGCTTAAAAATAAAATGGGGGGGGTGCAATAAAATACCTGGCCCAATGGATCGAGTCCCTCCTCTCGAATCCGCCACGGGAAGCGGGGAGGGGCTTGCTCTTCCACCTCACTGGAGCTGCGTCGACTGTTTCAATCGCTGCCATGGCAACTCGACTTCCAAATCGTAATTCACGCGACATGCAAAAAAGGAGCTACTTTGCTCTCTCCCTCGATCTATGTATGAATTCTGGACATTGCGTGCGATTTTCGAGTGTCACAATGAAACTAGTAGGCGAAATCATTTTTGACTTCGGCTTCTTCTTTTTTAAAATTAATTTTTTTCACCCGTATGGGTTCGCTTTTTATTTTTAGAATATCCTTTTCATAAAACGTGCCAAGTTTTATGCTTTAGAGATCTGCCCCATCGGAAGCCCGTATCTGGCTCGGGCTTTTAAGGAAAAGAATTGTTTTGTTCTACTTCTTTTTTTTTTAATTTCTTTTCTCGTTTTTCCTTTTCTTGCTCCATATTTCTGTACTTTTGTTAATTTTAATCTTTTATTTATTTTTAGAATTTGAAATGAATTAATTATTTTTTTTTAACTTAGGAGATTTTCTTATCCCCTTTTTTATTCGTTTCTCTCTCCCCACCCATCCCCCCTTTCTCTCTCTGGTTTCCTTATTACTTCTTACTTTGTCTGAATGGCAGCGCGTTCATCTTAACAGTGTTCTCTTACCTTGC
Source organism: Cheiracanthium punctorium (assembly GCA_038373885.1). Taxonomy (NCBI): domain Eukaryota; kingdom Metazoa; phylum Arthropoda; class Arachnida; order Araneae; family Cheiracanthiidae; genus Cheiracanthium; species Cheiracanthium punctorium. Next base: position 121,180 of record JAWZYV010007883.1, read on the forward strand.
CTGGCAGAATACTTTTCCAACTGAAGAAGGTGGGTTAGATTTGTTAGGTTCGACACACTGACTTCAACGTTTGTAAACAAAACAAAACATTTATTTCACAAAAATGTACAACGTAACTTACAATGACCGTACTTATATTTTAAAACACTTCCTTCAACGCACTTTTTTTCTAATCATTTTTTTAATTCAATCCCTTCTTCGTTGCCATTTCTGAATTCCTACTGCAATCACCAAAAATCATGCTGCTGTTCTAAATGTTGATAATAAAAATAGCGTTTACATTCGACCCTCCTGACATTTCAACTGCTCTCAGGTGAAATTATATCAGTACATTACTAATCGTACTACATTATTTTTATCAGTCAATCATGGATACCGGTGCGTTACGGCATTACCGTAACTCACCGGTTTCCGGACGACTCGTTTAGGTCTTTGACTTTAAAGTTCCTCATCAGAATCTGCACTCGAGCTACTGTCATCTTCATTCCAGCTCCTCCAGGCTTTTAACTGACTGGCGTGAGCTGTGGTTGCATAAAGGTGACCGTCGCTTTCCTCGAACATGCGATATTCTGTATGTGTCACCAGGAAGGATTTCTGTTGCAACCATGGGTCCTCGGTACGGTGGTTAAGTTTTTGAAGACTCACCGGTTGCTTTTGGATTTCTTCTTACCACAACCATTTCTTCTTTATTAAACGATGATGTACCAGACTTCTTTTTATCGAAACATGCTTTCACTTTCTGTTGTTCCTTTTTCAATTTTTTCTTTAGCTTTGAGTTGCAGTTTTTCTGGGTCTTTCCAAACTTGCGCTTTTTCCCCCACCCAATCTTCTCAATATTCCATCTCTAAATCTCCATCTAGTAATACATATTCATGAAGTATTTCAAAAGAGGTTTTATTCAGCATTGTTTCTACTTCCTTCATTTTGCTGGCCCAATCATTTTGATTGATATTTTCGATCGAAGTTATAATGGTGGATAAAAACGGTTCTATTGGCTCTCTCAACCATTCCATTTCCTCATGGATGGAACGTAGAATTTAATGTGTGCATAATACCATTTTCATCACATAACTTTCGAAATTCGTGTGAGGTGAAACAGGATCCTCGATCTGATATTAAACGATCCGGTAATCCAAAATCTTGAATGAAATCCATTAATGATTTTAGAACATTCTTGGTCGAAGTGTCTCTTACAGGGTAAAGACGTATAAATCTGGTCATGTTATCAATAATACAAGCAACTCCTTGATTCTTTTAGTACTCGTTACAAATGGACAAAGGTAGTCTAAGTGTACAATAGCAAAAGGTCTATGAATAGTTGGAATAGGGTGGAGAAGACCTTGTCTCTTACTAGGGATGGACGCGAGACGACTTTTTTGCGAGACGAGACAGAGATTTACAGCTTTTTTGCGAGACGAGACACACATTTTTAACATTACGATATAGGGATTTTTGCGAGACGAGACAAGCTTTTAGGCTATTTTGCGAGACGCGAGACTCTTATTTTTCGTCTCGCGTCCATCCCTATCTCTTACCACTTGGAACTTTAACTAAGCGTTCAAAGTACATTGATACATGTCATCGAACGTATCTTTTCATTGATGGAAACCAGTATAGAGCTGGATTCTCCGCTCGTCGCTAATTTTTCGCAGTCGTTAACTCTGCCCCGCCTTGAGGTGGAGTTTTAGGGAAGAGCGTCAAGGGGTGCATGCGATTGGCTAAAAGACCTCATGATGGCCTCCGGAATCGTTAGCGCAGTCGGTAACCAAACAACTGGTTCTGCCCAGTCGGCAGCTAACCACCGACGATTTCAGAAACCACCGGCAGAGAATCCTTGATTTTCGATACTGCTGTCTACAGCAAAATGTCCCATGAGGTCATAAAATTTTACAACCGTACTTTTCCTCATGCTTTGCAAAACACCTCTACAACTCCCATTGGGAAAATCGCACCAAATGTCCGAAATGTCACCAAGCTTGGAGACTTTTTGGTCCAATATCGCCCAGTTGGGCGCCAAATATAAGTCCTCAAAAGTGAGGTTAGCGAAGGCCTACGACCCCTATTTCCTGAAAACGCTATATTAATCAATGGGAGAAACCTAAAACTCCGTATCTCGCGTTCTAAATAACCTATTTTGATGACACAAAATGTAAAAGTAACTATTGGACGCGCAGAATACTATTTTAAACACCAGAACAGCCAATTTTCGGTTTCCCCGAAAATTCGTAACAATAGAGTCACTATAGAGTCAATTATGAGAGTAGATGCACCCATCCGAAAGAAATTTCTGTCACTTTGACATTTGAATCGATGAGTGCAGATACCACCTCAGTCACAAAAAGGAAATTTTTCAGGAGAGAGAAAAAACTTCATAACTCTTCCAAATTTTCAAATATTTAAAGTTGTTTTTTCCTCTGTCATAACATGCATTTATGTTTCTGTCATGCAAATATTACCTCATTTCGACATCCATTAGGCTCAGGAAATTTTAAAATTGGATTCGGACTTATGCTGTTTCTGCACTCAACTGGTTTTTAGTAAGCTGAGAACTTGGAAAAAGGTCATCATTCAAATCAAACCAAAGCAAATCAAATCACCATTTATTGTCTAAACCTATTTATGGAATACAGAAATCAAGAACATGAATTTAGGAGAAAAAAAAGTGCTTTGTTTGCAGAAAATGATGGAGATGAAAATCTAACATGGAAGCTGCAATAACTATTTTTTAGAAAACCACCCCTAGGACAGGTCAGGTGGCCAATAATAGTGTTAAAATAGATCATTCTCGACCCTTGATTCATAGTCGTGTGTCGACCCTTGATCATGGTCGCCCACCGTTCGAAAAAGAAGCCCCGCATCTACGAAACGACTCAACAGACTCACGTCATTCTTGCCCTCAACACGCATCTTGCCTTTCTAAGCTTATTTTCATCGAAAACGATTTTTCGCATTTTTGTGACTGAAGTGGTTTCTCCACTCACCGATTCATTTGGACTGTTGACATTAGATATTAGTTGATTGGGAAAAATGAAGCAGCTGACACTGTGGATCCAAATGGCTTTGTTTTCACTCTAAACAGACAAATACTAATTTAACAAATGAGTTCGTTTAATGAATATATAAACAAATAATAGTTCAGTTAGTTTGTTTGTTGTTTAAAGAATGACTACATTCCATGAATCCGATAACTTTAGGTTCAATTTCGTCAAAAATGAACGGTAACTTCTCCCTCCCCCCCTCACTTTTATTTCTTAGGACGACTACAACCCTTTTTCCTGAGGCGTCGCTAGGATTTTCAGCGACGGAGGAGTGCTGCCCCCCTTTCCACCAAAATGAGAATTTATACACAATTTCCCTCCCTTAGGTGTGGCGAAGGTCCTTAGGTGTTGCCTCCTTTGTGAGCCCTCGGCTAGAGTGTGAAAAGGGGCCCCTTACTGATCGATTTCCAGGGAATAGACTATTAGAATATGTAATACTTGGAATTTGGCCTTACGTATCTAAAAACCACATTTCACTATTTTTTAACTTTTGGGGCCCCTGACACATTGAGGGGGGCCCCTCGAGCCGAGAGGTTCCTGGGGTCCTCCGCCCGCACCACTGCGTCAAAACGTAAGATTACGCGAAAATAAATAATTGAATTACTCTGATATCAAATTACTTTAATTATAAAGAAGTATAACCGTTTTGGGGTCCTCTCCGGGCAATCGCCGACCAGCCGACCTCGCCAGTCCGGGCCTGGCCCGGGGACAGATCCCGCTTAAACCCAGAGAGCGAAAAAAGCGATACATTGCTGAGCGATCCGTTTCCATGGAAACCTACCGGTATTTCCGCAACAGTGCTCTTTAAGTAGTCTTTTTCTGAGAATTCCCCTCCTCGCTTCCTCTTTTTTCGGAGAATTCCCCTACTCACTTATTGTTATATTTCGCTCCGCTCTTGTGATCGAAAAACGCTCCTAGAGGAGAAGCGCATTTATGAAAACTGGGCCAAAAATCGTTCCGATGGATCCAATTTCACTCGTTTGGTTTAAGCGTGATGCTCCTCCTTGTCACCTATAGCTACGCCACGGATGCTGCATTGAATACTTATTCGGAACACTGGAAGGAGTTTTCCGAACACGGGAAACCTTTAAGGTCTGTTACATTTGAATTCTCAATCGTAGACTGAGCGAGAGTGCCTCCCCTACACTTCTCACTGGGAGAACCGTAAGGGATAGGAAAGCATAAAAGCGAGTTGAAGATTCGTCTCTGTGTATAACACTCTTTCGTGGAACACCTTCGAAGTACCGGAAGGAGTATTCCGAACACGGGGACACGAATTTTTTTTTTTTTTTTTTCTCTTTTCAGTTCCCTGTGTTCTTTACGTCGAAGGGCTTGGACTGAAGAAGTTCAAAACAATTTTTGAACGAAACGCGTATCCTCTTTCCTTTTACTTCTTATGTGTGTTTTTTACAAAGTTTTTTAATTACTTTATCGTTTAACACCAGTATTTTGAGTGTTTTTTCAAGTCCCATTCGTAGACTGAGGCGAGAGTACCACCCCGACAGTTCTCACCCGGAGAACCGTAAGGGAAAGGGAAGTGTAAAAGCGAGTTGCAGATCCGTCTCGGTGTAGCTGTGTTCCACTAAAAATTCTTATTCGGAGCACATGAGCCAAGTCCCATTCGTAGACTGAGGCGAGAGTACCACCCCGACAGTTCTCACCCGGAGAACCGTAGTAAAGGTGTTACTTTAGGTTACTTGAAGTAAGGGAGAATAAAAGTGTTCTTAAGGCTATAGTTCGAAGGAAAAAAAAACTCTGTTTTTAGTTTTGGTACACAAATTGAAATAAACTAACATGGTCTCAAAAAAATTCCACATGGTTCTTCATAAGCTGCTTTACACACTGTAATAAGCGGAAAAGCTGCGCCCTTTGTGAAATTTCCAGAAAAAAATTTAAGAATTTTTTCTAAAAGTTTTGAAACGGATACAGGTTGATCGTTTATTTCAGTATGGAGTACAGCTTGTCAAGAGACAGTTTCAAAATGTTGAAGTGCCTGACATAATTCGTTTATTTGTATTTGTGTACCAAAATCACATGATTTTTTCGAACTACACAGTTAAGGCAGTGGCGCAGCCAAGAGGGGGGGGGTTAGGGGGGTCATAACCCCCCACCCTATGAGGAATTTTATACCATACAAAATGTATATTCGTCACTCCCTTATCACACACACCTATACATATATATGAGTTCAAGTAGTCGTAACTCCCCCATGAAAAATTTCTGGCTACGCCACTGCGTTAAGGTGTTTCGAATAATTATTGAACGGTGCACAACTGCACAGAGATGGATCGCTGGGTGACGAAATTCCGCCATTTTGATGCAGCTGGTTTATTTTTAAGAGTCAAATAAAAACAGAACTCCTGCAATAGAGTATCCTATTTTTCAACAGTCCTAATGCGCATTGTATCTGAATATTTGATTTTCAATATTCACAGCGTCCTGAAAAATTGGGGACATTGGATCACCCATAACTGTAACTCGCTTTTAGACTTTCCTTTCCCTTATGGTGCTCGCAGTAAGAACTGTCGGGGAGGTATACTCTCGCCCCAGTCTACGAATGGGACTTGGTTGGAATTTATGATGAATGTATCAGATCGCATGAGCATGCAACAGACCTTAAAAATGTTCCCGTGTTCGGAATACTCCTTCCAGGGCTATACCCAGAAAAAAAATTCGGGGGGTGGGAGACCAAGAGGTGAAAAAGGCTGAATTTTTCACAAAATGGCTTCATTATTATTGCTTTGTTAACAAAATTTTTAATTTCTGGAGTGGGGACCAGGAGGTCTGCTCCCCCCCCGTGGGTACGGCCTGGACTCCTTCCGATGTCCCGATTAAGTAAACCCATGAAACACCAGTGGCGCAGCTAGAGGTGACAAGGTTCCTAAGGGTTATAAAACCCGCTTCTTTTGCATTTTGGTAAATAGATAGGGAGAGTAAGAACTTCAGCTGTGCCCGGGCGCCGAAAACGCCCTCTGGACCCAGGAGCCTCAGCCTTGTGGTGGGGGGGGGCACGGTGGGCATTTTTTTCCAGACTTACATTTAAATTTTCAAATCAAGTCAGTTAAAAGATTGATTTAAACTGGATTGCGGCAACTTCGCTCGCCCCCCGTCCCTCTAACCATCTGGATGAGGCCATTCCAGCATTTTGAATTCGAGTGGGGGAAGGGCACGTGACTATCCCGAACTGTGTTTTGTTTTCGTAAACGGACAAAGTCATTTCTGTTTAAAAAAAAAAAAAAGAAGAACCTAGAAACTCGAGGCCGGTGGACGAATTTTACACTGCACATTCTTCAGTTATTAACAATCCGTTCTTTCACCAGAGGGGGGGGTGGTCCTAGTACTGCACTGGTACCTAGTTTACTGTGGGCACGGAAACAGAGAGGGTCGAACTGCGTCGTTCCCCTGTCGGTGTCATCGACTCACGACGCTCTGTCGCCGCCCCGTTTGTCGCTGCACGCGGGCTGCCGAAATATCAATAGCCCCCGGACTCCAGGCATGGCTCGATACCGGAGGCACGCACTTTTTGATCACGGAAGCCACGTGGCTGTCAGAAGTTCGGACTTTGGAGAAACGGAATCGGCTCTCGGTACCACACCAAAGTGAACTGCACTGATCCAGGGACTCGGGAAAAGTCCAGGGTGTTCTACCATCCTAGCATCGGAAAGCTTTCGGTAGCGAATAGATCGAGCCTTCTCTTCTCATGACGTCACCATCCGAGACCTATCTGATATCAGTGGCGGCCCGTGGTCAAAACTGTTAGTGCAGCCGGAAGCATAGGAGCCCCCCCCCCCTCTTTCCTCCCGACAGGATTGGAAAATCTTTGTTAGTGAATTCGAAAGCTGGCGGATGAAGCCCTCACCGAGGAAAAAAAAAATTACAAAAAAAATGTAAGAGATCCTATTTTACTTCCATAAAATGGACATAAATTTCAACCAGCCGCTCTTATCCTCAAAATTGCATTCATCCGTGTCTGATTCGAAGTTTCCTTAGAATTTTCTTTTGTAACGATCACTTGAGAAGAAAAGAAAAAAAAGAAAACATACTTATTTTTTATAAGTCAAATTAATCCTCCTTTTTTTTTAAACATGCGAATCGGTCAGGGATGTCCCCATAAAAAGGCGTTGTTTTAATTCAGATATCCATCATTTTAAAAGCTCTTTAAAATTTCCCATGTTTAAAGAATTTTCTCGCTCGCCATGTCCTCTCAATGCCAGTTCTTGCTTACTTAAAAACAATACTGCTTGGATGGGTCATTGTCCATTCATAAGCGTCTATTCAGGGTTACCTTCTTGATCCATTCAGCAATATAAAGTCGAGAGTTTTCCAAACATATATTCTCACTTCTCTCTCACTTCTCGTCCTAGCGAATCAGTGAGTCGAGTTCTCAAGTTCAGCCGCCGTTAAAAAATCTTTCATCGGCTGTATCAGCTGCTTACTCCCTATGCCGGAAAGGCTGCTTACGTAGTCGTTGTCATGGCAACGGTGTGGCCCATTTTCTTTTCAGCGCTCTGGGCTGAACCAAAGATTTTCTCAATTGAATTGCGGGAAGATGAAAGTGCTTTTTTTCTGAATGAGCGATCCGGCCACAATACTTTTTTTTTTTTTTTTTTTCGGAGAGTTTTTTAATTTACCGTAGGAATTCCACAATTCTAATCTGAATTTAGGGAAATTAGTAGAATAAATTATTTTAAAGTATGTGCTGATAATTTCAAGTGCAGCCCGGCTGTACTTGCTGTATCCCACGAACCGCCACTGTCTGATATGCCCTAGCACGATGCTATCGTGATTGTTTCACTGTCGGATGAAGGCGAAAACTGGCATTCCGGTATCGGAGAGTACAAGATGGATAGTTTTTTAGGGTGTGCATCGTGGAGTGTCGAGTACTTCCACAAAAGGATCCCTCGAATTCCCAGCACGGTGGGTCTGTCAAAAACCGGCTTCCACTCTGGACAGTGGCGGATCTAGGATTGGGTAAAGGGGGGGGCTAACTTACTGAGTATTCAATAATTTGAGTACAGTTATCCACAGACCCTAAGAGAGGGGGGCCGGACGGGGCGTCGTCCCTGGGCCCGTGTTCAGCTAAAGTGCGTCCGTGAATTTTTCAGAATGTGTTACGAATTTCATTTATAGATCTGTAATTAAAATAATTTTTTTAACTAGACTAAATTTTGAATACACAATTCTAGAATGATTTAGATTTCAGAAATGTTAATTCTAAACAGCAGTTTTACAAAAAACAAAAAAAAAAAATCCTTCCATCCCTCCTGTTTTTTCGAAACTTTTGTGCTTTACGAAAGGGGCTGTAAAGATTTTCGCCTGGCCTTATAAAATTTCTCAACGAGGCCCTGGTTATCCAAGCTTGACGACATTTTGCACGATTTTTTACATGTCGCCTGTAATTTTATTTTTCTGCCTACATATAGTATTGCCTACATATCGAATGTCGAGAAAGGTTTGCGAATTTCCGATAAAATAAAATACTTGATCCTGCTAGGACTTACACTTCTTCGAAAAAACAATGTCTGAAACAATTCATTTAAATCATACCCCTTTCTTCCATAGTGATATTATTGTATTCCTTCTAATTATGCACCCCTTTACAAACTGCCTGATAGTGATACATGTATATTTTGTGAGAGCTGTTCCTCTTGAAATTGCTTGTTCTGGAGCTGTGCATTTATGATTTCTTCCTGATGATTTGCGGTTTCATTCTCACTAACCAAATTATCATTTTTCGGAATTTTCATAAAAAATCATCTATAATACCATTCAATGATCGCTTTCTTGAGGCCATAATATTTGCACTTGAATTAAATTTGGACGGGGTTGAATAGAGAACAAATGAATCACACTAGCGCTTCGCCCGAAAAAAACGACCAAGCCGCGAAAGCAATTTCAATGGGTTAAGATTCTGAACCCTGCTTAGAAAGGACTACAGTACTTCCAAGAAATTCTTCCACCGTTCCTAAACATTCACATCGGGTGTACTTTTGTATAAACAGGAAATGTCTGAAAACCAGATAAGGAAAATTAGCCATAGTAAAGGCCACTGTTCACATAGAGCGGTTCCCGCCGTTGCAATGTATTTGAATGGGGATATTCGGACGCGCTTTACGCCGAGCGACAGTGAACTGTCCTCCACCGAACAACAGATGGGGGAGGTGTGAAACCGCAATATTATTCACGGCCCCCAATTACCTTTTGTCAGTTTAATACCAGAGTATCTCCCCCTTTCTCTGCGGTGGGAAAATTTATTTCTTTCAAGTGAGAATTGGCCGTTAAATTGGCCCCCTATTGGTAGCGGTTAGCGGGAACCGCTCGATGGGAACAGTGGCCTCAATAGTATTCTTTCTTGATACCCCTGAAAATCCAAACGGCTCGGCGGAACAAACGAACCTTTTACAATGGTACAGGACATAGCCACTTGGGATTCCTAGGCAGTTGATGTCTATGGGCGCGTTCGATAATTCACCGGTTGTGCACCGGTTACTCGGTGCACAACCGCAAAGACTGTTTATGTTTAACAGTGAATTATACATTAACTTCCAAAAGTTAAGCACAGAGCGGTAAAATATAAAAAAGTGGACAAGTACTGTTTCGATTGGCGCGAAGTGCTGCAAGTAAGTGGTTCTATACTTATTCATGGAACAAAACAAATAATTACATATGGAGATAAAAGATATATTGAATTTTCATAAATTATAAGATTTCGTAACATTTAAATCATTAACAAAACGATGTTAAAATGCAAAAGAAACAACAAAACCGATATTAATAGGGTATTTGATAATCCCCACACCTTCATAAAGCGTACAGCGCCTGATAATGCTTGTTACGAGGTGATCAACCACCGCAGACTCCAGTTTTTGCCATTCCTCCTGTAGGGCAGTTTCTAAATCTTTGAGAGTGACTGAAAGTGTAAAACGTCTACCTATATACAACACGGCCTAAGGCATCCCAAAGATTTTCAGTTAAATTAATGTTCGGCAAGTATAACAGCCACTGAGTACGCGCAATCCCCCACTCTCCAGAAAGTCGTCAACGATGGCAGCTCTAAGGGGACGGGCATTATCGGCTATTAAAACAAAAGAAGGACCAACTGCTGTAGCGCACAGTTTCACAATGGGGTCTAGGACGTCCCTCGATAAGGTACAGCCGTTACAGAATTTTGCATGTAGATGTGCAAGTGGGTTCGATATCCCAATGAAATCCTTGCCCAGACCAAGATGCTTCCATCGCGGAATGTATGATGTTCGATGATGTTCCTGGGGCGATTGCATATGCCTTGTTCCTTCCAGACTCTTACACGCTTATCATCGGGATTTAGGGCAAATCTGGACTCATCTGTGAAGATAATGTTGCCCCAATCAGACACAGTCCAATTCACATGTTGGCGGAACAGTTTTAATCGCGCACCTCTAAACTGGACGGAAAAAAGAAACCAAACTGGTGGTACCCGGGTGTACATATCATTCATGTGCAGCCTTCAACGAACAGTAGTGGCAGATATCGCCTTACGAATGGCCTCTTCAACAATAGATGCTTCACATGTGGAGGTCGATCTTCGATTCCGCTTGGCCACAACAGCAGTATTTGATCTGCCGGGGGAGTCGTAACCCTTCGACCACCGGCTACAGGTTTTCGGACACCTGTTAGGCTGGTTTGGAATTGTTTCCATAATCGTGAAATGACGGAATGATGAACGCCGAAGAAAAGAGCAACATGTGTGATAGACTGTCCTGCTTCAAGGCGTCCGAATTTTGAATCCTTTCAGTATCTTCCATTCCTGTTATTGAAGGCATATAAACAAGTCTAACTTGAAAACAAATCGTACGAATGATGTTAACACCTTTCATCAGCACTTACATGCAACTCTTCACAATACCGGTTTCTTATACGACTGCCTGTTCATTTTTTTTTTTTCTGGGCGAAACCGTGATTAGCTGTTATTTGACATATTTGCATATTCCCCTTCTACCTTCACAGCAAATTACAGCTTTTTAAATCCAGATTGACTTACGTAAACTAACATTTTCCTCTCCGTGCTTAACTTTTGGAAGTGAGTGTATATTGTTAGATCCTTTTTATGACATTACAGGGGGTGAATGGACATCATCGCTGAAACATTGTTCTTTGCACTTGCCATTAACCAACTTGCCATAGCCCATTCTGAGCTATGAGCTATACTTTGCTATTCACGTATGTATGGTAAAGGCGAGAACAACTTGGTTACTGATCATCATTAAAAGAAACCGACATGTTTCAAGGGAGAGACTAAATTTTGGGCGATTCCCTGGGACTCCGGTTTTGAAAAAAACCTGCCGCCTGGGAACGAAAGGCTTAAAAACCATTGCAATGGTTTAGACTTGACCTCAATCATGATTGAGGTCAAGTCTAAAAATCAAAGTAGTAAATCAAAAAAGTAAATTAAAATTTCAAAATAACCGATTTTTGACACGCAGTTTTTAACTAAGCATCAAAACCCTATTCTATCTAGTGTAAGTTCAGTTTCAATGGGGGGGGCTATAGCCCCTATAGCCCCCCCCCCGTAGATCCGCCTCTGACTCTGGATGCATATGTCTCAGGAAGACAATGCCTTCCTTTAAGAAAAAGGGGAGATGCCTTGTGTTTGGGTGCGTGGATCGCTCTGAGTGACTAATAGACCTCTAGCAAGCACAAAAAGACTCGCTTGTTTTATTTGCCACTCAGCGTGCTAGCACTCAAAAGAGAGTCGCGGCTATGGATTCGAAGTATTGGACTATCCGAGAGCGAGAAATATCCGTCACGGATATTCTACGATACCACGGTAATAGAGCCCCAGGACGGAAGCGGCTACGACTGTAGGGTGGGGGGCTCAGAGATCCTCGACCCGAGTTCCACTCCTAGCTGGACGGTTACGGTGTATTTCGAAAAAATCATGTGATTTTTGTACATAAGTACCAGTAAACTCATGATGCCAGGCACTCCAAAATTTTGAAACGGTCTCTTGAGAAGCTATACTCCATACTGAAATACTGTCCTGTATCCGTTTCAAAACTTTTAGAAAAAATTCTAAAAATCGTAAATTGCCACAAAACGTGTCCCTCTTCGAAAAATCCTGCAGCTCCGATCCCTGATTAAGCATTTTTTTTGAAAATGTCACAAAAGGCACAGCTTTTTCGCTTATGGCAGTGTGTCATGCAGCTTAGGAAGACCCCTCTGAAATTTTTGGGATGTAGACCCTGGTGCTATTCGTTTATTTCAATGTGTGTACCAAGACTGAAAAGAGAGGTTTTTTTTTTTTTTTTTTCTTCGAAGAACAGCCTAGGGTCGCATTTGAAATAAATCACACTGCTCCGATGAACAAACGAAGCCCGTGTTCTTCTTTTGTTCTTGCTATGACAAGAGACAGGGGTTGATGACGAATGCAAGACCGACAGACAGCCGATTGGACGAATCGGTTTGTTTTTGCGGGAAGGTTTTATTTTTAAGTAAACCTGGAGGGCCCTCTTCAAGACGGATGAGTCGGAGACAGTCGACTCCCTCCCCCCCCCCAATCAAAACCCTTTGGTGGCGCACCCCCTAAAAGTAGAAATAGAGATGGGAGCGTTTCTTAAAAACAAAAAGGTGTCGCCGAGTGAACGGATTGAAGCATTTCATCCGATACGCGTTGTCTTCGAAAGAAGATTCCACAAAAATGTGTTGACCGATATACAAAGCCACTGGAACTCTGCTGTCCTTTTGCTTTATTTATTTTCAAATACGGATGTGCCCTGCCCCCCCCTTTCCTTCGCCAGAGTCGACGGGCTCTGCCCTTCATCGATAGAAAAAATAAGCCCTTGCCACTTTTTCGAGTCAATGACTCCCGCAATGAGACTCTTTGAAATAGGCAAAGTTCTTTTGAGAGGGGAAGGGGGCCGCTGAGCACGGTGTCACCCCGGTGCGGGCCCATCCCCGCTCCACATACACAGACCAGTCAAAGTGGGTTCTGCATAAGAGTAAGCAAAATCCGTTAACAGCATTGTGGGTATAATATTTTTTTCCCCGCAGTGGACTGGGCGCTAAACTCCGTTCCCATAAGAACACGGCAAGTGAAGCAGCATCCGGCTTGGCCGGGTGCTTGGGAGGGACTTCACCTTCTCGGTCCGTCCACTGTGGAACCGTGTACGCTCATGGGAGCGGGTGCACGTAAAATCCGTCGTGGCGCCAAAGTCCTCCAAGTTGTTAAACGATACCTCTGGGGGTGCCGATTTCAGGGGGTGGGTCCCTCCTCTGGAATGGGTTCAAAATGACGGGACCCCGAGCTAAGACGGACTTCCTCCCACTGGGGCTCATTGAAATGGAAGCCGCTCCTTCGGCCCATCGCCTGCCTATATAGGGGGATCTGTCACCGCAACGCGGTTGCCAGAGGGCATTAGCAACAACAACAACAAATTTTATTTTTTTTTGCACACTTCACAAATAAGATGCTTTACAGTGTACCCGCGATAGTCATGTACAGCCACTGCGTGGCTGTACATGACTACCCGACTTGAGCAAGGCCGTGTGTACACCTCATTCGCCCCCCTTGTCCAGGATCCACTGCCCCCTTCCCCCAGCAAGAGAAAATGTTCTGAGTGACACCCCTGGTTAAGAGGGGATCAAAATACAGATGAAATACAAACACAAATGTATAGGACAACCTTCTCTATTCCTGTTTTCTGATAAAAATGTTGAAAATTTTAAACTGAAAGAAAAAAAGAAAGAAAGTTGAGATGAAATAAAATATTTCATTTCCACAGGTGCACAGAACACGTGTCTTTCATTCTCTTTATTCTTGTATGTAATCTCGGAAGTTTTTTTCATCACCCAATCCGATCTTTTCTTTCAAATGGATTAAAAAGTTTAAAACTAGAATTCTTTTCGGTGTCGCCTCCTCTGCTGGTGTCACTGGGTGCGGTCTGCGCCCCCCCAAAAACAGACAAAGTTAACAACAGAGAGTGACACACATACGTTATTTTAGCTTCACTCAATCTCCTTTATTTAGATTTATATTTAAAAAAAAAAAACCTTCTTTTTTTTAACTCTTTAAAATAATATTTGTTGTTTTCCCCATGAACCATCACCATATTTTAATGAAACAAATTTTGTGTATAACCCGAAAGTCTCTAAAAACATCTAAATATGTTTCAGTGTCACAGTAATATGTGTATCGTGTAGCTGTGGTCCATAAACTCCATACTTTGAGTTGAAAAGCACCTTTGGGTGCCTGTTTTAACGATGGCGACGTGTGGCCGTTGCTCAGAGGTGAGTTCTCACGTTCATTCTGTGGAGCGCGTTCGTCGCGGCCGGTCCTTGGAGGGGGGGGGGCTTCGTTGTTGAGAGGTGGCCATTCGTGAAGGTTTTGCCGTAGTACCTTGTCGGCGGGTTCTTTTTTCGTCAACAGAAACTGCCCGCTTGGATACCGCTTTTAAACTTAGTGAACGTTTCTTGTTGAGCAGCTCGACTGTACAACTTCTATGGGGGGAGCAAGGGGAGGATTCCAATCAGGGGCGGCCCAACACGGGGTAAGCATATCGTATCGGGCGCTCTCTCTTCTTATAGGAGTGGATTTCGAACTCAAAACCGGTGAAAAACTCGATCTGGAGCATAAAAACCTCTTTAACCCCTTCTCTGACGTTTTGACTATTGCACTGCACGTAAACGAAGGCAAGCGGCGTGTTTAGAAAAAAAAAAAAAAAAACAAGAACTCATCATTATATTTTCAAAACGACCTTCTAATGAAAGTTTAACCCTTTAACGCTCAGTGATCCCGCTCTGGGAACACCCAACTCGGACGCTTGGACTGTTGCCTGTCACGAAGAATCGATTGGATTTCTATCGAAAGAGTGGCGGGTGACCGAGCTCCGCGAGAATCCTTTATTTTTTAAGCACGTCCTTTCCCGTCCAGAAAGGGTCGCGATTCTTTTCAACAGCACTGACCTCTGCTGAAAAATGGAAGCATGCGAGAACAGCCGGATAGAGGGCCCCCTGCTGAAAAGAGGGCAGCCGTGGCCATCGCTCGACTCAATGACCCGCAAGAGGGCGGACGATCGAAACTGCCCTTTTCCAGGCATTGGGAAAGGGTTGCGCCTCAGAGGGTTCACGCTTGCGGGGTGGGGGGACACCCTGTACCCTAGGGCTGCCCGTGACTTCAGCGCGTAATACGCTGCTGCACCAGCGGAACAGAAAGAAAAAGTCAACTCCATCGAAAGAAAAAGGAAACGCAGAAAGGGGGGGGGGGAGAAGGACATTCTTTCTTTCACAGACAAAAAAAAAAAAAAGAAAAAAGAAAACCATTAAAGGAAGGAAAAAGGATCCAAAGTGTTCAGCCCGGGCGACCGTCGCTGCTGGAATCCGAACGACAAGAAGAAGCATCCCGATCAGCCGTTTACGTGCGTGTCTGGGGGGCGCAAGAAAAGAAGAAAGGGAGAGACCGCGAAACCGGTGATTTGCGAGCTATTAGCCCCGGCGACCGCAAAAGAACGAGCCCTCCCTCGGGGGACCGGACACGCCCCTCGATTAGCCGACCTCAGTCTCGGCGCTGTTGTTTCGCGGGACGTCATCCAAACAAAGAGAGAACTCTTTTCTTATTTATAATGGGGACGAGTCCTTGCTAGGGTCGCGAGGGTGACGTCACTCCTCGAGTTCTGGGGAGCAGGGCCGTGCGGGGCCCTAGGCGAAGCGCAAGCGAGGGGCCTATTTCTATGGTGTCTTATGCAAGTGACTAACTACTAGCACTGCTAGTACCTATCTCTCGACTTTTTTCGTGTTATAGGACAACCCTCTACCAAGGTGAGTCATGTGCTAGCAAAAAGGTGGCCCAGGAGCGGGGCCTTAGGGGATCGCCTACATTCGCACCCCCCCCCCCTTGGGCCGACCCTGGGGGGAGCTCGGCTCTGGCATACACGAGAATAGCGATACGCCGAATTCCCGGGATTTTTTTTATTTTAATTTTTAATCTTTCTTCTTCTTCTTTGGAAGGGGGGTCGTGCCGTGGCGTACCCGGAGAGGGTCGAGGAGGGGGGCATCTGTCCCTCCGGGACGCAGCACCTATGCCGCGCCAGGATGCATTTTAAAAAACCATCTCCATTCCGTCTAGGATAATAGGAAGGGGTGCGAAATGTTCGTTTGACTCCGATAGCAGAAAACCCTAGTACGCCTCTGCGGAACACAGATACGTATCTGCAACTGGCTTTTAGACTTCTCTTTCCCTTACGGTTCTTCGAGTGAGAACTCTACGAATGGGACTTAGTTGTATCTACAATGCAACGTCTTAAAAATGTTCCCATCCAGGGCCCGATTAGCCCATTTATGCCTAGCGTCCCTTTTTTGGGACGGCATTTTCGCTAGTAGTCGAAAACGTTATTTATGTGTCCTAGCCTTTATTCATGAGTATTGAGCCTCCACTCTACAAAATATTTAACATGACCCAGTAGGATGTTGATATTTCAATTTTTATGCATCATGATTTTAAAAGAAATCATCCCTTGTTCAAGAAGTGGACATCAGAAATGTATCTATTATTTCTGTTATCAGTAAAAATCGAAGAAAGTCGCAAAAATATCCAGGCACAAATGGGTTAACCTCTGAAGGGAGGGGAAGATCAATCTTGTTTCGCCAACCCACCTCCCCTTTTTGTTTGGGAAAAGTAAATTTTTAATGATTTTCTCTTTTTGTGATAAAATTATTTGAATCATTTATCTTCTTGATAGTTTAGTACACTGTAACCAGATTTTACAGTATTTTTGAAATGACTTTAAAAAATAAACTAAAAACATGACCTTACTGGAATATTAAACTTCATTTGTTTAGAAGTACTTTTCATGAGACATGTTTTTTTCTCTCCAGAAATTCTTTGTTTGTTTTGATAACATTATAAGAATCAGCATGAAAGTTCAGAATTCATTTTGATATTTAGAAGATGCTAAACATTCTATACTGAAAATCTACCCCTTTCTGCCAACATGGTTCTCCATAATAGAAAAAAATCTCTCCACTCGAGCAGATGTCCCAGGCAAAGACATCGCAAGCCGAAGCCATTTAGAAGTGTTGGGACATGAAGTATCAGACTTCTCTCTGATAAACCGTAAATATATCCTTCCACTTCTCTTTAACAAAAATCTTTACAATAAAAAGATCATTTATGTACAAAATTTTGAAATCTTATTAAACTTTTTCAATCCTTTTTGGGCCAATTCAGAGGAGAAGTTTCCCGAGTCTTTTCGGTAATCGGGCCCTGCGTGTACGGAATATCCCTGCAGGTGTTCCGAATATGTATTCAAAGGAACACAAGTGGAGTGAGGGAGGCAAGGAGGGGCATCTGTCCCCGGGGGCAAGGCCGTACCTAGGGAGGGGGAGCAGAGCAGGGGGTCCGCCTCCCCCGAAATTTAAAATTTTGTTACAAAACAATAAAAATGAAGCCTTTTTCACCTTTTGGTGCCCCCCCCCGAAATTTTTTTCTGGGTACGGCCCTGAAAAAAATATTTAGCACTTATAGAATTTAGCACCTATAGAATTTGGCACCTAAGGGGTGCCAAATTCTATATAAACCTTGCATTTTGGTGGACAGGAGGGGGCGTAAAATCTTCAGTCGT
The DNA here is from genome assembly GCA_038373885.1 of Cheiracanthium punctorium. Taxonomy (NCBI): domain Eukaryota; kingdom Metazoa; phylum Arthropoda; class Arachnida; order Araneae; family Cheiracanthiidae; genus Cheiracanthium; species Cheiracanthium punctorium. The sequence goes on from JAWZYV010007883.1 coordinate 138,812, forward strand.
CCCCGGGCGCTGAAAACCCTATAGCTACGCCTCTGGGGGAATGGACGTAAGACTTCGTGTCTAACTCAATCGCTGACTAAAATAGTATTTTAAAAAAATAACAAAAATACTACTGCCGTAAACAGGGATTCGTCTTTTTTTCTTTTTTCAATACTGGATGATCCTTAAGATCAGTTCTTTTAATCCACGGATGCACAACCTTGGCCCACGACAACTGTTCGGTTGGCCTGCGAATCCACGCTCCATATTTGGATCTTATTGGCGTAATCTTTTTCGAAATCGGTACAGTCATCGACTATCTTAGGATCGATGACTAAGATCGATTGGAAGTCGGATAACCTATTCGAATCGACAAATACCGAAAAATAACAAAACCACTCAAAAGATTGTGTGTTCCAATAAAAATAAAAGAATTAAACATTTGTAAAATAGCACACGTAAAAGTGATTTGTCGTGCCATTCATAGACCGGTGTTTCGATCTTCATAAGGAGCGGTCTTCCATTCACAGACTGGGACAGGGAACTGAAAAGCAAGAAACCAGGGAGGATAAGAGAAGGGGGGAGAGCATAGATAAAAATAAAATAGAGAAGAAGAAATAAAATGGTTGTAGAGTGAGTCCGCTGTAGTTTTGTTTTGTAACAGGGGGAATTTAATAGTTATCTTCACGGTGACGTCCCATTTTAAGAGCTTCGGTTTTCTACGTCCAGTGGGTGTTGCCAACACCTCCTAGATAAAGAAGGCCTAACAACTCCTACTTCACCAAGCTTTGACGTCATCGTTAGGCCTACATTTGAAAGTTTTATTTAAAACTTTTTAAAATTTCGGGTGAATGGACTCATGAATAACAATATGTTAATAATTTCGGATAAAAAATATAATTTTACGACCCATGGTAGTTTTTAACCCTGACGCATTAGATAACAGGATAAGGAAATCGATCAGAATGAATAATTTGTATGAGAAAGGTATTTTAATATTTAACCCTTTGAGGCGTAACCCTTTCCCAATGCTGGAAAAATTGCAGCCGTTGCCATCGCTCGACTGAACGACCAACAAGAGGGCGGACGATCCAAACGTTCATCACGTGCCACAGAGACCCTTTTTTGACGACAGCCGGCTGTGCGGCACAGCCAGTTGCGTCAAAAAAGGGTCTCTGTGGCACGCGATTCACGTTTCGATCGTCCGCTCTCTTGCGGGTCGTGAAGTCGAGCGATGGCCACGGCAGCCCTTTTTCTAGCCATTGGGCCCTCTATTCAGCTGTTCTCGCATGCTTCCATTTTTCGGCCGATGTCAGAGCTTTTAAAAAGAATCGTGACCCTTTTTTGACGGGAAAGGACGTGCTCCAAAGTAAAGGATTCTCGTGTAGCTCTGTCACCCGCCACTCTTTTGATAGAAATCCAATCGATTCTTCGTGACTGGCAACCGTCCAAACGTCCGAGTTGGGTGTTCCCAGAGCGGGAACATTGCGCGTTAAAGGGTTAATGTTTGATTTAAGACATCTTCTAATATTTCTTGCATTCTCTGTCCATTTTAAATAGTTTTACTTGTGAAATTAAAACTGTGATGACGTCAAAGTTTCTGTTGTTAGGCTTTCTATTTGCAGGAGGTGTTGGTGCCGTTTGAAAACGAGGAGGAGATACTTTATCGCTTCCGATTTATATTGCGCAGTGATGACACAACACTGTCCAAGAATAAAAACTCTCCGGCTCGAAAACAACCCGTGAATTGTTTTTCTTCGATCGCTGGGGAGCAGCAGGTCGTTTAGAAGCCACTCGGTCGCTCCTTATGCCTCCAGTGTTATAACACAAATGAATGGGATGGGTTTTGATTCATTCATATTCATCGATCGCTTCCATTGTATACTGGATTCCTTCTCTCGCTTACTGTTACGTGGGATTGCGTTTCGTTTATTTTTAGGTTCAGTTTTCGAGTTGGAAGAGGTTCTGATGGAACGTGACCCTTTATTGTTTCCTTTAACCCTTTGAGGCGCACCCCTTTCCCAATGCTGACAAAAAGGGCAGCCGTGGCCACCGCTCGACTGAACGACCCGCAAGAGGGCGGACGGCAGAGCCAGCTGCGCCAAAAAAGGGTCTCTCGATCTGTGGCACGCGATGAACGTTTCAATCGTCCGCCCTCTTGCTGGTAGTGAAGTCGGGCGATGGCCACGGCTGCCCTTTTTTCAGCATGGGGCAATGGATCCAGCCCTTCTCGCATGCTTCCCTTTTTCAGCAGAGGTCAGTGCTGTTCAAAAGAATCGTGTCCCTTTTTTTGACGGGAAAGGACGTGCTCAAAAGTAAAGGATTCTCGTGGAGCTGGGTCACCCGCCACTCTTTTGATAGACATGCAATCGATTCTTCGTGACGGGCAACCGTCCAAACGTCCGAGTGGGGTGTTCCCAGAGCGGGATCACGGCGCGTTAAAGGGTTAAAACGGGACATCTACTACTTTTTTGGCAATAGTGTGTTTATTTTGTTCCTCAAAACGGGACATCTACCGTTTTTAAGGCGGTAGTGTAGGGAGACTGAATGGACAGGTCAAGGTATCTTTGAGCTGTTTTGAAAACGCTCAAAAAACTTGTGCTAATGTTCATACCAAAATAAAATGAAAAAAAAAAACTTTGCTAAAACACACCTATACTACAAAAAATAGTGAAAGGCGTACGTTTCGGGTGGTAGAAGTGGCAGGCCCTTCTTCGGCAGGAAAGAAAGTGAGAAATGTAAACAAAAGGACACGTAGAAGAAAGGACAAGTGGAAAGTTGTCATTCGGAAGGGAAAAAAATTCTTAGAAAACCAGAGTAAAAAGGGAAAATAAAGTGGAGTTCGGGGGAGGGGGGGGATAAGCAAAACTGGAACTTTAAAATAGGAAATAAAAATTAAATAAATTGAAAATAGTTGACATAAAAAGAACATTAAAAGAACAAACACAAAAACAATACATCTGCCCTGCATTTTCTTTGCGTCTCGAGAGGGGAGGGAGGGAGGCCAGTTTGTTCTTTTTACAGACACTGCCGTTGGATGATTTTAGATTTTGAGCGGCTTTTATCGAAATCGTGACCGTGGGTTGCTCTCTTTCTAAAAACGGGACATTGCAGGGGGACATTTTCTAAAAACGGGACAGGACGGTGACCCGAAGCTGTGCTTGGGGACAACGGGACAAGCCACCTAAAAGGGGGACGCATGGTCACCTTATTCTGACGTGTTGCGTATGCTACAGCAGAGAAGGGCGTCATAAAGTTATTTTACCCAAACAAAATGTACAATAGAGCAAAATTGAAGTGCAAACCAAGGAGGTTAGATATAGAGTAGGTGGCACAGCTTGGCGAAAACTGTCTCCAGTTCCAGTAACGCTAGACAGCCCGCGCTGTCCAAATGAAGCACAAACAAACCCACGTTTTTGCATTGTTTACTATGTGCTATTCAGTGAGTCAGGTGAATCTTTAGGATGTTAACTGTCCATTTTATTTCCGTATGACTATTTGTTGCATCGTGGGGTGTTCTACGAGGTCTGAACTGAAAAAGAAATTCTAAATCACTCTGCATCGGTAAGAAAAATTATTTTTAATCTCTGTGGTTACTTTTGTTTTTATGCAATCTGAGTGCATAGCTCTAAACTTGCGTTTTCTTCAGAGATGTCGTCAATTTTATTGTAAATGCGGGGGGAGAGTGGCCCGAAAATGTTGATTAATGACACCCCCCCCAAAAAAAAATGTACAATGTGGAATTTTTTGAGAAATATTTCGATACAGGGTGATCCATTTAATTTACTAATAGGTCATGCTATTCAGATTTGTTTTACATAAGCAGGGGTCAATCCAGGATTTTTTTTCGAGGTTCCCATTTTGGTGAAAGTTTATTTTTCTAAATTTCAACACCTGTTTTTTGAGAATTTTTACACCCATTTTTTAAAATTCACTTTTTTTCGTCAAATAGTTAACGAAACAAACTAAAATGCCAATGAAGGTTTGTTTGAATCGATTGTATTTTTGTGATGGGCCGTTTTAAATATATTGTAATTTTGTAAACAGGCCGCAAAAGGGACCCAATTTCGGTCTGCATCGACCCCTGTTTCTGGAACACTCTGTGTACTGATGAGTGCAGAAGATTTCTAATGACAACAATATTTTAGACTGTTTTTATTAAAAACCCCGCCTCCCCCCCCCCCCAAAGAAACAGTTTCATCACCATTAGAATAACGACTTCAAAAATAATTTTTTCTCGGCCCACTACATTAACTACATAATAAAAATTATTTTTATGGTTATTTCATATTTCATAATATAAAAGTAACAAAACACTTGAATGGTGCAATAATTGTAATTTCACTTGAGGATATCTGCATTTTACTTTGGTACAAAGGCACATCTTTAAATAAAGAAAAAACCCTGTAAAATGTCTTTAATGTTTATAGTATTCTGTGAAATATTATTCTTTTGTAATTCTCTTTTTTCGGCTATTCGAATATTTTTTGATGCCGATATAAGTTAAAAATCACTCATATTTAATAAAAATCGAAATTGAGAAAAATATTGCAATTATCCACTTGAAAATTTGTCTAATATTTGACAAAGATTTTTGATTATTTCATTTACTCTTCAATGAATAGTAAGCATTAGGGGCGTAGCCAAGGGGGGGGGATTAGGGGGGTCATAACCCCCATGAGGATTTTTTTGCCATACAAAATGTATATTCTTCACTCCCTTATCACATACATGTATGCATATATGCGAGTTACAGTAGTCGTAACCCCCCCCCCACACACACACATGAAAAATTTCTGGCACGCCACTGGTAAGCATTAATGATTAATATTTCATTAAAAAAGATTAATTAAATTACTATTCGACTATATTCATTGCAATTTCACAAAACCCTAAAATATTTTAACAGCTGTAAAATAAACTTTTTAAAAGATAGGGAGATAATATTCCAATGAGAACTAGTTTAGTGCGTATAAATGTAATATATTCTGTTTCAAAAAAATGCTTCAAAAGTTTAAACGCGTAAACGAATGCTGAAATTTTTTTTAAATCCATCCGACAACGATTCATCAAAAATGGTACAGTAACCTGGTATCGTTGTGTCAAATAAAAATGTAACGCTAAAAACTAATGTAACAAATATATTCAATGTGATAAATAAACCATAAAATTTCTCGCGAAATATTTAGTTTTGATTTTTGCTTGATTTTTAGCAAGAAATCATGATCGTAAATAGGACCAACAATTCAAAATATTTTTTGTGTAATACAACGTTTTTTGTTCCTCCGCTGTTTTATTTCTGTTCGCATTTAGATTCTTTTAAGGCTTTATCATTCTTTTCTTATAGGGTCCTACATACATCAACGTGTGAAACATTGCTTACATTTATTCATTCTGAGATTAGATACATTAGAGGGGTACGGAATTGTTAAAAAACCGTCAAATGAATGTGCTTAGCAAACAATACTAGCGGCAGCGGTTTTTTTTTTTTTTTTTTGAAACATCTGATGAGGTAAAAAGTGATATCACTTTTTTTTTTTTTTTAATTACCAAATTTCCATTTACATGATAAGAAATTTGACTGATTGTGATATTTCTGTTGTATAGTATTTTTTTTTTTTCAATAAAGGTCGTAATATAATTATTTTGCTTTTCCTTTGAAATTTAATGATTTGTTAAAACCAATCAAAATTCTATCGCTAAAAAAAACTTTAAAAAAGTGAAAAAGTTAAAAGTGAAACGAGTGTAATACACGTCTTTGTGATTATTACCTAGACAAAAGGGGTATAGTGTCCAGGAATCCTCGAATTTTGACAGGGAATCTGCATAAGACAAGCCAATTTAAGAGTGGCTAAAGCATAAGCAGATTTTTCTAAAAGAGGGGAATTTCATCCGAAACTCTCTTTACTTTGAAAAGAATCTTACATTTTAACTCGTTCACTGTTATCGTTGCTAAGACGCAACGGTGGCGATTTTCTGTGTCCCGTCTATGTGTATTCTTAGGTCTGCGATGGCCAACTGCGGGGGGGTGGGGGAGAGATAGAGAGCAATGAACGATGAGCTGTGCAGGGACAGCGAGTACAATATTTCCTCCCTTACACCCCCCCCCCCCCCCCTCAGGGACGGACGATAACATTTCTGTGCCCAGGGTACTTTTCAAATTTTATAGTCCTGTGCATAGCTGTTTCACTTTTTGTACCCCTGTACATAGCTTAAGACTTAATCTTTTGGCCTATTTGTTTATTTGTGCCGTTATCTCCCTTGCGCCCTTCGGGACCTGCCCCCCACCCCCCTCCGTTCTCGGAACTTCAACGCTTGGATTTCAATGAGGCCCCATCTGATTGGAACTCTCTGTCATTGAATGAATAGATCCTCGTCTGCTAGTTCCATTGCCCCTGCTGTCCCTTGCAGGCCCAAATCCTCCGAGCAGAAGACATAACCGACCCCCCCCCCCCTTACCTCTTAATGATAGACTTGTGACGTGGGAGGGAACAAGGGCCGTCTTGAGAGGGATGTCTTCTGTTTTTCCCTCTCTTTCTTGACTGGAAGCAGTGCGCGGGGAACTAAACAGTTGAAACTTCCTGGATTGAGCAGATCGTGATGAGGTTCGTCCCCTTTTTTGTAGAACGGCGCCCTCGAACCCTCTTAGAGTAGGACCGCCCCCCCCCCCCCCAAATTATATATCGCACCATTACAGTGCACTGCACGTAAACGAAGTGTTTAGAAAAAAAAAAAAAACAAGAACTCATCATTATTTTTTCAAAACGACCTTCTTATGAAAGTTTAACCCTTTAACGTTCAGTGATCCCGCTCTGGGAACACCCAACTCGGACGCTTGGACTGTTGCCTGTCACGAAGACTCGATTGGATTTCTATCAAAAGGAGTGTCGGGTGACACAGCTCCACGAGAATCCTTTACTTTTGGGCACGTCCTTTCCCGTCCAAAAAGGGTCGCGATTCTTTTGAACAGCACTGACCTCTGCCGAAAAGTGGAAGAATGCGAGAGAACAGCCGGATAGAGGGCCCCATGCTGAAAAAAAGGGCAGCCGTGGCCATCGGTCGACGGAACGACCCGCAAGAGGGCGGACGATCGAAACGTTCATCGCGTGCCCACAGATCTATAGAGACCCTTTTTTTCGACGACAGCTGGCTGCGCCCGCGCACAGCCAGCTGCGTCCAAAAAAGGGTTGCCGTTTTTTCGGCTGCCCTTTTTCAGCATTGGGGAAAGGGTTGCGCCTCCAAGGGTTAAAATAAAAGGCACGAGGAAAAGCATCTCAGACCTGACTCAATAATTTCTCTTTTGAATCGTATAATCTAAAGAAAAACAAGTCCTGTCCGTTCCGGGTTGCACCCACTCCAAAACAAAACTTTTTCCTCTATTACTCCGACAATAAAAATGTGTGCTAAAAAAAAAAAAAAAAAACTGATATAATCCTCGCCGTGGGTGCGTAATCGACTCGAAATCTTTCAAGGTGAAGCAATGTATAGAAAATAATGTACACGCTTTACATTACTTTAGAAATCTGAAAATCTAGCTATTCCCCGATTTTTACGCGATTTTTTTTTTTTTTTTGTAATTTTCACCTCCCTAAATCTATCTCATTTCGGTGTAACGAACTAGTGAAAAAAAAAAAGCAAACAGTCTTAAGTGAATATATGAATGGTAATAGTAGGCCATTAAAATTCAGGCAAACAACAGTGTTTAAACTTCGTCATGCATTTTTAAGGCAAAGTAGATTATAACATTGACAATGACACACAGATTTCATTCTTCTCTGTTCTTCGGCATTTTTTAAAAAGAAGAAGAAGAAAAGGGTAGACCTTAAAATCCGGATCCTTAACAAAGAAGGGCCATTTCGGCAGTGGCGTAGCTAAGCACAGCACAGTGTCACCCCCCCCCCCCCCTTTCTCCACATAAACAGACCCGTCAAAGTACTACTCTGACTTGAGCAAGGCCGTGTGTGTATAATCTTGACTGCATCCCCAATGGAGTCAAGCACCTCATTCGTACCCCCCTTGCCGATGCACTGGCTCCTCCCCCCAGCAAGAGAAAGTATTTTGATTGACACCCCTGGTTAAAAGTGGAACAAAATGCAGATGAAATGGCAACACATAAGTTGAGAACGACCTGCTCTATTCTTGTTTTATGAGGAAAATGTTAAAAATTTTAAACTGGAGAAAAAAAAAAAAAAGTTGTGATGCAATAACACATTTTATTTCTTCGAGATGTGTCTTTCATTCTATTGATTCTTGTATCTAATCTCGGAAGTCTTTTTCATAACACTATCAGGTCTTTGGTTTTTTATAAAATTTAATGAAAATTTTAAAACCATCCCTTTCTATGGTTTCAGCCGGTGCGGTCCTCCCCACGCGAGGCCCCTGCTTTCGGGGATGACACTGCGGGACGTCTGCTTCCAAATAGGGGACGAAACCTCAAAGTAGGGGGACTGTCCGGCATCCTACGGGAGGGTACTTGCGGCTAGCCCGTGAGCTGCTCCTCCGAAGAGTAAACAGAGCGAGAGCATTGCGCATTCAGTTCTGCGCATCTTTACTCCTCTTCCAAGCAGAGGAGGAATGTGCAAGATTCTCTGTCCGCGTCATTTCTCTTACATTTATTTTGTATTTACTTTCGCTTTCGGGTGCGGAGGGAGGCGTTTTTTAAACCAGTTTTTAACCATTAATTAGTAATTAAAAAATGCACATTTTTATTTGTGCCAGACGTTAAACCAATAACATGTGCCGGCTTCTAAATACAAAAAAAAGTTAGTTATAAAAACAAGTACGCTGCTTGAAGAAAATATTTAGATTTTTTTAGAGCAAACTCATTAGAGCAGCGGTTCTCAACCTTTTTAACGTCGCGCCCCCCCCCCCTCACATTTTTCAGCATACATTCAGTTTTTTAATTTTTAACAATGAACATTTAGTCGAATTTTCTACAAAATAATGTTATCAGTAAAGTTTAGATGAACATTTTAAGCGAAAATAGGTATGTTTTTGAGGGTGTGCGGAAAAAAGCGCACCGGAAAAAAACGCACACTATTGAAGGGGTTTGTTGTTTGGATGAATGTGTGTGTGTATGTGCGTGTGTGTGTGTGGGGGGGGGCGCTTGAAATAAAAAATGTAAGAAAGGAGTGGGCATCCGAAAGTGCGCTCTTGTTTCTCACATTTTTTCATTTCACGCCCCCCCCTCCCCCCCGCTCAACTCAAAAAATAAGCCCATTCAAATCATGCGTTTTTTTTTTTTTCAGGTGAGCATATTTAATCAAAGTTGGTGAAGGGGAATAAGATTTGCAATACTAATAATGGTAAAAATATAATTATTAAAACTATTTCAACAAAACTAATTAAAAATTAATTTTAATTACAGTTATGCATAGCCAATATTTTACATTTTAAGAAATGAGTTTTAAATAATTTTTAGCCAGTTTCCTTTAAAAAGGGTTTTTTTAGCATTTGTAAATGAAAATTTGTTTAAAAACATTACACTTATACTAACATTTGATACAAAAAGTTTTTTTTTTTTTTTTTTTTTTTAAATTGACTTATTAATACCATAATTTAATTCTGAAAAAAAAGCATGTCTAAAATAAAAGAACTAATATTTAAATTAAATACTTTCAAAAATAAAAATATTTATATGTAAATATATATACCTATAAATCATTTATTCTAAGAATTATTATTTAAAACCACAGAGTTAACAAGATAAATTACCATGAATCAGAATAAATTCTTGCATTTATAAAAAGAAAACCAGTAATAACAAGCCATAGCTGATTACAAATCAGACTGAATGTGATAACATATTACAGTGAACGTGCATGTTAAATCTGTGGAGTCTTAGATTCTTTTTTTTAGGGTTGCTGTTAGGTGAGAGATGGTATTTAAAGTTTTCGAAACTGCTATAATTTGTTACTGAATGTCTAGTTTTGGACTTTGTCCTAAGAATACAAATTGAACTATTGGGAGGGGGAAGAGGGTCATTCAGATTATGAACAATTTAGTATAAAACTAATAAAAAATTGACAATATAAAAAAATATCATAAAACGGAAAAGGGCAATGAGACGTTTCGAACGGCCATGGGCTACTCTGCATAATGTATACTTACAAATCAAGCCACTGTTCTTGGAAAGTTGTCTGAATGGCAATTTTCAATAGAGATAAATACAAAATACACTGATATACCTCTGTTTACGCCCTTTTGGACGCCCACTTCTTTCACATATTTTTTTTTTTAATTCACCCCCCACCCCCTCTTATTTTCTAAAAATACAAACCCATTCAATATTGTGCGCTTTTTTCCGTGATTCATTTTTGAGTAAAAATGAGAATAAATAAGGTGATTTTTTTAAAAACAAGCATCACTACTTGCTCTTTGGTTTTTCTCGCCCCCCCCCCCCGCAAACGCAATGCGCCCTCCTTAGGGGTCGCGCCCCACAGGTTGAGAAACGCTGCATTAGAGCATTGTGGTATGAAACACATACCACTCATTCAAACTTTTTTCTAAGCTATCACATGCTAGTATAATTTTACTACCAATTGCTATTCACCCACTTTACAAATGTATTGGTAATTAGTAAAATAAAAATAAGAGTGTTTTCATTTTCAATGGCATTAGTTGCTTTGTAAATGTAAATTTTACGTTGCGGATAAAACAACGTTTTGTGCATCGAAGAGCTAGTAAGATCTTAATCAATTTAAAAATACTAAGCTTTGAACTTTTTGCACACTTAAGTTTAGAGAAATTTTAACTGCTATAATATTCGAATTATTATTTCTCTGTTAATACGTCTAAATCTTTTAGTCAGTTCCGTACAATTGCAATCAAACACTACTCATTCAAATCTTCAATTATATAAATCTTCTCAAGTTAAACTCATGTACATATGAATAATATGTTAAATTTTAACATAAAATTTTAACATGGTTAGAAACTGGTTTAAAAAACGAACGTATTAAGAAAAGCCTCCTTCCGCACCCGAAAGCGAAATGACGCGGACAGAGAATCTTGCACATTCCTCCTCCGCGTGGGAGAGGAGTAAGATGCGCATAACTAAATGCGCAGTGCTCTCGCTCTGTTTACTTTTCGGAGGAGTAGCTCACGGGCTAGCCGCAAGTCGGGAGGGTCGGTCACCTCACCTGCAGAGAGCTTTCAACGCAATTTTTTGGGAATGTTTGTGTATAAGTGTCCAGAACCTGACACCCCATTCTTTTTTAGATAGAATGAAACTGTTCAGAAGTCAGGCCCGGACTGGCTTCTTTGCGGGCCCTGGGCTGGACCTTGAAATGGGGGCCCCTTACTGGGAAATGGAGAGGGAATAGAATATTATAGAATGTGTAATATTTGAAAATGAGGTTTACGTGCCTAAAGAACACATTGAACTATTTTTAGAGATTTTGGGAGCCCTGACTTTTGGGGGGCCCCCTTGAGTTGCGGGGTTTCTGGGATCCCCCGCTGCTTCACTGCGTAAGATTACAGGGAAATAAATAATCCAATTACTTTTACATATATCAAATGACTCTATCATACCTACCAACATCTAGTGAAGAAAATCCAGTCGATTTATGTGGTATCGAATTCAAAGTCACAATTACTTATCTAGTCACAAAACACTCTTCAAAATTTTTTCACACCTTAAATTTCGCTATCTAATCTATGTATCTTTTTTAAAAAATATAATTTGAGAGGACGTGACACTTTTACGGTCTTTAAAATGAAAAGTTTGCTTTTTATAACAATTTATTTTTGAAATTTCAATCACACATAAGGTCAAATATTAAAAATAGACTTTGTAAAAGAGCTCAGAAATAGAATTCTTTTAACATAAAAGGAATAAAACTTCAATGTTTCTTTATGTTCACAAGTTTTTTCTTAAATGTTCGAAATTTTACAAAATATCTGCTTTTTAGAAAAAAAAAGTAGTAAAATTTTTTGGGACTTTGAACTCTCTCTCACAAATTGCTACAATGAAACAATTTGCCGATGTCATTCTGAAATTTTGAAGAATCCTTCACAAATGAGTCATCCACATAAGCACAAATCTTTATTATTGGACCAAAATACCATGGTATATGGGTCCATATTAAATGAATAGACCCTAAGAGCAGTCCTCTTACAGAACGGGTGGGGAAATCAATGTGTCGATTATTAAGACTTCAAAATGTTAGAAAACCGGAAGATTTTAATGCAAAATCAGGAGACCAGGAGAAACCATCAAAATCCAGTAGAGTTGACAGGCAGGCCTGTCGAGAGGGGAGGGGGAAGAGGGGGATTCCCCCCCGGGCCCGTGTTTTTTGGGGGGCCGGGCTACACTTTCAAAAAAATTTTCTGTATAGACAGAAATAGAACTCTTTCTATTGAGTTGGCACTAGCGAAAGAACTAGACTTTAAAATGATGATGGATACTTTCGCCTCCAAAAAAGCGAGAAAAGCTCATTTTTAATACTTTTGATTTTGTAAAGAAAAAATCCAATTATTCGTATTATAAAGACCAACATTAAACTATTGAATGAAAGCGTCTTTTTTAAACTGAAATTTGAAAATGCCAGAGAGTGAAAAAAAGCAGTTTATTTGTATTTTACAATGCGAATACCTTTTTTTTTCTTTTGGAGGGGGGGTGGGGGTGGGGAGGGCCCGGCAGATATCCATACCCCGGGCACGAGTTTGTCTTTCGACGGGCCTGTTGACAGGTATGCTCTATTATAAAGTATTATAAAGTACTCTATTATAAACTATAATTTATTATAAAGTAGTCAATTCATTTTTGGATGCCTCTCTGGGGCTCCCTCGCCGACCAGCCGCCCGGACCTGCCAGAAGTCCACCCTCCAAATCGAAGAAACCTCCGCTCTCCAAGCCACCCCATACGCGAGTTTTTCCTTCCTCGCTTCCGTACCTTTTTTTTACTTCTACTTGATTGCGGAGTGTCACGGGAGGAGGGGGGGGGGGGGGGAATGTCTGGATGTCCGATGGGCGTGTCCGATCCCGCCCCACCTTGGCGCCACGAGTGACAAACCGCGGACCCATTGCGTATGGCAGAGACGAAGTGGCATTTAGTATTTATTTATCATTCTCTTTTCTTAGGGGGCTGGCCCACACCCGGTCCTGTGTTTGGAGGGTTGTGTCAACAGAATCGATTATTATGTGTCGGAAGAGGGAAATGGGGTGATGCGTTTAATACGGCAACGAGTATTGTTTTTCTTAATTTTTCTCTTTTCGACGGACGGGAATCGTCATCGAAGTTTGTCCAAAGTGAGAAGACCCCTGTATGGGGATGCCCCCCCCCCCTCTTTTAAATGAATCCTTTAACGCGCAGTGTTCCCGCTCTGGAAACACCCAACTCGGACGTTTGGACGGTTGCTGGTCACGAAGAATCGATTGGATTTCTATCAAAAGAGGGGCGGGTGACAGAGCTCCACGAGAATCCTTTACTTTTGAACACGTCCTTTCCCCGTCCAAAAAGGGTCACGATTGTTTTTAAACAGCACTGACATCGGCTGAAAAATGGAAGAATGCGAGAACAGCTGATGGATGGCCCCCTGCTGGAAAAAAGGGCAGCCGTGGCCATCGCTCGACTGGACGATCGAAACGTGCATCGCGTGCCACAGATCCAGAGACCCCTTTTTGGACGACAGCTGGCTGTGCCGCAGAGCTAGTCGTCCAAAAAGGGGTCTCTGGATCTGTGGCACGCGATGAACGTTTCGATCGTCCGCCCTCTTGCGGGTCGTTCAGTCGAGCGATGGCCACGGTTGCCCTTTTTTACTTTCAGAACATGTACCATGTAAGGAAAGTATTGTAATCATGAAATAATTCGAGGGCACAAAAGCTGCATTCGTAAACGACAAACTCGTTGCACGAGTTTTCGTAAGAAAACTGGAATGCGTGTGTTGAGTGCTGTCAGTGGTTATCCGTTTCTTTGGACTTTACGAATACCTTCCGTTTATTGAGTTTCGTCGTCTAGGACACGTGTTTGTTTACAATTCGCGAATGTGTTCATTTTGCTGTGGAGAGTTTTTAGTACATACTCAATGTAAAATCAACAGGATTTTTAAAAGAAAGAGTGGCCATCATGGAAGTGCACAGATCAAAATTTAGAAAATTCAACTTCAACTTCATTTTTTCAAAAGTATTGAGCAAGAGAATTTCTAATGTCGCTCATAAAGGTTTGAATCCACTTCAATCTCGACACTAAAACATGCATTTTTGAATGGACTCAAATGAAAAATACAAGAAAAGGATTACCTTTGAAAAATGATGTACCTTCGTAGCATTTTCTAACGTACGCATGAATGTCCTCCTCGAAAAAATAATATTGGCAGCTTTAGAAAACGTAAAATACGTTTCACAACAACATACTTTTCCATAACAACGGACGCCATTTGAAAACAATAACGACGTGCAGCAAGTGTATTTTCTAAACAACCGACGAAACCTTAGTAGAGATCGATTTATTTCGTTTGAAACGAATCGCACTCAGTTTTGTATACGAACGCCCTAGTTTAAAAACTGTATGCACTCAGTTTCCTTTACGAAGGACTTAGATGGAACCTCATTGCACGAGTGTAACTCGTTTGGCGTATACGAATGCAGCCAGAATATGACCATGTACACCCTCCAAAAAAAGTATTCCAGTTAAATTTCCTATTTTAGATTTGCGAATAATAATTGAGTTTTTGAAAAACGTACTACTTGACAGAAATATGGAAAGTCCTATTTATACATAGCCTAATGCATATTCTATGATAAATAATTTTTAATATACGAAACGAACGTAGGAAATTTTTCTCTTACACGAATCCTTGTTTTGGAGGGTGTATACCAGTATACCCATACTTTAAATCTTGACTGGCTTTGATACTTAACCCATTTGTGCCTGGATAATTTTGCGACTTTCTTCGATTTTTACTGATAACAGAAATAATAGATCAATTTCTGATGTCAACTTCTTGAACAAGGAATGATTTCTTTTAAAATCATTTTGCATAAAAATCGAAATATCAACATCTTATTTGGTCATGTTAAAATATTTTGTAGAGTGGAGGCTCAATACTCATGAATAAAGGCTAGGAAAAATAAATAACGTTTTCGACTCATAGCGAAAATGCCGTCCCAAAAAAAGGACGCTAGGCGTAAGTGGGTTAAAAATGAACTCTAATAGCTTTTTATATCAATTGTGCGTTCTTATTTCTATAAATGAATGGAAGTATTTCATTCATTTATAAATATTTATTTAAACCAGAAATAAATATTTATAAATGAAATGAAACCTCGAATTTCGAGGACGTAGGGTCACTTTAGCTTAACCACTTCTGCTTTTACAGCATTTTGTACCAACCCCAAATCCAGATTATATCGATAGCGGCAGTACCTCCCAAGTGTGTATTAATGTCTACCACGAACTCCCGCAGAGTTCATTTCTGCTTCATTTGGGAGCCGATAGAGGGCAGCACTACCCACCGTTAGCGGGGGGGGGTCTTCTTATTTTGAAGTACCAAGTAAAACTAAGCTCAAGGCTTAGGTTTTTTTTTTTTTTTTTTTTTGTCACCCCCCAGAGGAACTGATTTTTATAGGAACTTGAAAGGACATTGCGACCACGACGTATTTTAACGTGCCCCAGTCTCCATGAGAGAGCGCGGCGGTCTTGGGTGGGTCGGACCCAGGATCGAACCCACAACCAAACGAGAACAACGCTCTTCCAACCCGGGCTATTGCTGTTCTTGGATACCTTACACGGCGCAAGGATAAGAGGACCCTGGATAGAACGGACAAACATCAAAGTTAAAATCAAATAACTGCTCATTAATGTAGCTGTAAATACACTGCTCAAAACAATCCAATCATATTGAGGTTATGGGTGGATCTTGCGGCTGGGCAATTGTTTAGATGATTGATTGTGCGTGATTATGGCAACGCTACACTACAGAACAGACCGACGCGGTAGTTCGATATGAAAAAAGTGTGATTATGGCAACTCTACACTAGGGGCAGCCTTGGTAGAAGGACTTTCTAAGGGGTTCTAACGCGTATTCACGTTACATCTGATGAAAACCTACCAAAAATCCAGACCGTTCGATCGACAGCCGCGCGATGGGACCCGAACCCGGGACCTTCACACTTCGGCCATCTACTAGAGATGAGACGGGCTCCCGAGCCCGGGCTCGGGCTGTGTAATTCACAACTGCGTTCGGGCTCGGGCTCGTGAAAAATTTCTTCTTTATTGAACATACTCCTTGAAACAGATTTTAAAAAGTGATTCATGAGGAAAATAAATGTACTTATAAAAAAAAAATAGTGGCACGGGCGCCTAGAAGGTGCGTGAAGTTCTTTAGGTATTTCAGAACGGGGCGGCTTATATTACTTAGTGAGTCATGAGATCCGACATTATTGGATAAACATGGATATAAAGTATTAGAAAGTGCATGGAGAGTCTGCAACTATATATTTCTTTAATTTGCATAAACGGCAAAATTTATTGTATTGTATCTATGAGGTAATTGAATTTTTCTTATCTTTAGCTGAAATTTCGGTCTCGGGCAGGCTCGGGCTCCGGTTTAAATAATATGGCTCGGGCGGGCTCGGATGAAAAGTCCTCGGGCTCGGGCTTCAAAAAATGAGCCCGAACTCATCTCTATCATCTACCATTTTCAGTGGCATAGCCACTGTGCCATGGTGAGGCTCTATATGAGAAAAAAAATGCGCATTGCTTAGCACAAAATAATGCATTTTATTGAGCATTTCGGTACAAAAGGAAAAAAAAAAACAAAGTTTGTGCATGTGAGAGAAAACGAATAAATACAAAATGTGTGATACAAAAAGGTTTTTCCTCGACAGAATTTTTTTTTTTGAAAGGGGGTATGATTTCCCCGGACTGCGCCAACAACGTTGAACACCTCTGAGGCATGGAGTCATTGAGACTATTCACGGTGAAATTCGAAAAAAATCACGTGGTTTTGGTAGGTACATTAATGCAATTAAACTAATTAAGTCATCCATTTCAAAATTTTTAGAATGGCTCTTTACAAGCTGTGCTATACATCGTAATACACGATAAACCTATACCAGTTGCGAAACTTCCAGAAAAAAATCTTAAAAATCGAAAATTTAGCAGGATGTGTGGCTCTTGCTATACAATTCCATGTTGTAGATTTTTTTGCGAAAGTTCTATAAAAGGCATCGTTGTTTCATTTATTACGATGGATAGTAGACCTCATAAAGAATAATCCTCATTTTTTCGAGTTTCTGGTGTAATTGGTTTATTTTAATTTTGTACCTAGACAACGAAATTTTGTTTCTTCGAACTACACCCTTAATGAGGAGCTGGGGTATTCGACCCACTCCTCCAGAAGAGCTATTTCCAGTTCTCGGAGAGTATGTGGGGTGGTAGGCAGTAGAGATGAGTTCGGGCTCATTTTTTGAAGCCCGAGCCCGAAGACTTTTAATCCGAGCCCGCCCGAGCCCGAGCAATATTATTTAAGTCGGAGCCCGAGCCCGAAATTTTAGCCAAAGATAAATAAAATTCAAAGAAGTAATTCTTTGATAGAATACAATAAATTTTGCCGTTTGTGCAAATTAAAGACAAATAGAGTTGCAAAATTTGAATGCACTTTCTAATTTTTTTATATCTATCTTTATGAAATAATGTCGGATCTCATGAGTAATTAAGCAATAGAAGCCGCCGTTCTGAAATACCCAAAGAGCTCCATGCGCCTTCTAGGCACGCGTGCCGCTATTTTTTTTATAAGTACTTTTATTTTCCATATGAATCACTTTTTAAAAATCTGTTTCAAGGAGTATGTTCAATAAAATAGAAATTTTTCACGAGCCCGAGCCCGCATGCAATTGTGAATTACAGAGCCCGAGCCCGTCTCATCTCTAGTAGGCAGCCAGCAACTCGTCTCTCTAGATTGTCCCAGACATGTTCTTGTTCTATCGGGTTCATGCCCGGAGAATGCACTGGCCAATCCATTTGTAGGATTCTTTCCTCAAAAAAGAAGTCATCCACCAAGCGTGCACGATGTGGCCTGCAGTTGTCATCCATTAGCCTGCAGTTCTCTCTATTGCTGCAGCGTAAGGGTCTGAGAATCTCATCCTTAATATCAGGTTGTAACGAAAGTTCTCTGCCCAATCTGCTTGAGTCAGCTCATGCGGCACCCAGCGATTCAACTTGTACATCAAGTTTATGGGATGCATAGCATGGCATTCATGTCTAACTCTCAAGTGGTTCAATACTGATCTTCTTCCACAAGTTCTCGCAGGTGGCCCTCATCCACATCAGTAGGTCGGCCAGAGAGCTCTGCTCCTTGAATGTCATAGACCCTGTTTTTTAACGTTCAGTACCAGACCGTCACAGTGCCATAGGATACAACAGTAGAATCTAAATGACGCACATAATTCTTTGACATTTTGTAGCACTTTTTGCAACAGAACTGGATGGTTCTAATCCAGTAACGCGATAGTTCCATTTCAGACACCTTGTACTGAATGATAACGATATTTTTTTAACAACACAGTGTTCTAAAGTAAGTCTCTTTCTTTCAACTGACTCATATCGTTTGACAAAATAGGAGCAAACACACCAACGTGAACTGTTTGCAGGCGATATTGGTGGTGGCGGGAAAATTTCGTTACAACCTAATAGAAAATAAGGCATAATATGTTTCAAATGTGTGATACAAAGCCTGATTCAATAATTTTAAATAATACCTAAAATCCTCCTTTGGGATATGGGGGGGGGGAGAATTTTTCGCCTGAAAGTAATGAAATGAATATTGTTTTGGGAAAGCGGAAAAACCCGATTCTGTGATTGAAACTAACGGAGAGAAACCGATTCGTAAGATAACATCTGAACGGAGAGTAACCGTTTTCTCCGACAGCGGAAACGGGAAAACGGGCGTTGTCTAGCAGAAGACAATGTCTGTTTGTTTCAGTAAATATTTATAACAGTGTGTATAAATGTGAAGTTATACTGTGAACTATAATTGACCGTATATAATCCATCAGTATTACTGTGAAAGTATGACTGCACGTACTGTTTTGTGCTTTTGGCCAAGGAAAACGTCTCTATGTCTATTGTGCTGCAAAGGATTTTTTGCAAAAAGAAACTAAGTTTTGCAGCTGCTTTGCGAGACGAAACAGTTCTATTCTTAGTCGGTAGTATTTCTATTATTTACCCCCCCCCCCCTAGTAATGCTCTTCTAGATTTTCGTTGTTGTGGTCACTATTGTATTATATTTTCCCGTACTTCTGACAAGGATTTATCAACTTCGTGTTTTCATTCCAGGTGAATACTATAAGCCTGCAAATTGGCCAGCTGGAATGTCGTCAGTGAACGGAGGGCAACGTTCCTTTGTCCTGGCGGCATTCTTGCTAGCTGTTGGATCGACAAGGTGTCTTCGGCTGCAGATCGACAAGACAACTTCGTCTGTTGGGGTGCAAACCTCTGCAAAATGTTCGACAAAACGGAGCTCCGAAGAAAACGTCACTCGTTTGGCCGATCGAACCATATGTTGCTGCGGCCATGAATGGCGCTTGAGCGCAATGCGTGCGTTGGAAAATGTGGATTGCTTCTAGGGTGTGCAGAACGCAGGTTGGTCGTTTACGCATGGTTTGTTTCGTTTACGTTCCTTTTTGTGAGTATGTAATTTCAATTTTCTATGTTTATTAGCACTCGGGTGCTATTTGTTTCAAGCACGGGGTTTTTTCTACGCGGCGCGCCGTGGTCCCTTTTCCGTTGGATAGTGTGATTGGATATTGCTAACGGAATACTTGGGTCAACCTGGATTCAATTTTGTCGAACGGATAGACAGTGGTTTCCAAAACGGAAAGCCATCTGGAGATAGGATTTTTAGAGAGGAAAACTTTACAAAAATTACTTTATAAAAAGAATAGGAAACACTTGACCCGTGCCTATATACACGAGCCCGATCAAGGGTGTTCAAATTATCATTGCATTATATTCAAGATAAAGTGAGATTGGCAGGCAGTGACCTACGCGAGTCCTCGAATTTCTCAGGAAGATCCATGAGACGCTCTCTTCGAAACGTTGCCGAAGGAGGAGGATTGTAAGACTGTTTCGGTAGGAGATTGGAACGTAGAATTCCATTCCGATCCAGGATCCGATTTCATAACTGAAATGGGCACTTTAGATTTTCCAATACGCACTCGTCCGAAACATTTTATCACGAGGGGCCAAGCAACAACGGATGCCATTTTCAGCCACACAAGGATGCGAACAGGAGTCTATAGAAGCACTTGCAGTGATCCTTTTCCTCTCTAGGGCAGAATGGATTGAGTAGATTAAAAAAAAAAAACTGAAATTCTTCCAGCCGAGTGCGTCCATAAAATCTGGAAGAATTTTGGATTTTTTTTATTACTTTTATTTAATGAAGTAATATTCTGCGGAAAAGTTTTGTGCAGGGGTCCCCAAAAGTATCTGTGCCCTGGGCCCCCAAGTGGGTAGATAGCATTTTTTGGGTGTCACCCGGTGCGGTCCGCAACCCCCCCCCCCTCCCCCACGCGACGCTACAGTGTACAAGGTCTGCAAAAAATACTTCTTTAACATAATGGCCTATGGAGGGAAGTTCTTGAAATTGCTAGGGCGGTCCCTGACTGCCCCCTCCCTCCAGCAAGAGAAAATGCTCTTATAGTGACACCCCTGGTTAAAAGTGGAACAAAATGGAGATGAAATGGCAACACATAAGTTGAGAAAGATCTGCAATATTCTTCTTTTATGAGGAAAATGTTGAAAATTTTAAACTGGAGAAAAGGAAGTTGAGATGAAATTACACATTTTATTTCTACATGTAACACATAACATGTGTCTTTCATTCTATTTATTCTTATATACCTAATCTCGGAAGTATTTTTCATCATCCAATCAGATCTTTTCTTTCAAATGAATTAAA
The DNA here is from genome assembly GCA_038373885.1 of Cheiracanthium punctorium. Classification (NCBI taxonomy): domain Eukaryota; kingdom Metazoa; phylum Arthropoda; class Arachnida; order Araneae; family Cheiracanthiidae; genus Cheiracanthium; species Cheiracanthium punctorium. The sequence goes on from JAWZYV010007883.1 coordinate 159,695, forward strand.
AATTATAAAACCAGCATTTTTTTGGGTGTCACCCGGTGCGGTCCGCAACCCCCCCCCCCCCCCCCCACGCGACGCTACAGTGTACAAGGTCTGCAAAAAATACTTCTTTAACATAATGGCCTATGGAGGGAAGTTCTTGAAATTGCTATGGCGCAAAGACGGATTAAAGGGGGAGGGGGGCGACCACCCTTCCCGAGAAAAAACAAATTAGTGTAAAAGATCATATTTTACTTCTATAAAATGAATGTATATGTGAATCTTTGAAGTAACCGCCCCCAGTCACAAAATGGCATTCATCCGTCACTGCGCTGACGTCTAAACGTTGTCATTTGATTAGGCGCAACCTGGGTACGTATACTGTAGGTGACGGTCACGTGACCTGGATACTCTTTGATGTGTGTAGGACTTACAGTTTATATATATATATATACAGAGGTGGTCAAAATTGTGCACACTTTTTGAAATTTTTATCTTTTCTAACTTTGTGTGCATATAAAAAATGTTACGTTTCACAAAATGCAAACTATCCTATATCATTTTAAAGAGAATCCAGTACGGATTTAAATAAGATAAAAACGAAAAAATTCAAATCTTTGAAATGCAAAAAAGTTAAGAGGCAATAATTATCGAGTTTCCAAAAATGTCCCCAATTTTGGTCACCTCTGTATTTTTTCTTTTTTCCCTTCGAGAGCCATTGAAAAATGGTTAAAGTCAACCTGTTTATACTTTCCTCCCTCTGACAACTTTTAGGATATAATTCACAAATTTTTGACGTCACCCCATGAGTATAGGGGCCCATTTTAATAACTGGATTTTTTTTTTTCTTTTGTACGGGAATCGTACACAAATTAAAAAAAGCCACCTTTTCAAAATCAACGAGAGGACTATTTCTTATAGTCTTCCTCCCCCCCCCCATCCTTATTATGTTTAACTTGACATTGCCTCCCACCAACATAAAGAATGAATGCGTGTCGATGGAACGGTCTGGAGTTTGGGTCGGTTTTCTCCAGATGTAACGGGATGGCACGTTAGAAAATCTTCGGAAGTCCTTCGATTAAGGCACACGCACACATACACCCGTAGGTAGATGCCCCTCGTGAGAATTGCCATAACAGAAAACAATACAATACCACACCCCCTAGACGATATTAATGAACGGTGTTGTTCGAAAAAAATCTTGCGATTTTGGTACATAAGTACCAATAAACCAATGATGCCAGGCACTTCCAAATTTGGAAACGGTTTCTTGACAAGCTGTACTCCATACTGAAATAAACGATCCATCTGTATCCGTTTCAAAACTTTTAGAAAAAATCCTTCAGCATCGGACATGTTCGCAAAACGTGCCACTCTTCGAAAAATCTGGCCGCTCCGATCCCTGTTTCAGAATTTCTTCTGAAAATGTCACAAACGCCAAAGCGTTTTCGCTCATTGCAGTGCATGGGCGCCCATAAGGGGGGGGGGAGGTAGGGCACTTGCCTCCCCCCCTAGAGTTTTAGGTTAATGTTTCACAGGGTAATGTCATGAATGATGTATACAAATGGCAAAACCATAACTAAATTTGTTAAAAGTTTGAAATTTGTCCCCCTCTAGAAAAATTCCTATGGGCGCCCATGTTGCAGTGTGTCAAGCAGCTTATGAAGAACCCTCTGGAATTTTTGGGCGACCCTGGTGCTATCAGTTTATTTCAATTCGTGTACCAAGACTAAAAACAGTTTTTTTTTTTTTTTTTCGACATACACCCTTAAGAAAAAATAAATCCCGCGACATCGGGTGTCGACATCAATGAAAATGACATTCGGTGCCTCAGATGACGAAGACTTAAAATAGTGAAGCCAGAAATTTCAACGTGTTCTATGACACGGCAAGCCTAACACACGAGGTACACCCACCTCCTGGAGAGGGTGCCCTGACCGCGAAGGTCTTTTCAAGGGAATCGTATTCACTTATACATCTGGAGGAAATCGCCCCCAACTCCAGATCGACAGCCACGCAACACGCCCCGGGAACTTCCCACTTCGGCCATCTACCTTGTTCAGTGTCTTGGCCACGGGTGGAGACGTCAAGGTGTTTAGCAAAGCCTGTGACGTGACTCCGTGGTTCGAGTTCAAACCCAGCATGTACTTCTACTTTCAAGAAAATCTGGGAGAAAAAAAAACAATTAATCTAAAATGAAATACGTATAGTAGTACTTAAAAAAAAAGGGAGATGGTCTGTGTGAAACCAGTTATAGTCGGTGGTATGGGCCGTGACGCCCCTAATGGAAATCGATTTTTCAGCTAAAATCAGGTACCACCCTGTATCGAGAAATTGGGTATCTAATGAGTTAAAACATTCAAACATTCTATACACCCGAAAAGGATTCAGAGCTTCTGCAGCTGCAGCCGACAGATTGTACAGTCCGATGACAACGTCCATGTTTCGAGTTCGAACCCAGAACATGAAAATTCGATTTGGAAAAAAAGAATCTGTATCAAAATAATTTATTTGCATTTACCTCAAACGAAATGTTTATAGAATTTTAAAAAAAAAAGCGAAGTTGCACCCGAGTGTTACAGTGGTCTTGGAAACCAGCACGAGAAATTCGATTTATTAAAATGACATAGCTGCAACACATTTCATTTTTCATTGGAGTGGGCCACGGTAGGGGCCCACTCCAATGAAATATTTAGTTCAGATAAAAAATTGGCGCAACAGTCCACACGCGCGCCAAGGCCGGCGCTGCCCAACCATTGGTTTAACTCTCATTTCACCGACCCATTCAAGCGATGAAGGGTTGTGTGAATCCTGCTCAGTACGGGATTCGAACCCCGGACCCATGGCATAGTAGAGAAATGCGCTAACCGTAGCACCACCGGGCTGTAAATGAAATTCTATAAAATGTAATAAGGTTAGCCGCATGTTGTATGTCAAAGGCGTTCGCATGGGGGTTCCGGGTTCGGAACTCAATGTGAGAAATTGCATTTTCTAGAAATCTCTATTGATTAAAATAATTTAGCTACGGGAGTAATTTCGTAAGCGGGTGTCAGCTATTTTTGGCGACTTTTTTTGTCGCCAACACCCGCTACTTGGCGCTTTTTTTGTCGCCATATTTTTCACGTGTGAAACACCATTTTAAAATACGATAAAATAATACAACACGTTGAGCACTGTCAGCAAAGACAAAACACTTTAACACATTAAAATTGCACAGATATTCCACTAAAAAAAGCAATAAAACAGAATACACCATCCATACTTAACACTAAAAAATGTCAGCAATTTATGTAACCGGCAATTCAAAATGAGCAAACAGTAAACCGCTTTTAACTAAAACAATTTCAGTATATTAAGCAATCTAGTTCTACAGCTATGTAAACTAGGCAACCAGTGGTCCGTTTTTAACTAAAAAAACCCTCAGTGGATTCAGCAACCTAGTTGTACAGCTATGTAAACTGGGCAAACACTGGCCCGTTTTCAACTCAAAACAACATCGGTGGATTAAATAACCTAGTTATACACCTCATATAAAGTCACTATATGAAAACATAACAACATCAAATATCCATTTACAATTCACATTGAAAACCTTAAGCAATTGCAAAAATTCTTTTAAAAAAAACACTTACCTTTATTTTAAGAAACTCTTCAAAAATATCCATAACACTCTCAGCTAATAACTAACCAAAACAAAAACTTTTATTTAACATTATAATCGCACCCTCCTTCAAATAAACACACACTTCCTTTTTAAACAACAACATAATATTCACTATACTTCAAATAACAAAACACATTTCCAAATACACCTTATATTCCCCGTAAATAACTCAACAAACACCAAACAAGAACTGACACATTCACCTGCAATTCAATTCAAATTCACCTGCTTTTCGGTTTACCGATTACAGTTAAATTGCCTAAACCAATCACAAAATTCCTTTACCAAACATCCTGGTATCGTTTAATGAACCCACCGAGCGTTTTTTCATCAAACTACAGCACCAGTCAACAACTCAACTCCAAACACAGGTTGCAAGAGATATCTGAAACTATCTCTAGCGTAAACAAACTGTCCAACGAACTTCAAATTTGGCGACAGATCGCCTCTTGGCGAGGACACCTACTAACTAAATTTCCCCCTTAGCTACAACTAACTTCGATATTTATTTGTCTTAAAAATAGACTTCGCATGTTGGCCATTGTGGCTGAGTGGTAAGGGTGGTGCCACGAAACATTACGGTCGTCGGTTCGAAGCTCAGCACGGAAATTCGATTTTAAGAAATCTGGATGGATGAAAATAATTTTAATTGCGATTACGTCAAACGGAATATTTATAAGGCTTAAACAGGGGGAATCTTTCGTCGGCGGTTGTGGCCGAGTGGCAAAGGTGCTAGCACGTTGATCGGTGGTCCCGGGTTCGGAACCCAACATGGGAAATTCGGCTTTTTAAGAAATGTCGATTGATTAAAATAATTTAGCTAAAAAATCTCCTCAAATGAAATATTTATAAGGTTTAAAAAAGGCACGCCGCCTGTCGGCCGAGTGGTAAGGTTGGTTACTGCATCATAAGTAGCACTGAGGGATAAGAGTTCGATTCTAGGCGTCCCCGTTTTTAAACTAGAGCAAGTGGCGCCATCTATCGAATTTAATTATAAGTAGTCTCTCGGTTAATGTTTAAAAGATTTAAAAAGATAAACGTCGCATCGGCACCTGCGGCCCAGTGGAAAGGCCGCTGCGTCGTAGCACCAACATCTCGGGTTCGATCCCAAAGAGGGTCCTTTTTAAACTAGAATTAGCCTCGAAACATGTGGCGCCATCTATTAGAATTTAATTTATTAAAACAATTCGAGAGGAACAACTGTTTATTAGATTCAGAAGAGAAGACCTACCGTGGCCCACCTTGGCCCAGTGGTTTGGGAGTCCGCTTGCAACGCGCTCCCTTGTGTGTGTGTGTCGGCTGGGGTTCTGTCCCCGCCGAGGTGTGGTGGTTCGGAATCCACGTTAAACTGTAGGTCCCTGTCGCCGGCGACAGTCTCTTCCTTCCTTTCTGTCACTGTCTTTCTCCTTCCCCGTGTGTTGAAATGGGCGGAACCTGCGTGGGTTTGGTCCGGGGCGGAGGCCCCTTCCTTGTATCGGGGTCGAAACTCCGGTCACTCCTCCAGCGTTTCCGCCTCTTTCTCCATCACGAGACATTTTGCCGTTTTCGACCGCGGATAACGAGGTACCGTTTTTGCGGCGATTTTAACTTCCTTTTTTCAAGAGCCAAAACCCGGTTACTTCATTACCGATTACGATTAATTGTAATCGATTACAAACGATTAATCGATTACATTGTTTGCTATTGATTACGATTGATCGTAATCGCTGCTAGTGATTGTGATTAATCGATTACAACGATTATCGTAATCGTTTGCAATTCCTTATTATTTTTTAATCGTAATCGCTTACTTTTTTTACGATTAAATGGCGCCACCTGAGTTTAGCCTAAAGCTACCTTCGTCCCGAATTTGTTTTTCTTTCTTCCTGATCTGTACCAAAAATGTAAAAAAAAAAAAAAAAAGCAATTGGGGACAATTTTTAACTATGACATTGTTTTATAAAATGTCCCCAATTTTGTTTCAGAATTGGGGACATTTCTTCAATTCTACATTCGAAAATAATGGGCACCTTTCAGTTTAGCCTGAAAACTGAATTCTCCAGGCATACCGATTCTTCAGTTTTGCCACACAGGTATGTGTTTCTCTCAACTTTCTGCTTTTGCAGAAGTAGGAATTGTTTTAGCAACTGTAAGAGGGTGTACCCTTTGTGCCAATGTCCTTTGTCCATAAAATTTGCCGACAAAGCAAGATGAATGACTATTTCAGTTCAGATTCTTAATGTATCATCTTTATTCCGTACGTAAAAGTAGAATTTTTTTGTAACTGCATTAGTATGTAGGCATGTCAGCACAAAAACCTCTCTACATTCGTATACTATGCAAAATGTATTAATAGAGTAATAAATTGAGTTTAATAATTACAAACTTGTTTCTGTTCAACTTACTACTGTATGTTATGTGCACATAGTAAGTACTACGACAATATCTAATAATTGATACCTAATACAGTAATATGTATGTATAACTAGCTGCCTCCGATGACCGGTTGGTTCGCCATCTTAATAAATCTTGTGTTTCTCACCGGCTTCCTTGGAACTGAAATATCTCAGATTCTGAATGGAATTTAAAATTAAGATGATTATAAACAGGGGCGGCCCTAGGGTAAGTGGCGCCCCCCTTTTATGCTCTACTTAGTTTTTGAGTGTGACATGACGCCCTTTGAAGCCACCGTCCCGATGCGAAGATTACCTTGCTTCCCATGTCGGGCCGCTCCTGGTTACAAAAATAAGTTGATTTAATGGTAAAAACCTACAAAAAGGTACAAATTATTTTCGTCCTATAATAAGTCTGAAGAGCTTCTAGATATATTGGCCATCATCAAAAAACCGAAATGAAGAACATCTGAAACACTTTGGTTTTAAATACGCACTAAAGTGCTGCATATTAAGAGCATATCATAATCCATGTGTCTTCCCTATTTTCTTTCCTCATTCCATTAAGTTGGAAGGTGTATCATACATGAGTGTGATTAAACAAATTTAAAATTTATATTTCTAACATCCTTTTTCTGGATGACATTAGAAATAGAAGGAAAAAAAAACACGCAGAAAAATGCATAATTCAAACTCAATGAAGGTTTCAAAACTTAATTTTTTGATTTGTGTGCTTGGCCCGAAGCCAACTTATTCAGGTGTATTTCCTTATTCAAGCATAGCAGATAAAAGGATTTTTTAAAATTAAAAACTGCATATTCTATAAGTATGTGCCATCTGTCGACGGCTTTGTAAAATAAAAATGCTTCTATTTTTTTTTTTTTTTGATAAAAGATAGTTTTTCTGTCTTTGTTCCAAATCTGTCCAACTGTTTCCGTGTGAAAGAGTAACAAACATACATTCAAACATTGACATTCATAATATTAGTAGGATTAATGTTAAACCCTAATAAAAGCAATATTGTGTATCATTTTAATTTCATATAATTTTGTAATACACTACATGTACTATGTAATGTATGAGTACATGATGATAAAATACGATAATCAAAAAAGTAAGTATTGTACCCTTGATAAGTTGACAACGAGAACTTGCAACCACTGGGCAGTCGGTCAACTTAGCAGGCTTCACTGTATCTCACTTCTAGGAGCCGGTACCACTACCACTGAAACAATGTAGCCACTATCGGTGGCTATATTTAACGGTGTTGTTTGAAAAAATCCTGTGATTTTGGTACATAAGTACAAATAAACTCATGATGTAAGTAAGTACCCTTTTCAATAGGGCACAGTAAATAGGAATAACTTGTAAAATTTTTATTGCTATCCATGCCGATTCCATGGAACCTATCCTTTTATAAAGCTTAATAGATGTGTGCACATACATATTAAATAGATAAAAGTTTCTACAATAGCTTTAAACAATGACTGCCTATGGAACATAACATACTGGAACTCTCTTGATTGTTCAAGTAAAAAAAAAAAAAAAAAAAAAAACGCGTCATGCTGCATTTTTAATGGGGCACATGGTTTAGACAATATTGACAGCATTTAGAGCAAGCACAAACTGAACAGTGGAAATTCCAATTTTCTTAGGGTTGGGTTTTTGGCATAACATGAAAAACTGTCAAAAAGCCTAATGCAAGCATTCTTTTTTTACAAGTCCCAATATTTGCTTTTCTGTACAAATTTTACACATAAATCACTATTACATCATAAATATTCCCTGTGTAAGAAAATTAATTATGATTTGCAATCAAAATAATGATTGCTTATTACCAGTGCACTTAACATTTCCTAATATTCTACTTTTATTATGTTAATAGTTTCAATTTAAATATTCAGAGCAACAGCAATTCATTTTGTAATATTTGGTATATTATTATTCATATTTTACATTAAACACCTCATCATTTTTTTTTCTATTCCAAGCAGCAAAATTTGGAAATTCTAAGGCCAAATGTTGACTGCAGTGTCTGAACTTACGAAAACTGAAATTTTGTTAAAAAAAATAGTTTTAGGATAGAATTTCAATGACAATAGAATTTTTGACACAATGGCAAAGATTGGATAAAACCACCCACTGTACAAAACGTGTCAACTCTGTGAAAAAAAAAAAAGAGAAGACTTGGTATAAATATATATATATTTTTTAATTCAAATAAATACATATTACACTCCCATACACATAGAAGTGAGTACAAAAATATCGCCATGTACAGGTTTCGATTGGCTTTTCAAGAATACAACTGAGTCAGAGAACAAACGAACATCTACTTTCACACAACTACTCACACATAATGGTGACAGGAAAAGTAGACGAATAGGCACGTGCCTCCCAATCCCAGTCACCATCCATTGATGCAAAAGACACAAACTATCACATACATCAGAAACGTTAACACAATAAAGGCGCTTCCTGTTCTGAAGCAACAGGTCCTCGATACTCGGCACTCTTAAAGGGTTTCTACAGATTTCACAGCTTTAGCTTCCCTGACTTTTGATTTTCTATTTTTAATATTACATCCTTTAATTAATAACTTTTTATATATTTTGCCCTTTTTTTTTTACAAATAATAATAATAATAAAATCAATATGCACAAAAATATTATTGGACATCACTGGATTCTAACAAAAAGCATGTTTGATAACAATTTAGGATAAAATTAAGAATATTTCAACTGAACAAGATATGTTAATAAAGGACACATTTTAAAATTATTTATAAGGTTCAATAAGAAAATGAAAATAAAACAATTTCTACAATTAGGTTCAAACAGGAAGTATTTTCTTGATTCTGCCGCATATTTTTGCATTTCCCCGACCTTTCTTCAAAAACCTGACTTTTCTCCCAAATCCCTGACCAAAACTCATTTCTCTGACTTTCCAGGCCTGTAGAAACCCAGTCTTATGTATGGCTTATGATGAGAGGTACGGAATCTTCGCAAATAAAAGTGTTTATTAGCTCGCACTATGGGAGCCTTAACATTGGGATTTTAATTTCTATCTTTCGATTGCAACATTGAGCGATGAAAATGGGTACACCCATCCATGTGTTCATTTTGAGGAATTTTTGAAAAGCTTTCAAGCAATATAATAAGTGGCAGGGCCCCAGTCAAAGCACAAGAGCGGCTCCTCTTTTCTATCATGTCTTATGTAAGCTACTACTAGAACATATGTATTAGTTTTATTTTTCTGGCTATATCACAACCATCAATCAAGTTTGGTCTAATGCAATAGCAAAAAAATGGCCCAAGAGCAGGGCCTTAGGCAGTCGCCTACATTCGCACCCCCCCTTGGGCCGGCCCTATAAGTGGTCATGCTTGCAGGCACAGATGGGCAAGTAGTTTGAGTTTCATGTCATTTTCTTTCTTTCTGTTTTAACTGAATTTTGCTCCTATTTACAAAAATTAGAAAACCCATAAATTTGCGTCTCTTCAGAAATGACTTATATTTCTCATCCATTCAGAATTAAAAGAAAATTTTGCATGAATTCGCATCTATTTCGTAAAAACGAAAATTTCATACCTCTACTTATGATCCATGTGACCCTTTTATTTCCCCTCAAAATGGGACACTGACTCATTTCTCTACTTTTAGGCAACATTTTCTCACTCATAGCAGGATATCCACTCATTTTCAGGGAAATGAGTACACTGGATTCTCTTTTTACACAGATATTTTAAATAACAGGGTGTTAAAATAAAGATGAAAAACATTTTCTTTTATCTTTATTTTAACAACACACAATAGCAAAACTTCCTTTTAGAGAATTTTTACACCGGTTGCACTGCTCAGCCATCGCTGAGTGGTATATGGGGTGAGTTACACAACAAAAGGTTTAGTACGCACCCAGGATTTTAGTTTGGGGGGGGGGGAGGAGAGGGGGGCTGGGCGACATACAAATACTGCTGAACTTGGTTATAGTGACCTCGATTAGTTGCAACTCTCTTATAACGTCCACATATTCGGTACCACTTGACTGTCCCATAGAACACAAGCCCACAAGCAATGTAACTCGGTATGGAGTAATAAATAATTATCTGATCATTTCAGTGATGTTGTAACCGAGATTAACAGTGTTTCATAAACTAACTGTAAGCATTTATTTAAAAACTTTTTTAAATAAATGCCTTTTTTGGTTAAAAATAACTTGAAGACAATTAAAAAAAGAAAAAATAATAATACATTAGCAACAATTTTCATTTTTTAAAGCTTTTCACTTCTAACTTTCTACCTTTAGGGGGGGCTTCAGGCCCCATAGCCCCCTCCGTGGGTGCGCCTATGGTACCACTTGAGGCAGTCATGGAAAAGTGTCCCATTTCAGGCGTTAAGGGTAAAAAGGGTTGTTGGCTATTCCCATTTCTGGCAGTGGGCTTTCAGATTACCGTAACTGGCTTATAAGCATGCACACTTGTCGCCCATGAGACCTGGGGTCAAAAGGTCACCAGTCAGTAAAAAGGTATCGTAAAGAACCAACACCTATTCCAACAAAGAGATATTCATTTCAGCTCTTGATCGAGGCTTAGTGGAAAAGGTTCCAAATGTGTCCCCAATCCAATCAAGTACAGAAATCAAATGCTCGGGAAGAATCATCACCGTCTGCAAGCATGTGCAAAATACGCCGACAGTTTTTATTAACTGATAGTTTTTTGGATGGAGACAGCAGAATTATTATATTGGGCTCCAAAAAAGGTTTGAAATCTCTCGAAGATGCTACTGAAGTTTTCAGTGATGGCATGTTTCAAATCTGCCCGAGACAATTTGTCCAAGCTTATAGCCTTCATGTTGGTTTTGGCAGCACTCCAGAAGTGACAAATATTGTTCCCAGCATATATTCATTTCTTCCAAACAAAAAGTAAAACACTTACGAAAAATCTACAGATGCTGTAGGAAAATTTATCCATTATAGGGTTAAACAATGGCTTAAGCATCAGACGATGGTAATGTGAACTATTATGAGAGCGGCTCAGAAGCATCTCTAGAAGGCTGGCATAGCAAAATAAATAAAACTTTGGGGAAAAATCACCCAAATATATTTTAAATTATACTTTGCTTAAAAGAAGATGCTGCTTATTATGATTTACAAAGGGCTGAAGCAGAGCTTAATATTCTACCACAGAAAAGTTAAAGCGTTCCTGCGATGTCAATGTTATGTGGTGTGATGGAGTTAAAGACTGTGATGCTGAGTTTGGATGACTATACTCAGTTATTGCATGAAATTTTAAAAATTTATTTGCCTGATGGCCACTGACAATGAATAATTTCTCAGCAAATCTGCTTAATTGACAAAAAGAGTTCATTGTATTATTCATCCAATTTTTGGGGAACTCAAGTAAGCAACCTCCCAGTTGTGTTCCCTGGAAACACGGTAAGCTAGGACCCTCTTTGAAAAGAAAAAGAGGAAAGTATTGGGTCAATGCAACTGAGAGCTACAAAATTTATTTTGAATCAAACTATTTTGTATCGTCAAATATGAACTCACTGCCTCAAATGGGGATACCATTTTCCCCCTTTACCCCCCCACTGCCCCATGAGACAATTTCAGCTGACCACCTCAACAGGGAACACCTGAATCGGGACATCAGCCAACAAAATCTATCCACCATGGTTCTCCATTTAAGAATACTTTTATTTACATGGAATGTATCCACCGTGTAAAAAGAGAATCTGGTGTATGTCTATTCAATCGGAAAAATGTTGATTTTAAAATATTAATTGCCTGACATTCTTAGCACACTATCTAAAAATTGATTTTTGTAAGACACATGGCTGTAAAGAACTGCAACTTCCAACTGTTCCTTGCTCTTTTCTGACATAGAAACAGGAACATTTTGTCGGTGCTAGGGGACTACAGAATAATCTACTGAAAAGTAGGACAGTCCCGCTCAAAACAGGATGTACAGTCCCATTACTGGGTCATGATTGACAAATGTGTTTTATATGCACAGTCCAAGATTTATTTTTTAAAGAAAAATTCATGGATTGAACAGAATCCTTTCAGAAGTAGTTCGTGAAGAAGAACCATCATTGAAAACCATTCTTTTGTCTTTTGAAGTTCCGTAGAGAGAGGCTTTATTTTACAAAACTATTTGTTCAAGTGCATTGCTGTAGCCATGCCTATTGTAATACTGAATTGTAAGCGTAGCTGCCAGGAAAAAAATAAGTAAAAAGGAACACAGTGCAAGATATACAAACTGCAGTATTTTGCTCGTGTCAGGGATTGTTCCTATTTAAAAGAAAATTTTTAAAAATCTTGGAAAGAACTTTTCAAGAAAATATTTTCCAAAGACTTAAAATACAGAGATCAATAAATATAGTATTACAGGTGTGTGTGTGTGGGGGGGGAATGCTTTTATGCTTAGTTGCAGTAACAAAAATGTTTTACTTTATACTATTTTAAATTATTTGAAAAATGAAACAAAGAATGTTGAAAGGAAACAGAGTATACCAGTGGAGCGAGTGAAAAGAAGTGGATATGCTGGATGAGATTGCAACAACAGTACCCCATTTAATTGAATTAAATGACCCAATAGCAATTTCCAAAATAGATTCTGTCTTATTGGAAATGATGCATGGCATACAAGAGGTATCTTTTTTTCTGCATTAGAAATGACTCCACTTCAGATAAATTTCATCCTACTTGCAGACATGCCAAGCTTCCAAAATCTGCAGATCTCCCGCTTTTCAAGTCGAGAGCCTGACATTTCATGTTCATCTATTTATAGCATAAAATGGACACATAATCAATGCAGGCATATCGATACTTTTTGTTTATTTTTTTAAATACCATGCATGTCCATTTAAACTCATTATTTCAGTTGTAAATATATTAAATTTTAAAATTTTGCCACTAAATATCAGAAAATTTAAAACATGAGACAAAATACATATAAGATAAACTATTCCTATCTGAAGAAAACACTAAAATTTGAATTTTGTAACAAAAAGTACTATTATTAATCCCAAACAGCTTTAGAATTTTTAGTGTGTTTCTAGATAAATAATGAGCATACCATACCTGCCAACCTGGGAAAATTAACATTTGTAAAATGTTGTGCTCATTTCAGTAAATTTCTGCCCCACATCAGTAAAAACTAAGTTCATTTTTTGTTAATAACTATAGTGCTCTTGTTACTACTTGTTAAACTAAGTTTATTTATGTCATTTATTGTCAAAATGTTCTTTAATTTAATAATTTTATTTTATTTTTAATATCATTCACAACTGAACTTGCTTTTTTATGGGAGGGGGGGGAGGAGATTATTAAAAATTTAATTTTAAAATAGGAATAACTTTTTATTCTTCAGGGATTGGGCTTTAAATGAAAGAGTACTAAAGGAAAAATATTTTCTCAAGAGGGATGGCCTGCCCTAATCAAGCAGCTTTTTATTTATTTATTTTTTTTTTTTTATTGGTTTCCTTGAGAAAAGAGGGAGGGGAGGTAAAAAATTACATTTAAAATCAAAATAGGAGTCAACTTTTACTCTTACGGCATTGGACATTTAAATAAACGAGTGTTGAAGGGAAAGAATAAATATTTTCTGGACGGATGGAAAAAGATTACATTGAAAAAAAAATTGCGAACTCCGAAAATTGCCAAACAATCCGTAAAAGTTGACAGGTATGGCATCATTGAGTGAGCATTCATTTATGCAGTTAAGTTTTTTTACATCAACTTCATCTAAATCATTTCAAAATCAAACAGTCACAGGCTGTTGAGATGAAAGGGAGAATAATTGATTTTGAAAATGCGATGGAGAAAGATGTTGTTTATGTATAAACTCAATTGAAGTCCAAGAAAAAGTAAAAACCTGGAAGCCCAAAATAGTATAATAATGATAATAAAAAAAAAAAAAAAAAACAAGGCTTGGCACACCTGCATTAAGCCAATACTCAAATTAAGATAAATGATATTATCCACAATTAGCCCATCACAAAAAAAGACAAATTCTTCACAGAAAAAAAAAATTATAACTTATTTAATTTTAAACCCTTAACCTTAACAAAGTTTAGAATTTTCTTAAATAAAGGCACAACTCCATTTCAACAACTACAAAAAAGATATAATTTAGTAGAGGCTAAGTAGAATTCTCATTCATTGTAGTCAAAATAGTCTATCTTCTTTTTTTGAGTGGAAGAGGCACTACTGCTGGGAACGGTACTCTTTACATCCCGTTGAGCTAGTATGGGAGTGGGTCCTTTACGAATGCCCATGTCTCTCTGGACGACGGCCATTATGCTAGTAAAAGGAAGCCAGCACTTGTTCCTGAAATGCAAACACACAGGATGTAAGGGTCGGTTCATTGAACACATAAAATATTAAAATCAACAGGTTTTTTTTTTTCTACCACTTTAAGACCAGACATATTTTTAAACTTGATTTTTAGTGTTCTAGTTGCCTGAATTGTTAGTCAGTAGCAATCTGACTAAACAATTCGACTCTGAATTCGGGAGAAGAACAACTAAAATAAAAAGAACAACTAAATTGTTTCACATTCTTTTTTACAAAGCATGCCTTAATTCGGCACAAGAAAGAAGATATTTCTTGGGGGAAAATGTGATGTTTAAAATTTGAATGCATAAACAAGTTAATTATTTATGAAAAATTATGAAAAATCTTATTTTAAAACATCCAACATATAAAAGTGAAACAAAACTTATGAATTAATGGATGAAGAAAGAAGTCCAATAAACCATAGTTCCCAGGTATAGGACACACCTATTTGCAGCCAAAGATGGAAGCATACCAAGGGTGAGAGTGGACTCAAGTGAAATTTTCTTTTCAGTAACTGTATTTTTAATGTAGCTGAATGAACTTTTTACAACTGATCAATGAAAACATGACAACATACCTTTCACAAGTTTTAGTCGACACAGATAGGCCTTACTTGTTCCCGAAGTTGAAGTAAGATCAAACACATCTGCCCAATATTCATCCATTCTCCTGGGAACTTTAATACAGTGGACTCTCTCTATCTGAACACTCTCTAATGTGAACACCCCGGTAATATGAACACATTACGATAGTCCCGGCGAAGCTCCATAGACTTAACATTAGATTAACTCTCTGTATTCTGAACACCCTCTAATCTGAACACCCCGCTATTATGAACGCTACTTTTGATCCTCATTCAACCTTTACCTCTCCGTAAACTGAACATGTGTTGGCAACTGGGAATTCGAGGAATTCCCCTGGCATGGAAATTCAGAGAAAACTCATCCCCTCGTGACTGGAGGGTACAGCGTTTCAAGTTTTGAGTCAAGTTCTTTTGTATTCCCTCATTCACAGAGCTCGCATCCCCCTCCCTCCCCCTTCGGCTTTTTCATATGATACAGTCTAGAAACCAGCCGATGAATCTGAAATTGCCAGCCTTTGATGCAACTGCAATCTTGACCAATGAAATGGAAGTGTTTAGGCAGGTGTTTATTTAGGCGTGTATTTGAAGTCATGTATCGTATGGCTTGTAGAGAGGTGAGGTAGCATTATCTATTTGGTTTTGTTCCTTTTGCTCAGAAAAGAATAAAGTTTTCATCATTTCATTGTCCTTGCAGGATAAGAATCACTGTAGTTACACAGATATGTCGGAAATAAGTGCTAAAACGAAAAAAAGGAAAGAACTGAAACTTCGGGAAAAATACGAAGTTGTTAAAAAATTAAAGTTGAAAGTTAGTCAAAGAAAAATTGCATCAGAGTTTGGAATTTCTGTAGGCCAAGTCAACGGAATCAGCAAGAAAGAGAAAGAAATTATAGCTGCTTTTGAAGCAAATGAACCGTCTTCAAAGTGTAGACAAAAACGGGAAACGAGAGCATAAACAATCACATCTGGAAGTTTTTTACACAAATGAGAACAAGAATCTTCCTGTCACTGGACTTTTGCTAAAACAGATTGCTTTGGATTTTGCAGAAAAGGAAAATATCAAAGAATTCTAAGCATCGGAAGGATGGTTGACTCGCTTCAAAAGTCGGCATAATATTGAATTTAAAATTATGAATGGTGAAGCTGCAGACGTAAATATGGACACTGCAGAAGAGTGGAAAACTAAACTTCCGGACTTAACAAAGGATTTCAACGCAGCTGATATTTTTAAGTCTCGAAATCGATGTCAGCCTTCCGATTTGCGACAACAACATCGTTGAAGAGGAAGAGGATAGTGAAGATGAAGAAGCAGAATCTCAAGACACTAATGAAACAAAAAGAACCCTTACATTCAAGCAATATGGTCAAGGGATTCAAGACCTGATGGACTATGCGGTTGAGCATCATCCGGAAGCCTTTCCACTTTTTAAACAATTAGACAATATGTATGCTGCACGAGCATATACATTGCAAAACCAGACTAAAATTACTAAATTTTTCAAGTAATTAACCATTTATGTATTATATATAATTATGTATTATTATATATTTTGTAAAACTTTTTTAATAATATTAAATTTAAAAAATGAGATGGTAGGATACAGGTCCGACTGAATTTTATTTGACATTGCTCTAGCTGCCAAATGTAAACTAAGCACCTCCATCTCGGTAACTAGCGTGGCTAACCAGGCTTAGCATTCTATAAAATTTCATTGCGTACTCACATTTCTCAATCTCCCTCTATACTGAACACCCCCGTAATCTGAACACTTTTCTCTGGTCCCTTTAGTGTTCAGAATAGAGAGAGTCCACTGTATTCTCCCCATCTCTTACATAATAATTATATACTAGCTTTTCAGTTATCCTCTCATCCACTTGATAAAATCAGATTTCTTCATCTAATGAACATTTTTCTTCAGCTGATAAAACAGAAGACGTCAGGTCTCCCAGTTTAACCCTTTAGCGCACAGTGTTCTCGCTCTGGGAACACCCAACTCTGACGCTTCGACTGTCGCCAGTAACGAAGAATAGATCTGATTTCTATAAAAATAGTTGCGGGTGACCTAGCTCCACGAGAATCCTTTGCTTTTTAGCATGTCATTTCCCGTAAAAAAAAAATGGTCACGATTACTTTTAACAGCACTGACATCTGCTGAAAAAGGGAAACATGCGAGAACAGCTGGATAGATGGCCCCATGCTGAAAAAAGCGCAGCCGATCGAAACGTTCATCGCATGCCACAGATTGAGAGACCTTTTTTTGACGACAGCTGGCTGTGCCGAAATGTTCATCGCATGCCACAGATTGAGAGACCCTTTTTTGATGACAGCTGGCTGTGCCGCACAGCCAGCTGTCGTCAAAAAAGGGTCTTTCGATCTGTGGCACACAATGAACATTTCAATCGTCTGCCCTCTTGCTGGTAGTGAACTCGAGCGATGGCAACGGCTGCCCTTTTTTCAGCATTGGGAAAGAGTTGTGCCTCAAAGGGTTAAATAAGCCTGTCTTCTAAGCCCCGGATCTAAAGTGGGAAATGCAATTAATACTGATTTCATATAAAGCAACTTCTCTAGCATATAGGAGGAACAAGAAATATAGGCCTTTGTCAAAACATTTTTAAAGGTGCATACTGAATGATCAGTTGCCTTATACTTCAGTTTGAGTTTGCTAGCACCTGCACCAGTAAATTACAATCTTTCAGGTAAATGATTGCTTACATATTCTACACTCAATTTCTGCAAGTCTTTATACTTAATATCAGTTACATGCTGATATTAATTCATTTTTTAAGAAAAATGACAAAAATTTCTTTATAAGGGTTATACATTTGAACATGTAATTCATGAATTAATGGCTTTTCAGATTCAAACAGTTTTATATATCCAGAAAATGTAGGAAGACTATCTTTATATACATTTAACTGTAACGGAGTTCTTTTCTGATACGTAAACAAACTTTCAAATATCCTCACCTTTCTTTGTTTCCCTTTTGCAGCAAGATTTTGATTTCAAAATGGATTGAATGTCAGTAATTTTTTTCACAGCATTTTTTTCTAAATTTCCAGATTTAGCAATTTCTTTTAGGTGATCTTCATAGAGGGATCTTTCAGATTTGTTGGTTCAAGAATAGTAGTGTACTTTTAATGCATCCCACAGAGTAAAATAATACATTCAACTGCAGGAAGCACATGCACCGAACAGTGATCTGGTCAACGGAGTGGAATTATTTAATGCCCAATATTTCACAAATCGAAAAAAATAATTTTCTTGGGTGCACACTTTGCACATCAAAATTTAATGAATCCCATAAATTTTCTAGATTCTTATTGAAAGAGCTAACAAATTTTTGCACAGTTGTTGACAGTGTGCCATATATTGCCACTCATCGATAGAAGATGGGGAACTTTCTCTTTTCTGATCAGTGTTCCTAAACCAGTCTTTATCCCTCTCATTGTATTGCAAGCATCCAACAAAATGCTTATAAGATTTTCCCAATGAATGCCATTTGTTTCAATTACATTAGCAATTTGTTTAAAAATGCTTTTAGATGAAGTATCTGAAAGCTCAACAGAAGTAAGATGTTCAATACTTAATTTCTTCTTTTCAGATGAAAAATACTGAACCAACATGGTGCAACATACACTTTTATGAGCCCGGCTTGTACTTTCATCAACATTTAGGGAAAAAGTATTTTCTTGCAAATTTCTTAGGTCTACCCCATGTTTCATTTTATAAGCTACAGTCACACGACACATCGCAGCAAACACACACAGGTTCTCTGAATGTCTATTAACGTTCAGAAGACGTTTTCTGAACGTTAATAGACGTTCAGAGAACCTGTGTGTGTTTGCTGGGATATTTGTACTGTGAAGAGCTTTGGGATCTTTGTTCAGTACTTTGGCAAGGTCTAATAGCTTTGAACCAGCAGAAAAGGGAAGTGAATGTTCTGCCAAAAATAAAGATAACAATGATTCAACTCCGAGTTTTCTACTATTTATGTCAATAATTTTTGAATCATTTACATCCAATTCGGCGCCATAAGAAAATAAGCACAAACTATCTTTTACAGATTCTTGGGCTTTTTTATGCTGGGAAGATTCAGAATGACTTTTCAAAGTTTTCAAGCTACTTTTCTGGTATTGGATTGTTTTCTGGCACTAAACACAATAGCATTCACCAGCAACATTTATTTTTTACACCATGCTTCAAATTACACATTCATTTTTATCAAGTTTTTCATTCCATACCCAACAGAATTTATTTTTTACATCTTTCTCTAAAATATTTAAATATATTACTCGCATCTTTTTATTTAAAAATTTTATCTTCGATTTAACCCTGTGAGGACACCAAACTCAGATGTTTTGACTGTTGCCAGTCACAAAGAATAGATTGGATTTCTATAAAAATAGTTGCGGGTGACATAGATCAATGAGAATCCTTTACTTTTTAGCACGTCCTTTCCTGTCAAAAAATGGAAGAATGTGAGAACAGCTAAAATAGATTGCCCAATGCTGGAAACAGGGCAGCTGTTGTCATCACTCAACTTAACTACCAGCAAGAGGGCGGACAATCGAAACGTCGAGACAGATCGAGAAACAGAATCGAAACAGATCGAGAGACCCTTTTTTGATGCAGCTGGCTGTGGTGTCGATTTTTTCCCTTCGAGAGCCATGGAAAAGTGGTTTATGTCAGTGTTATGTTTAGCCTCATATCTCTGACACTTTTCAAGGTATAATTCTCATGTTTTGTATGTGCTTCATGAGTGTATGGGATACATTTTTTAAACTGGTAATTGCTTTCTATGGGGGTCATATACAAATTTTAAAATGTCACTTTATGAAAATGATCGAGAGGAATTTTTTCTTAACGGAGTCTTAATTTCCAACCTTACTTTGAACATTTTTTCAATGTACACTGCCCACTTATCTCTAATCGATAAATAATTAAAGCCCTTTACCACCTTTTTGGGACACCCTAGATGTTTAAATACATGCTGTGCTTGATCTAGGATTTTCCCAGAAGAATAAAAATACACCCTAACCTTTCCAAAGGAGCAACTGAAACAACAAACAATTATGCCAAATTTAAAGTCTATAATTAAATTGTTTTAACACATTAACACAAAACAAAAATTTATACAAGAATAGGATTTTTCTAATTTAAAATTAGCAAATCATACTTACTTATTGAATACTTTTTTAACACCACAATGTAAGGATACCATTCAAAAATTATTTTATTTTAACGAATTACAGTTTAGTAATGAATTAAAGTTTTTTAATCAACAGATTTTTTAAAAACTTAAAACTTGCTACAAAAAGCATTTAAACAATTTAATTTCAAAAGTTCTGTAATTATTTCTAAAAAGAAATTTACATTGATAACAGTTTGACAGTTTTTACATTGATAACAGTTTGTTCTATAAGAGTAACGTAATGATAGAATTTGTTTTCGGAAGACATGTTTGTCGAGAACTAGCTTGTTTTGCTTTTAATGTTGTTCTTCATCCAGATAAAGGTTCAGAGTTTTCAAAATTCAGAAGAGGTATGAATGGAATCTATAGAATGCCAAACCTTGCCCGTTGTTTCAATTATCAAACTTTGCAATTAATCACACACCCCTTTTTTCCTCCATTTAAATGACTGACATTATGCTTAATTTTGGCAATAGCATTAAATATTTTTAAAAAGTCTGATTTCATGGACAGTAATTATGCGAAAGGGCCATTTGAATTGGGTTTTTTAAAAATGGAAAACGAAATTTCATTGGAAAATATCAGCATAATCATCCATCATAAAACAAAATTTTATATGGAGAAGCAATGCATAAAGACACATTTAAAAATTCTTGAAGCATAGTCTAAATTTTTAAGGTATAAAATATGCGTCTAGAGGTGTTATTTCAATCACTCAATACATGCAAGGCTAGGCATGTAAAATTTTTTAAAATCGAGAAGGAAATCATGAAAAAAAATCAGTCCAGTCTTTTCTTTCTTTCTTTTTTTTTTTAAAGAAATAATAAATAAAGAAAAATTTAAAAAAATAGAAAAATTGATTTTTTACCAATAAAATGTAATAAACATTTTAAAAATTTATGTAATCTATTTTTTTCCCCACTTAATATGAATATATGCATGTATAGCTTTTACTATTAAAAATTAGGTCTTTCTGTATCAGAATTGCCAGTAGTTTTTCTTGCTCAAAACATCATGAGTCTAGTGAAACAGTCAATCAATGTTGCATTTTGGATATGTGCCTTGAATGCCCGACCCCCTTCTTCTGGTGTGAGGCTAAGATGAGTTTTATGGATCTGTTACATTTTGAAAAGAAATGTAAACGCTTCTTCATACATTTGTAACTGAGAGTTCGACAAAATTTTTATAGAACTCATTTTGTAGATTCTAAAATGTAACTATTCATCATAGCTTCCGTAGCTAAGATGTCTAAAAAAATAAATTAGACTTTCATCTATAAAAGATAACATTATAAAAATCCAATTTTCTAATAATTTTAGGAGCAAAAAATAAATTTTTTTTTTTTGTAGAACCTTTTGCTGGGAAAACAAGCAACTTGATGTTTTTAATCCTTAGTTTTACCTATCAGCTTTTATTATTATCAATGAGGACGCTAAAAAAAATACATGATTTCTGTTTCAAAAATATAAGGCAACCTTTCACACATCATAAACTATAAATATTCCGCATGATTTTAATGCATCACACTTTAAAGCACACATTAAATACACATACAGGCACACTTTAAGTTACATAATAATACACATAAGAGTAAACAAGATAAAGTATTATTATTTTCTTTTCTAATTTTGTGCACATTACATTAAATGAAGAGAGAGAGAGAATTCTCTGGGATCAAACTACTGTGCATAGAAAAGTGAACTGTCACTGGGGTTTAATTTTTATTTTTTCTCCCCAGAAAACAACTACAGCATTTCATACATAAATATAACCCGAGTTAAAATAAAAGAAATGACTCACTTTACAGCCGTTGCAACAACATTTCTCTTGGGTTCCTCATCGTAACTTTCTGTCTCGCAGCCAAAAAACTCGGCCAACTCGTGAACGACCCTGCGCTGATCTCGATTCATGGGTGGAAAGGCATACCTGCGGTTCTTCTGTTTGGACTGTGGAAAGAAGAAGCAGGCATGACGTTAACCCCATTTTCATACATATTCTTGAACAACATTCATATATTTCTTATCTAAACACAAGGAAAAAGTATAAAATGGGTAACAGAACGTCTTACGTAAAGATCGCCAGATCCTGATTATCCCAAGGTCACTTTGTGCCCAGAACCTGGGTATTCATGGAGAAATAGGCCCCAAAAAATTGTGTTCAGTACTATACCACTCATCGTCAAAAATGATACAAAATGTACATTTGCCTGCTTAGTAGTTCTTCTGAATTGCTCCAAACCTGACAAGGGGGTTCGTTTGAACTCCCTTCATATAATTTTTATCACTTTCCACACTGGTCCAAATATAACGCAGTATTTTTTGACTGATCATTTCCCGTTAAAAATCTGACTTGTGCTAAATTCGAGGCCTAAATACAGGATTTCTCTATTTATCTTGATGAGAAATTTCGGTGCAGCGTTATATTTGGGCTAATACAGTAATTCATTATCATTTGGTACGAGATTATATTTAAAGCTCTCCCACCTAGTTAATTCAAAAGAATCTCTGCTTTAAGTTCATGGAGTATCTTGCAACAATCAATCTTTCCACCCTTCCTTTGTCACCAATCTTTTTTTTTTTTTTTAAAGAACTTTTTATTAGTGAATCTAGAGAACTGTATATCTCAACTTTATTTTCTGATGCACTGTCGTTAGTTTTCAGAACTGCTTGCAAGTGTAACCATTCTAACACAGCTTTCACTCTCTCTAACTTAATCTGTTCTAATTGTAATTCTAATTTTTTTTATCTCCCTTGATTGCATTCTGTCTGATTCTGCTTTCTGGCCTTCAACTATCCCCTCTAAGAGACTAGATACAATTTCATGTTTGTTTTTGAATTTTTCAATATCCTTTATTAGTATTATACTAATAAGCTCTGTTATGGTCATTTTTTCTGCTATTTCCTCTAATAATTCTATTGCAGTGAGCTGCAAATTAAGTTTTCTTGTGTTTTCAAATATTTTGAGAACAAACTCAGCACAGCTAATTCATAACTCAAAACAATGAAAATACAAACTCAATTACAAAGCTAAATCAAAGTCTTAACTTAGAACTTAACTTATAAGAAGAATAAAACAAATTATCTTAAGGAAGGAAATGACCAGAAAAGTTCATGCACCTAATTTATCACTGGTCATGCTGCAATACTCAAAATTCAAATCAATTTATATTCACGAGGTGCTAGAATCGTCTTCAGCTGGATGGACACCATGTACACACACCTATAATAAGTATAAACTTATATTTTCCACTTTTTGTGGCAATTGCAGCTCCCTCTGTATACCCCAATTTATGCTCCTGTATAGATCTGCAAAACTGATGTTTTTTTTAGAGAGCCTAGTTAAAAAAAAAAAAAAAAAGAAAACAGAGTTTCAGGGTACCATTTTGCTTTGCTGTAAATTCTGTTTGGGCTGAATAAGCTTTTAATATTTTTCTACCCCCCCAAATAACTACCATATCTGTTATTTTTGTGCTTTAAGTAATTTTTTTTTCAGATACATGTCAAATGTAAAATTAATTTATAAAGAGAGACTTCAGATAATTCTCCCTTCAAAATTTCCAAGTTTGTAGGCAAAATTTGCAACTTTCTTTTACTTTTTCTGTTAAAAGTTAAACTTCCCTACTATTTCAGTTTTTCCGGACTGCTGGAAGACCCCCCCCCCCTTTCCCAATGTTTGCATTTAAATACTTTTAAACGTTTTACCAATCTTTTTTATAGGGTCCTAAACATTTCAGTATATGAAACATTGCTTCTGACTAAACTATCTAGTTTTATTTTATGGATACAATTTTTTTTTTAATTTTTAAAAATTGTTAAAAAAGAAAAAATAGGCAAGGCTTAGAGCTTTTTAAAGAGGTACAAAATTGTGATATTGTTGTAGCATAGTTTTTTTTTTTTTAAATATAATTAATTTTCTTTCGCTTTGAAAATTAATGATTTGTTAAAACCAACCATAATTCTATGGCTATAAGAAAAAAGTGAAAAAGTTAAGTGAAATTAGAGTAATACATCTCTTTCAGGTCTGATTATTACAAGGACAAAAGGGATGCCCAGAAAACCTCGAATGTCGACAGATAATCTGCATAAGACAAGCCAATTTAAGGTGGCTGCAGCATAAGCTAATTTTTCTAAATGAGGAGAATTTCATCAGAAACACTTCGCTACTTTGAAAAGAATCTTGATTTTAACTGGTTTGCTGTTGTTGCTAAGAAGCAAGGCAGAATCTCTACAGATTCTCGTTCTATGCCCACAAAGCAACACAGATGAAAAGGGAGTCTTCTCCATGTCTCTTTTCAATGATGAGAGCAAATATGTTAAACATGGGTTCAAAAATTTGTTAAACCCCCTAGCAACCCGATTAAATTTTAGGATTAATGTTGTCAAGGGAAGCCTCCTTAGCGCCCCTCCCTTTGATCCGGTACTCACATGGGGCAGGTTTTCAAGCAAAAGGAAAAAATGAGCTTGCTAATGGGCAATTGAGGTGGCTCTATCGTTTTCAGCTTGCCGATGGCATCAGAGTACCCCTTGTGCCTTCAACCTTTCTACGCCATTGCTGTAAACATATCAAAGGGGAAGGAATTGGGTGTGATCTGATGAGGGATACATGTAAGACGAAAAATTGGGCTGTCTCGTCTCGCAAACTCCCTACCGTATTTACCCACATATACGCCAATTATGCGTATAAGTCGACCCCCCACTTTCTTGATAAAAAAATTTGATTTTTTAAAAATCCCACATATAAGTGGATCCACCCCTTTCCCGATCCAGAAACTTTCATTTTTTTAAATACATTTATTCAAAATCAACTGAAAAAATGGAAAGTACAAAATATACAATAATAAAGATAGTAACAATACAAAAGTAGTATACAAAACTAAATTGATAATAATGAATAATAATAATAGGACACTATTGATAGTATGATATGGCAAAATACTAATATACAAAGTTAAACGGATTCCAGATCCGATTCAATATCGGATTCATCAAACTATTAAAAAAATTCCTTCGTCGTCATCGGCTCATCCTGTGCACGTATTGGGTTACGATCCCTTAGAATAACCTCCACGGGGGGCACCCTACCCTTCGGTCAGAGACCATGCATAGCTAATTGGCCGTAACCCAACAAGAACTACTGCATGATACATGTTTTCAATCTTTGTATCACTACATTCTTCCTGGTATAGAAATCAACATTAAACGACGTCATTATGTTATGGAATGCAGGAAGGGAACAATTGTTTTTTAAAAGCGTATTTTTGACTTCTGAATTAAAGAAAAAAAGAAATTAAAAATTAAGGATCCTCGTATAAGTCAAACCCCCTCCCCTTAAAGCTTTTTTTTTGTGTCCAAAATTTCTCGACTTATACGCGGGTAAATACGGTATATCATTATGAAAAATGGGCCTGTCTCGTCTCGCATACAAATTACAAATGTCTGTCTCATCATGTTTCATAGATCTCTAGTCCTGATCAAACTGCTCACTTCTCCCTCACCACGGACATTTAGGGCACCCACAGAAATTTTGTAAAGTCGTACAGAAATTTTGTAAGTACAAACTCTGTACAGAATAATTACTAAAGCAAATTCTGATATTCCATACGCTGTTAGGCAAAACATGTTTTAAAACAGAAAACTAGCGCAGAATGTAATGTTCGTGAACTACGATCAGTACCTTGAGAAGAATTTCCTAATAGATCAGTATTTTTAATAATAAAATTATGAAATTTAAATTAGAAGTAGATTTTTATTCTTAAGACATATATATTTTTAAACTATAAAATGTTTAAATAAAGGTATGTCAAAGGAAAAATATTCATTTTTAGAGCAATGGAAAAAGACTGAAATTGTGATAGACTGGAGTTTTGCTAAAATTAGCACAAGAATGTTAAAAAAACCTTTTTGTAGCAGACTGGAGCAACTGGCGTATTCCTGTTGTACATTTATCATTTGTGACTGTTTTTCATCCACTCAAACAAATCATTTGAAAATTTATGACTATAGGTTAATGACCATAAGGGACCTTTTTTAATGAATAAGTATTTAATTATTTTTAATGACTATGCAAACCCTGGAAAAGCAATAAAGGAATATTTTGGAGGTTTCTATATGGAGAAGAAAAGAGTCATCGACAAATAATATTTTTCTACGTATTGTAGGGTGGATACCGATTTTACAGATTTTGCTTTCCTTGATTTTATCTGGCTTCATAGCGATCCTATTTTTAATATTACTTTCCTTCTCTTATGACATTTTATGTATTTTATATATATATATATATATATATATTATACAGGGTGAATCTAAACTCTTGGGCAAAACTTTAAGAGGTGATAGGGCACACCATGAGGAATCGTAATCACATAGCAATCTGGGGTGTTTTAACACAGTTTTAACTTACCCAGTAATAATCACTTTTGGAAAAGCATTGAAGTGAATTTCTTAACCAAGTTTCATAAGCAATAGGCTCGTCTCCAAAAATTTCATCCATGAAATAAAATAAACTTTTTAAACTATCCATTTTAGTCTTCTGTTTTCATAAAAAAATACATTAGTTTCTGAACAACAATGGTCGACAAGTGTACTGTTGTTTCCTCACTTTTTCCAAAGTGATTATTAACAGCTATACGAAGACAAAGTTGGCGACCCCGCATTGATATGTGATTCTGATTTTTTATTATGTGCCTTATCACTCCTTAAAGTTTTGCCCAAGAGTTTAGATTCACCCTGTATTTATATATATATTTTTCTTCTTCAACTGAATGATGAATATACTTAAGGCCTGCTTCAATAAGATATGTCCACAGATGACCTTTTCAAATAATTATTTATAAGAAAATGAAATTTCAAATGAAATGCTTTCCAGAACTATACAAGAATAAAAGTAGGTTGAGATCCAACAAAGAAACACTTTCTCTACAACTACAGGCCAGTACAAAAAAAAAAAAAAAAAAACTCACCTTCCCCTACATATGAAACTATCCATTCAACCAACCAACCAAAAAGTTCAGACAGGGCTGTTGGAAGGTATGCATAAAAGAAATTGAATATTTTAAACAATGCGCAAGACAAAAATGGATGGCATAAAACCCTAGCAAAGAAGAGACAGAAAAGTCAACAGTGAGAAGATGCATAGGCACAACTGGCATCCATTCACTGGAATAGACAGTCAAAATGTTACACTAACAGCAGGGCTTTTGAAAACTAAATTCAAATAAAATTATTTTCATCTCCTCTCTTGGGCTGCCATGGGTACTTATAATGCCCTTTGAAAATGCTTTAGGTTGCCAATTTTGTATAGTTTTAATGCCATTCATAGCTTTTCAATGGTTCATTTATAAACATCACACCTCCAGCACATATGTATAAACAGCTATGTGTGTTATTTTTGTTGGATTGTTTCAGTGGATAAGTTTTTATCACTAAGGTAAATTTATAGGAGGGGACACTTCTCTTAGAAAGTTGGATAATGCCGTTGTTGCAAACAGATGGCGCTACACATACTGGGTAACTGCGCATCTCCTGCTTCTGCGCATCCAGGTTGTTTATATTTCCACCGAGCCGAAGAAAATGGAGATTGTTGAATTAGAAGAACTTCAAAAAATTAAATACATAGACTTATTAAGGTGATCTATAACAATTTCTAGCTTTTTACATTTATTTCATGCTGTGAGAAATTTTAACACAGCTTTAAATTGCCGCTAAAAAAATCATTAAAATATTAAATTCATGTCACATAAAGAACTCAGTAATGAATTCAAAACCATTTTTTAATGCAAATATATACCGTAGCAGACGAAAACTTCTTTTCTGTGAGCCATGATATACTCACTTGTTAACAAATATAAACTCAATATTTTAATAATCTTAAGATAGAACATTTTTTTCCCTTTTTTTAATTCATTTGTTACTGAGGCAACCATGTAAGCAAAAGGGAAAAAAATAATTTAAATTGAGTGCTCGCATTAATAATCTTGTTCACATGCTAGGTCGGAAAATTAAAAACAGTACGGGAAATGCTTTATTCTTTTGCTGCTAGGATCCCTGCACATCACTAGATTTCCAATGTTTACACAATTGAAACTTATTTGGGGTACCAAAAATCTAGCATAGCAGCAATGGAGAATGTCCACTCCTATAATATATCTTCGTGGTTTTTATGCATAGGGAAGTTTCAGGGTTGTTTTTTTTTTTTTCCACCACCCTGTATTTTGATGATTTCTCATAAAAATCATTTTTTCCCCTTCTACTTCCCTGACCTCTCCGAGACTAAAACTAATTTCCCGGACTTCCCACTGACTCTGCACAGGAACTTTTTTCATAGTTATTTTGTGGAAATGGCTCATTTTGCCCCTCCCTCAAAAAGGGCCCTTCATTCATTACGCAAGGGTCCGAAGGGGAGGGGCCGATCTCAAAATTTCCACATGCCCTTATTTCGGGGGAGGGGTAAAAGCCATTCATATGTAATATTTTATAAGTCGAAATGTGCGATTTCTAAAATAGAGAGAGAGATATTTGAGAGCTAAGCATTGGGGAAAACAACTGGGAAGAACAACTCTCATTTCTTTTCTCCCTTTACGATTATTTAAAAACTGACTTTTAATTATAATACACAATTTCCAAAGACTGGATATAATATAATAGGCTAGATAAAACATAATCCACATTCTTTTTTGAAATAAAAATCTTTGACTTATGTCAAATTATGAGTTTTAGTACAGATCCTTTTCTAAACGCAGATAAAATCTTAACATGAGAAGTGGGAGTCTGAGAAATCTTATGTGCTTTTACATGGGGTTAGCGTGGTGTCAAAAATGGCCAAAATCATCCTTACGTAATTAATAAATGGCCGCTCATAAACATTGTATCTAAGCAATCGGATATGCAAAAGAAGAGTTTACCTCCATAGCCAACTGCACCAGACTGCTGAGCTTGTCGTACACATCGGCAACAAAGTGGGGGTTCTTCTTGGCCTCTTCTTTCAAGAATTCAGAGTAACTGGGGGGTCCGGGCGAACAGGACAAGTCCGGATTCTGGATCTGGAGAGCCAGGGCCAACCTCTTGTTCCGCTCGATCACGGCACACTCTTCATTGCACTGCAGCCTAGGTTTAAAAACACATTGTGAGTCCAATGAAGCAAGGTCATTTTCCAAAACAATTTTTCTGAAAAGGCCTCACTGAGCACAGATTCAACAACCATTTTAAATCTTTCTTTCCCGTGGTAAGTCATGTCGTAGTGTATATTTTCCAAGCATTAATCATTTAAAATATCAGTGTGTGATAATAAATAACAAAGAACAGTATTCATGTTTAGATTTTGAAAGAATAAGTGCCATGCCATTTTCTTTTCTTTTTTTGTACATGCAATGTAGCAATAATAGAAGATTTTTGCTTATCTAGAGTGACTCATTCATTAGAATAAATGAAATAGCACTTAGATATGTTTGAAATTCAAAAAAGACTTGTTAAAGTGAAATATTTAATTACTTTAGAACAAGAATACATTGTGCCAATTACAAATCAAAATCTTAAACAAAACTATTTTTAGCAATGATTTAAGGAGAATTTTGCTTTTACAAGTAGATTTAAACACCTTGGAAACTGTTTTTCATTTTTAAGGCCTTTCTAAGAATAATTCTAAAGAGGCAAGCAAACACAGTACTTTTTTAAGGCATGACCCTTGTGAATCCCAAAAATAAGCCTTGCCTCTTTTTAAAGCACTTACTCAACAAATAATGCTTTAAAAAATGAAATTTTTTTCTTATCTTTCTATTCTTAGAAAAAAAAAAAAAAAAAGAAAAAAAGAAAGAAAAACACTGACTCCCACTGCTGTCAAAAGCTTGTCATGCTACCTGCTTCGAAAGTGTGAGGAGTTGAGTTTCAATGAAGGTAGAGATTACAGAGAAGATATATTGCCAAAAGACTAAAAAAAATTTAATATTTTTAGAAGCTATACATGATACCAAGCAATAAACCACAGTAAGTTATGAAACATCCAGGAAACAATATGAACACACATGGAAATTTAAAGCATTTCCCTAAACGGATAGTTCTTGAAGCCAATTTTCAAGCTTAAGAAATTTAATAAATTATGTCTTCCTCTATATAAAAGATCTACCGTATCAGCCCAAATATAATGGGATGCTTTTTGACTGATCATTTTCCATAAAAAGCCTGATTTGTGTTAAATTCAAGGACTAAATATAAGATTTTTCTAATTATCTTGATGAAAAATTTCGGGGTCATGTTATATTCGAGGCTTCACTTTCTATTCGGGTTAATATAGCATTACCTAAAAATACTAGACACAAAACCTTTCAGATTTCAGAGAATGACATATTTTGTCTCCAGTGTAGGAACTGGGTAACATACAAATTCGACTCCCCTCCCCCCTCCCTCAAACCATTTTGCTTCAAGTCCTCGACTATGCATTCAGATATGTGGGAATGTCATTGCCAGATGAAAAGTACACTGGAATGAAAATACGACTACTATAATGTGAAAAGACACTTGCTTGCTATTTTTGGACTTCTTCCCAAGCACATCGTTCAGATTGACAGACTGACCCTCTTTGATCTCTTGCATTTTTGTGGCCAGGATGGTGCTGGACATCAAGCGATAGGATTTAGAGCTGTCATAGCAGGTCGTTGTTTCAGATCTGCGACCACACGGACAATTGGATGTAACCTTGAAAGATATATTCAAGAATTTCAACACAGTTAATATTGCACTGTAACATTCATACATTACTCACAAGATAAAAAATAAGAAATAAATTGGAACATAATTTTAGAAAGGAAGAGGAAACAGGACTTTCATTTTGATCTCAAAGAAGTTTTTTTTTTTTTTTTTTTAAATTACACTTTTAGTTACGCTTTCCATTGGGTTTACAGTTTGAAGCCTTTACAGGCTTTGAGTAAAACTTATAATCATTGATTTTAGCATAGGATCAGTTTTTGAATGAAGGTGAAGATAAAAATCAATTTTTAAAAGTAAAATGCGGAATTTAAAACTATTTTCTGAGAATTAGATTTCAATGAGGTTATATATGCCAGGGGTGGGCATGATGCGGCTCTCACAGACAAGTAATACGACTCTTCAACAAATAAAACACTGAATTAAATGACTCAATTATCTACCAAAAATAATTATTAATTCTCATTTTTAGTATAAATCATAATAATTTCAAATAATTCCAAGTTACTGTACATGCTTAAAATTTAATAAATAAATACATCTAGTTATATAGTTAAAAACATTAAAAAGCCATTAAAATCTCCGTAAAAGTTTAAAATCACGAACCAAAAAATTCTGTAAAATTCTCCAACCATGCCCGTAAAATGAACCTCCGTATCCCAATTAAACCCAATTGCAATATCTTTAAAAGAATTCGGTCAGATAAAGACAAAATAAACCCTTTAGAAACTGCAGGTATCTACAAAATAAATTTTACTTATAGAGAATCCAACCTTCCCGGATATTACATCGGTGTTACAAAAAGAAAAATTAAAGACACAATTAAAGAGCACATAAACGATATAAAATATAATAGACAAAGTACTGCCCTCTCCCGCCTAGCCTTAAAAGAAAATATAGATACAGATTTCATAAATGTTAAGAAAATAGCTAATTACAATAACCACAGTTATAGTTTGAAACAGGAAGTGTTGGAAATAATGACACAAGAGGGAGCTGTCAACGACATGATGCATGCACCGATAGAGGAGTCGTGGCTGCATTTGGTGAAGAGGCAGGGAGCGAGCTGAACGGGCTCAGTTCTGAAGACGGCAGCGGTTTAGCTGCCGAAAGCGCTAAAATGGTTCATGATTTTAAACTTTTACGGATATTTTAATGGCTTTTTAATGTTTTTAACTATATAACTAAGGAATCTCAGTGCTTGATTTTAACTAAATAAATACATCTATTTTCACAAATCATTGCTCCAAAAAATAGGCTAGAAAGATGCAGTTTCTAGAGAATTGATGAGTTTCTAGAATTGATGAGTTTCTTTTGATGCAGTTTCTAGAAAAAATTACAGAATGAATTTCAGAAAAATTCGAAATGAATAATCCAGAGCGTAAATCTGCTCTGTTTATGGTTGAAAAATCATCTGCTATATCGATAAAAGAAAAATTGTCTGTTATTTCCATGGAGAAAAATAATGTATGCGAAAAAAAACTACTCAAAATATTGTCATCGTTTTTATTTCTTTTTACTTTTAATACTGCAAAATAGTATACCAACAACTTGAAAAGTTCTAAACAAATGTATTTTTCTTTTCCTTTTTGTTTCATTATGTAGGAATCCAATATGCATTATAATTGCCAACTTAGCCGTTTTATAGATAGATGTGGCCACTTTATGAACCTAACTAGACACAAATTTTGGAAAATGCTACAAATATATTTCAACTATATTCTTTCTTTTTTCAGTAATTTCTGGACATTTCTAGCCATTTTCAACTGTCGTTGATCATACTGTCCATTCCGGTAGTGCTTTAAACTGGGAGGCAGAATGTACCCGATTCGAAACCAGGTCGCGCCTGCGGACCTAATTGTTTGCAGTTTTTTGTGCTTTTCTACGGAAACTTCGTGTAAATACGGTTTAATCCCATCCCCGGCTTAGACAGCTAGTAGGGATAGACTACACTACTACTAGACTCCAACGGCCTAGACTACTGTCTGGATATAGACAATGCAATAGGGCAGTTTCTCTCGATGTCACGATTCAGTCCTTTTAGGACAGACATTCCACAGAAACGAGAAAAAAACAAAATTTTATTTTATTATTGTAATCCGTTATGAGTAGTTTATTTTTCTCTTAGCTTGTAATTCTTTTCAGCTACTTTTTGCTTTGATTCTAGCCAAATTTTCCCCAGCAGAGTTAGTAGAACTGATTATAATTCACGAATGAGTTGCATTACTTTTGTGAAACATAATTCATTATCCTCCATTGGTCCTACTAAGTGTACCATAATTCATTTGGCAGCCCTGTTTGTCTTTCTTGTTTTATTATAATGGGAATAGTAGCATCATAATCCATGCTTCGGTCCTCTTTGTCTTCCTTGTTTTTTTTTTATGTTAGAAAGCATATTTTAACCAAAGGAAATTTACAAAATGTGTGTTCCATTAGAAATGAATGGCAGTTTAAAGCTATAACTCAGAACATCTCTTTAGACATTCACACATCTTTTAATTTGTTTGACAGTGGAAAGACCCACTGCTGTTACTTTTATTAGAAATTGCCAAGCATACACTTCAAGAGGAATTCTGGCTGAATTAATCTCCAGAATTTGCCTATTTGTAGAGTGAACACTAACATAAATTAACGTCAGTTGAAAAATAATTACATTTTTCTCACTGAGACATCCCCTTATTGCTGGGTGACACATGCCAAAATTTTCAAATGGATATATCTCGGAAACTATTCCACATAGAAATACAGGATTTGTCTTATTCATTTTCTTAGGCAACGAGCAACATTCTTCTGAATATAAAGGATAGGAAAGGAGGGATTGTATAAAAATTAATTTTTGTATTATAATATGTATACAAAACCCCAGAGTAAAAAATGCCCTATCTGAAAGCTACTCTTCATTGGACGAACTTTTCTAATGGGAAGTATGTTTTGAGCACTTTAAAAATAATTGCCTTAACATCTATTTTGAATCACCCGGTATGTATACATATATATAAAATAACTCGGCTGTTCGAGCCTCGTCAGGGGAAGCCCCCCCTGAACTCCCCTCATTTTTTTAGTGTCATTATTGCCATATTAAAACGATATTAATGGACTCTGTCATTTTATCTCTCCTCTTTCGTGTATTTCACCTGGTCACCCTATGTTGACATTTTTTGGATTGTAACCTATTGATAGAAAAATACATGGGATGTATATTCTACAGCTTACGAAATATTGTAACAATAGATTAAAGCTGTTGTGAACTAATAGTATATAAATGGATAAAATTTTTAAACAATCATTTTATCAAATAAATGCAACTATGGAGCTTATAGAAATCGGTGGTTTACCTAACACATACTAACATTTTCAGCGGACATTTATTCTTACTTTTGTCGCATTTTCAAAATGACATAGTCATTAATATAGTCCAACTTCTCATGTATCCTACACTGACTGAATACAAGTAACAATTACACATTTTTTAATGACATTATTAAGTTTAAAAAAAAAATGCACCAAATGAAATAAATCATTTAAAAGAAAAATCTTGCTAACATTATTATTTTCTAGTCCTCTAGTCATAATACATGATTTTTACTGAATATAAAAATGTATCATGGTAATCGAATAACTTCTTAGTAGCCAGGGCCGCTTTTCTGCTTAGGCACGCTAGGCATGTGCCTAGGGTGCAAAAAATTGGAGGAGACGGGTCAAAGACACGAGGGGTTTATAAGAGGTAGATAACAAAAAGACACTCCAAAAGGCAAAAATAAAGTATAGAGATTTATCCTTTTAAAACTTTGAATTCATTCTTTAAAAACTTTAAGTACCTTAATAACTTAAATTTAAATGTTTAATAGCTTCAATAAAATTAAACTAAAGTTTGAATAAATAAATCTTTTCTGAAGTTTCAGCCTGAAAAGCCCTTAGTTTAAACTCAAATCTGTTCTCCCGCCATCACAAAGAAGTTTACAAGCTCGTGTGCTGTTCTGTCAAAGAAGCAATTTGTTTTATGTAAATAGTCGCATGAGCATCCATTTTCAAATCAAAACTATCTTTATCGGCAAGGTAGAGAAGTCCTTAATCTTCTCACCGAGTTTAATTTTCTTTTTAGTGCTAATTTAGCACGCGAATTGTTCTTTCTAGAAATGACTGAAAAAATTTGCTACAGTTATATGCAAATTTTTTCTGATTCGCCGTATTCAAATTTCTTTGTTTTTTAACATAGCCATCTCTGATTGGATGCTATGTTCACCAGCGTTTTCTACCGCTAAAAAAAGTTCCTTATCTTAGTTTGCGGAGAGCACAGGGCAATGTTGGGTCAGCCAGCGTGAAGTGAACGCCGCTTCTAAATTATTTTATTTTTATACTGCGAATTGCAGGCTTTCTTTTATCTAATATGTAATTGAAATAAAATTCTTTTTGGCTGTGGTATCAGCCTGTAAAGTTAGTACAAGTGTAACCTTTTTTTTTAAATTCTACAAATTTAAAGTTATTTAGATTATAAACCGTTCTAAATCTCAAAAACTTGAAAAATGTTAAAAATAGAAAAAAATCGTCATTGTATTGAAATAAATTTTGTTGATCCAAATCAAAAAGAATTTTTATGTAATTTGATTTGCTTAATCCGAATCTAAAATATATTTGGCTTAGAATCCCGCAAACTCTCAAAAATTTGCAAGAAACTGATAAAATAGCAAAAGTTACAGTTAAAAAAATTGAAAAAAATCTATAAAACATGATTAAATATGTTTCTTGTGTTTTTTTATGCGGAAAATATAAGTACAAAATCTGAAAATGCAAAAAATCGTAATATCTCTAAAAAATTTTTTTTTAATTAAAATGATTTTTTACCATTTTTCACGTTTTTTTTTTTTTTTTTCAATTTTTTAAGATTTAGAACGGTTTATAATCTAAATACACATTAAATTTGTATTCAGAGGATCGAAATACATAAGAATTATGCTTGGTTTAGATTTATAATTTTTAAAATTTTTTTTAATCCAATTAACGCTATTTTTTCAATTTACTCGATACTTGAAGGTGTATGGCTTAAACTGACTTAAAATTCGGATTCAGTGGGTCAAAATACATGCTGGTAGATAGGTGGCGTTCGATGTACAAACAATTTTTTTTGTGTGTGTGTGTGCCTGTGTTATCAGATTTCTGGAGCAAATTAAAAATATCCGAGAAACTCTGGAGAAATCGGAACACTTGGCAGCTACACTTTTAGTGGCTGGTGGACAGCCTGTTGACTGATTAATCTGAACACGCATTGGCTATTTTTCACTATGCGGGAGCCTAGTAGGCAGGTCAACACTGTTCCCCCATGAGTGGTCTCCTCATTTTTAATTCATTCAAGGTGAGCGGCTTAGCACCTGGACTGGCACCCCCAGTCAAAGGTATCATTTTAGCATGGAAGACATTAGAACCATGAAGAGATTTTACGGAAACCCACGTCCTTTAACACATATGAATCTGCAGCAGTCCAGCTACATCCCTTTCAGTGTTCTGATTGGAATTGTGAATGGGCCCCTTTTGGACATTCAAGTGAATCATTGTAAAAAACATAGCTGCCAACTCTTCTGGTTTTTCCGGAAGATTTTTCACCACTCATTTTTACTTGCGAATTTAAACTTAAAATAAGTCCAAAATTTTATTGTAAAATAAAACTATTTGAAGATAGTGGTGAAAACTCTTCCGGAAAAACCGGAAGAATTGGCAGCTATGATAAAAAATAATAACGGTATCTTTAACACACCTGAGCCTTGCAAGGGGTTTCGATGCAGGGTCCCTCGTGGCATGGAATGCCACACGGATGTCCGCACGACGGCCGAGGCACCGTGCACGGCTGGGTGCACTTCTCCGATTCCTTGAGGCACTCTCCGTCATGGCACGTCAGTCGGCACTTGTGTCTTCCGCACGTCAGGGGCTTCTGGCAGGGCATGCCGCACGATATGCCGTCCAAGAAGCACATCACTGGGCCACACTGCTGCTCCAAGAGAAAAGAAGTCAAAAAGTCACAAACACTTTTTTTTTTTTTAAGGTTTATAATCTTTTTATTTATTTATGTATTTTAATCATGTTTTAGAGGGCTAAGCTGCCAGATTGGTCTTACTGCTTTGTAGTAATATAATTATTAGTATTTATTTATGATCCCAGGGCCCTCAGACATCACTTGCTACAAGTACGTAAAAATAGTACTCACTTTACTTAAAGTCTCGCAGCTAATTTTTAAGTAGGTTGTACAGAATAGTGTTACAAATTTTGAATCAATACTGCCAGACACTTTCTGTGGGTGGTCATTATCACATGACGCTTTAAAGATCGGAAGAAAAAAAATCGGATGTGAACACCACTCGACTTCCTTGTATGTCTGTCTGTTAAAATCATAAATATTTTCAGTGTACTTCTCTAAATGGTTTTGCTTGAAAGAGATAAAATACTGCAATAATAGTAATGTTTAGCAATGGCTAGCCAAATAGTTGAGATATTGGCAAGCAAGAAGCAAAAACATTATTTTTTTGTAGAGTGTATCTCCCCCTCCTATACTTACGGTCTACTGTAGTCTTACTGTGTGTGTGCGTATGGTATTTAGTATTTTGTTGGGTCCATTCAAAGCAGCTGTCATTTCAGTTTCAACAAGTCAATTAAAAGTATTTGCAGTGTTTTAAAAAATAATATGGCCGAGTTATTAAAATGTGTTTTTTGTAATACTTCGGATATAAATTTAGCATTGCTTACAGAAGGGAAGTCTGGCGATTTTGGTGTACATATATATGAATGTACCTCGCATATCACAAAAACTATTAGTCGTAAATTGTTGAAATTTTATATATAAGACTGCTGTAACATCTAGTCGTGCGACTTGATTTTTGGTTCGAATCTATCTTAAGATTTCAAACTAAAAATTAAGAGATGAAAGATATAAGCCCATCCTATTTTGTGGGCCCTGTTCACATAGCCAAAAATAAGGCCCTTTTTGAAAAATTTAGGGAGGGGGATTCTGAACCCCAAAACCTCCCCTTCCCAAACTGCCACCCCCGAGATGGTAAATTATGACGATTCTTCTACTGACACTACTAATGAAATGTGCTCAGTAAATCTTGCTGTCATTCTTTTTACGAGTGATACATATTTTTTGGATTGTAACGTTTACTAATTAATTCAACTTTTGATTGTTTTCTTAATTAAGTTTTGCTATTGATGATTTCTGTAAACAAAATGCTTTTTGTCAGATGAGGCACTGCCATACAAAACAGCGCAGGAAGATATAGTAATAGATTTTTAAAGTACCCAGAAAATAGAAAAACAAGGATAACCCCAAATATGCTTTTTTTATGCAAAGTGATACCAATTACAAGAGAGGCAAGAGCACACAATGAAGCACACATAAATAGACCTGGAAGCATAAAGTGCTCAAAAGAGTGACGTACGTTACAGAACAATTGGAGTCTTTGCAGAACAGTTCATCCTTTAAAAGAAAAAAGAAATAAAAACAATATGCCCTCTTCACTTTTAGTACAATTTTTACATCTATTTTGTCTAGACAAAATGCATGAAGAACATGTGCATCTGTTTGAGGTGATGTTGCAGAACACTGAATAGGATTCTGCTCATGGGCAGGGTCTGACAAACACGGGGTGCCCAGTCGCTTGGGTGACTCCAAAAAATCTTTTGGCGACAAGATTTTCCTGACTGGAAAAGAAAATACCGTCATTTCAAGCACTTATGTTTTTTTAATTAGGCACATTTTCACCGTTTTTCTCCCTCCCATACGTCACGGTAATGTTTACCAAACTGAATCCCCACCAAGTCAGTGAATCGAGCTCTCATCTCACTCACCTTGAATTGCAAGCTAAAGCTATCTCTGGACCATGGGATGCTCAAGGGTAGTTCTAAGAAATAGCTCAGTGTTTTCACGTAGAGTTAAGCCTATTGGTTACTTGTGCCTACTAGACGTACCGTAGAATACGCCTACCAAGATTAAGTGTGGCGTCACACGCTACAAGCCTATTCATTTTTCCTTCCCTTTCTTCCCCTTAAACACGCATTTAACTCCCTATAACTGACCCTTGCACTCGCAAATTCATTCAATCTCCATACGCAAGTGTTTCGCTGCATGGCGATTTGCAGAGGTTGTAATTTCTTCAAAAACACTTCTACTTCCACTCACATTTTTAGTGGAGATAAGCCTATGAACATATGCAGTTCACTGTGTGGCGAGTGTTAAGGTTTTTTTCAGTTAAGCAAGCAGCTTCAGTTACAATTTTTTTCTGAATTCTTATAATCAAGAAAATTAAAATGAAGAAAAGTGTGAAACAGAATTCTTTGCCATGTAAGCAAAAGAAAATAGATGGATTTTTTATCTCAGATAAAATTGATAATGGAAAGGCAGTTTCGGAAATACAGCAAAGTCAAAATAGGATGGAGGTGCCTGAAAATTTTAAAATGAGCACAAACGAAAATAAAACTGAAGCTGGGCATAAAAATTTAGGAAAAAGAAAATTCCAACTGTCTTGGCTGCAATATGAAGATGGAATTGCAAGATGCAAGGTTTGCAACTTATTTCCTAAATTGTGTGACAGTACACTCAAGAGTAGTTCAAGGCTACTTGTGTGTCCAATTTTAAATTGGAAACTTTAAAAAAACATAGTGCTTCTGATCGCCATCTTCGTTGTGAGGAAGCAAAACTGGCAAAAGAAAAGCCATGTGACACGCCGATAGCTAAATGCATAAAAACTATGGATAAAAAAAACATTCGATCACCTAATTGCATTATTCAAAGCATCGTACTACTTGGCAAAAAATAACCGACCATTTAGTGATTTCAAAGAGTTACTGATGCTGCTATCTAAATTGGATATAACAGACTCTGACCAATACAGTAATGAAAAAAGATGTCAAGAATTCATTTCTGAAATTGCTGAGCATATGCAAGAGGAATTTATTTCCAAATTAAATGATTGTAACTACGTGAGCATTTTAATAGACTCTTCAGCAGACAAATCTGAAGAGGAACAATTAATAATATACATGTGTTACATTCTTAATTCAGAAGCAAAAGAGTCATTTTTAACTATGGTGCCTCTGAACAATTGTTCAGCTGATGGTTACATCCAAGTCATTACAGAAGAACTCTCAATAAGCTTGGAGAAGCTGTTGTCTTACAATAATTTAGTAGGACTAAAAAATGCCGGAGCTGCAACAATGATAGGGATACATAAAGAGGTAGCAACAAAGCTATCAAAACAAATTAATCATTTGATAACAATTCATTGTGCTGCCCATAAACTGCAATTGAGTGTTTTGCAATCTTGTAAAGATTTGATAATAATTGATGAATTCGATGCAACTCCCATGAATCTTTATTAAGTTTTATATGAATTCTCCTAAACGTTTAAGAGAATTAAAGGTTGTTTCAGAAGCCCTAGAACTAAAATTTGTAAAGCTCATGTATGTCCACAAAATAAGATGGGTTGCCAGCAAAGTTGGTACAATCAAGGCCGTAATTAGAGATTGGAAGTCTCTAGTTTTTCATTTGGGAAGTACCACTCAAGCAAAGAA
This sequence comes from Cheiracanthium punctorium, assembly GCA_038373885.1. Classification (NCBI taxonomy): domain Eukaryota; kingdom Metazoa; phylum Arthropoda; class Arachnida; order Araneae; family Cheiracanthiidae; genus Cheiracanthium; species Cheiracanthium punctorium. Next base: position 200,069 of record JAWZYV010007883.1, read on the forward strand.
TGCAGATGGCAATGTAGCTAAAAGTCTGCTTAAAAAGCTTAAAGATTTTAGACTTTTAACAACCATGCACTTTTTGTGTGACTACTTAATGATTTTCAAACAACTCTCTCTGTTTTTCCAGAGATCAAACTGTTTGTTTAGTCAAACTAAAGTTCATCTTGAGCAAGCAGTATACTGATTGGAAAATCTTAAAAGCACTCCTGCAGAAATTTTTTTGTACTAGCGGAGCTACTTTCGTAAAAAATTTTGCAGTAATTTTTTACGAATTTTTTTTTGTAAATAATGTATCATTAAGCGGAATGTTTCACGATGTCCAGTTATCAGATGTCACCAACAAGAAATTTTCCATTGATAAGAATAATTTAATAGAAGCAGGTGTGAAGTATTTGAAAGAGAGATTTATCGAAAATGAAACAGAAATAATTGCAGCAACTGGTATCTTTGATACTTTAAATTGGCCTGAAGGCAAAGAAATGCAAAATTTTGGAGAAGCTGCTTTCACAACATTTTGCCACTTGTCTTGCCATTAATGAAAAAGATGGTATCCTTAAAGTAGTATATGAGTGGTATGAATTTAAAGTTTTTGGGAAAGTTTTATCACTCCAATGTCTTTATGAAAGGTGCTTATCAATGAGGGAGAGATTCCCATATTTAACAAAACTTTTGTCTGTTGTGTTGACACTTCCTGTTTCAACATCTAGTTGTGAAAGAGGTTTTAGTACAATGAATACCATTAAAAACAAACTGTGTTCAAATGTAAGACAAGAGTCCCTAAAAATTTGATGTTTATTAATTTAAATGGACTTCCTTTAAAGGAATTCAACCCTGAAAAGGCCATTGATAAATGGTGTTTCAAAGCAAAAACTCAGAGACATTGCTAGTGTATAGTTATCTTTTATCTTGTATAATATTGTATATAGTTTAAGAACATTTCTTTTGTCTTTAAACAGAGCTGCTTTGAAAAATTTCAAACTGGGCTGGAAGTTTTTTTTTTTTTTTCTTTTGGTGTGTGTGATTTGAGGAGATATGTGTCTTAAGGAGTATTTAAAGGTAAGAATATTATTTGATCCACTGCTATAGTTTTTAATTGCATAGCTCTATTTATGTATTATAATTGCAATTTAAAAGTGTATTTTCTGGAAAAGAGTAAACAATTCTTAGAACTAACATTTATTATATATATATATATATATTTTTTACATGTGTATCTGTGTTATCGCAAATAACGCCTGCTTGGCGAGATTTCCTCCAGCAAAATGGAAAAATACCAAACACTTAAAACATTTTAATCTCTAATTCCCTGCAAAATTATGAATAGTTAAAATCATTAATTTAAAAAAATAGCTTTGTAAGATTATGACTAGCCCATGCATAAAATGCATTCAAGTCAAGGAAATATTTTGACATGTGGCTCTTAAAAATATTTCCTGGCTTCTAAGGTTTTACAATTTTTGTCAGTCCCTGCTCATGGGCAAATAGGTACCAGAATGCTCAGAGGGAGATGGATCAAGTGAAGAGGAAGAATATAACAGGCACACGAGGATCAGGTTGAAGAATTTTTGACAGAACACCAGGAAAACTCAAGAAAATTCGTTCTTCTGGAGCTTTTTAATTATTATGGGTTAGAAAAAATATTTTAGTGTATGAAATTTAACAAAATTAGAAAGGAAGGCGAATTAAAAAATACTTTTATCGACTGCTAATATTGTTAGGAAGCCACAAAATAAACAAGCAGTCATCATCACTTTATTATTATTTTATACTGAGCATCTCATTCATTTTTCATCCACTTTATTCTGTTCCAATATTCATTCTTAAACTATTGGATTGTAAAATATTTCTGAACGATAGGAGACAACTCAGCAGTGAACGATACCAGGGATCGATCCAGGAATTTTTTCAGAGGTCCATTTTTGTGAATTTTATGACCTTTTTTTGTGACTCATTTTCATAACAATTTCCGTAAAAGTCTTTTTTTTTCTTTACTTAAAATATTTTTTAAATAAATGTAAAATGCCAATGAAGGGTTATTTTAACGGATGGTATTTTTGTGAAGGGTCTTAAAATTTACCCAAATTTTGTCTGCATCCATCCCCCTCAATATTAAAGCTAATTTATGCTTTTTTTTTTTTAAGGGTTGGTCATACATTATGGGACAAAATAAATGCAATTTTTCAAAAAGTGCAAAATAGTCATGATTTTTGTTGGATGTACACCACACTGCTTTAAGCAGATTACACACTTGCCATAAATATAACTACAATCTATATGCATATTTTTATGTTAGCTCTCAAAAATATATAACAAAAAACATTTTTAAGCAATCCAAAAAAGAAATTGGACAAAATACATTTAATTTTAAAAGCCATAGCTGCCAACCTTGGAGAATGAAAATTAGGGAGATTTTCGAAAAAATTAGGGAGATTTAAAAAAAATTAGGGAGACTTTAAAAAACCCTTGTTATCGATGAAAAAACTCCATGTACACATGCGTAATATATCAGTAACCAAGAAAATTACATATACAAGAAAAATGTATAGTTTAAATAGCAGGGGGGGACTTGCCCCCCCCCCCTGGATTTTTGCAGGCATGAAAACAGCTGAAGAGCAAAAAAGAGGAAATACAAGTGGACATATTTTCCAGCAAAAAATTGAAAAATTTACGTGCACGTATTTTCAGGCATATATAACAAGGTTGATAATGCAAAAAAATGGAACTGGGGAATAATGTGTGAGCTTAAATTCAACCACTGTTAAACTAAACGGTGTACTAAACAATTTCTACCATTTAAATTTCAACCACAAACAAATTGACTGTGATCCTGAAGAAAATAACTATGCACTGTAAATGTTTAATAATCAGTTTTGGATATACAATATTTATTAAAAGAAAACAGGCTAAAATTATTTAAAATAATTATCTTAAGTAATACCGTAAAATCCAAGATCAAAACAAATCATAAGTCTCACATCCAAATTTCAGACTATTCTTTCTATATGAAAATAAAATTAAAAATTGATTCTCAAAAAAAAAAAAAAAAAAAAAAAAATTTTAAGACCTATCTTTTTTTTTTTTTTTTTTTTTTTTTTTTTTTTTAATTTTGATCAGAAATGGAATGAAAAATTATATATATGGCATTGGCATTTTCTAAAATAAGCATTCAAATGATAGAACAAAAGTGAAGTTTTCTTGTTTTATTGGAAAAAGAATAATTATTTAATAAATGTCTAAATATTTTCTCGGGTAAAATTTTAGAATCTTAGCAGTCTTGCAGCACATCAGCACACAGAAGTGGAACTTATGACAGGGACATATGTTCTGCTCCTTCCTATATTAGCTGCAAAATACCAACTCACAAGATTATGCTTTTTAAAATTAATGTAAAAATAATTACCAAAGAAAAACCTGCACATGAGAATAAAACGAAATTGCGATTTTCCTGATTTTAAAATTGAAGGGAAAAGATTCAGAAATCAATAAACGTATTATGGAGAAAATAATACTTTTCTGTTGAGTTGAGTTACTAAAATGCCTTAAATTTTAATTTAACAATAGAGTGTTAAAAACTCTGTTTTACATCTTGTTTTTAAAATTATTCATTTACCAAAAGGCTGCAAAAAGATTGAAGTTCAGTTGGCAAATATGGAACCCGGAGATCGGGGATAGTTAGTTACCATAATTTAGCTAGTATAGTCCGCGGACTATGCATGTCAAAAAGGGATTTTTCTCCAGGACACGGACTATCTGGCTGAAATAAATTTCTTATGCAAAAAAATTTAGTATATTGATCTTGCTTTTTGATCTGTAGTTAGCGCGCAAGCTCCGGTGAAGCCGATGCTAACAAATTTATTTCTGTAGAAAATAAAGCACATAGATGCACTTCAAGTGACGGCACGTCGGCATGCAGGGAGCATTTGAAAAAAAAAATTTCCCCCCATTATGTCATTTAAAGCATCGACGTAGTTACAGGTGTGGACAAGCTTCGTGAAACCATTTTAGAAATATTTCAGTCTGATATGCAGAAGAACCAAATTTTGAATGTGCTTTTTTTTAAAAAATAATTTATGTAATACGGGGGAAAATGGGCCTTCACAAACCGAGATACCGACGCCGCGTCGTCATCGCGAAGGTTGTTATTGTTTTGTCTTCACTCGGCAAGCTAGATAATAAAGCAAGAGAGCGAATTCTGCTGCGACGTTGAAACATGACTTGTGTCGCCTCAATTTCTTTCTTCCTTTTTCAATTGCGAGCGCAAATTTTTAATAAAGAGCATTTTTAAATTTTATATTTCGTTACTTTTGACCCAGAGAGAGTATCAATTGAATGTTGTTTAAAATTAAGTATTATGTGGCTTGACCCATGAGAATTAGTAATTGCCTTTTCTTCTTCTTCTTTTTTTTTTTTTTTTGCTTGGTTATGTACATTTTCCTAAATGATTAATAAAAGTAATCTTTTTATTTATTTAAGGGGGCGATACGTCTTGCCTAAGGACAGATTAATGCAATTTTATGGGCGGCTAGTTGAAATTTGTCTATTTTACGGAAGTAAAATAGAATTTCTTTTTCCTGTAACGGAGGAGTAATCGCTCCCCCCCAACCCCTTTAATCCGCCCGTGGTCTTACCATTAGTTAACTTTTCACGAAGTTACGGTACATATTTTTAGTAAAATCCGCGTAACTGTTTAAAAAGAAAATGCCAAAAAAAAAAAAAAAAAACCAAAGCTCGGAAAATTTTGGTTTTCTTTTTCTTACGGATTTCTTAACATTAACTCACATTTTAAAAAAGCATTATTCTTTTATTCAGCATAAAATTAAGATGTGTACGTTTTAATAGCTATAAATATCGAAGTATTTATTTATTGGAATTATTATTAGTAATTTATTTATTTAAGAAATAAAGTATATTTAAACTACCATAAATTATTTTACTTCCTTTGCATGTTGAAGACCTAAAGGAATACGACAAGATTTATATTTTAAATACCATTACTAAAAGCTGCACTTTTATATAAGTTTTATTTGCCTTGCAGACAGTCAGTTTACTTTATTTAAACAAAAATTCCAGTTTAGCATTCATAAAATGTCTGGAAGTTCTCGTTCGGCCGACGATTTTTTCAAAACCAAGCAAATTTTTGGATCCGAAAATGACCACAAACATTTCGTTTTCAATCCACGTTCTCTAATATATTCGCTAACACCTGCCATTTTCTCAATAATCCACAATAGAAGTGTCAGTTAAGCTGGTACGTGTCCGTGAAAAAAATTTATAGATTCATCAAGTGCGCAAAACAGCAATAAAAACACGTTGCGAGTAACAATAGCTCATCAACAACGGTTTTCCAGTGGCGAAAGGTCTCGATAGATAATTATTGTTGTGTAGTAGTTCGCCAAGTACATAATTATGTATCAGATGCCTTTCGAAACATCGAGGATCTAAAATAAGAATTTGCCCCTCTGAGCTAAGTTTTGAATTTACGAACTCGGAAATCAGTAACATTGCACTCTAGCTGACTTTAGTCAAGGGATGCAGTGAAAACGTACATCCCAGGCGCGCATTATCGTCCTCTTGTTACTCTGCTATGTCCGGTAATCACTGTTGTTTTCCCTTGCTTTTTTGTTCTTTAATGGTAGCCATACTTTTAAGTAATCTTTGCCCTCTGGAGTAGTCTTAGCGAAGTTTCTTCAGTTTCTGTCGTTAGCATTTAACAAGTTCTGTAAATTTTTTTCAAAACTTGATAAGTACATAAAACATGGGAATAATTTGGAAAAATTCGGGAGATTTATAAACTTTTCGGGAGTTCGGGAGATCGTTCTGAAATTCGGGAGTCTCCCGGAAAAATCGGGAGGTATGGCAGCTATGAAAAGCTGTGTGTAAAAAGTAAAAAGTTTGATGTATGTTTAACTTTTCCCGCCAAAAATTTATGAAAAGTATATATGTTCTTTTATTTTTTAGGGGCATGAGCAGCAAAAAACAATTGACAGATGCTGAAAGATCTTTGATTTTTAAAATAAAAAATCACAGTAAAAAACAGAAGGATATAGCACAATTACTTTCGGTGTCAGCAAGATGCATCTCATATGTGCTCAAGAATTACACAAAAGAGAACTACACCACAAAAAAAAAAAAAAAAAAAAAAAAAAAAGCAACTGTTGACGAAAATCAATATTAAATGAAAGTGATTTAAAATGTGTGCAAAGTATAGTCGAGAAAAATAGACAGCTCCTAAAATGACAGAAATAGTGTCAGTTAAACTAGAAAAATCATTTTCACCAAAAACATTGAAGAGAAATATTAGATTGTTAGGCTTTAAAGCTTCAAAACCAAAAAAAGTCCCTTTCATATCTGAAAATAATACATTTGCAAGCCCAAAAGTTTTTGGAGTCTGTCTGATTTGGTCTGATGAAAGCAAAATCAACCTTTTTTCTAGTGATGGATGTACATGGGTGTGGCGTCAAGCTAGTGAAAGATTAAAAAATAATTGTACATTAAAAACGGTAAAGTATAACGGTGGAAGTATTATGATTTGGGGGTGTGTATAGGTGCCAAATGCACAGGAAAAATGGATTCAGCAAAGTACATTAAGATATTACAGGAGAATTTGTTACCAAGTGTCGAAGAAATGGGCCTAGAGGATTGGCTTTTCCAGCAGGACAATGATCCTAAGCATCAAAGCAAGCTTATGCAGGCATTTTTTGCTTCAAACAACATTAAGTTAATTAAGTGGCCATCTCAGAGTCCTGATTTAAATATTATTGAGCATGTTTGGCATTATATTAAGCACAAATATGCCGAAAAGCCTGCTTCAAATTTAAAAGAGGCATATCTGAAGGTAGCAAAAATTAACGAAGAAATACCAGTTGAGTTTATTAAAAACTATCTGATTCTATTTATGAACAACTATCTAAAGTGATTAGAGCTAAAGGAGGAGCTACTTTATATTAAATTGACTGTTTAATTTAAAATTACATATATTTTGTCCCATTATTTATTTTTGTGAGATAAAAACGTTCATAAATGTATCATTATTGCAAACAAACTAGTCTCGATGGATATATTGTAAGTGTCTGTGAAAATAGGTACAATCAGTCGTTCTTATGCAATTAAACAACTTTCTTTATTTTAGTTTACAATTTTTTAAAAATTACATATATTTTGTCAAATTATTTATTTTTGGGAGATAAAAACGTTCATAAATGTATCATTATTGCAAACAAACTAGTCTCGATGGATATATTGTAAGCGTCTGTGAAAATAGGTACAATCAGTTGTTCTTATGCAATTAAACAACTTTCTTGATTTTATTTTACAATTTTTTAAAAATTACATTTATTTTGTCCCATAGTGTATTTAGGAAGTTTTCTATGAATTCTACAAACATTTCATAGGCTTCTAATCGGACATCAAAATGTAAGGATTTTTAAAGACCTATGGTAGCTCTGTTGTTACATAAAGACGATGCAATGGAAGCATTTTTTAAAACACAATTTAAATTCTGACACAAACATGATTAACAAAGCTAAACATAAAAATGAACACTACTTCAACAGAAAAGAATACCTTGTGTTTTCCATAGCACCATTTTGTAGTTAAGGAAGTGCAGGGTGGGCAGCGCTCATCGCTGTGACATGTGTGTTTGACATCATGGTCACACGGATGACTTCTTGTGCACGGCTGTGAACATTCTGGGGGCTTTGTTCCACAGTGAATAGGCGGATACGCCACGGAAGTACCACAGTAGCATCTAAGCTCATCAAAACCTGAAGATAAGTCGAGACTGTAGTTACAAGAAATAAAACTCATTCCACACATTAAAATAAAGTGAACACTCAACAGAATTCAGAATAATTCTTCATAAGCTACACTACACACTGTAATAAACAAGCAAACAAAAAGTTGTGCTTTTCTGAAATATGCTGCATGTTTGACCCAAAATTATTTGAAATAGTGATCCCATTTATATAGTATTTCAAAATATAAAACAAAATAAGACAAACTTTTTTGGTTTGATAATTTCATATAAATGTTTCAAAACAAAGGCAGATTGAATTAGAAATAACATGAAAAAAGAACATTAAATTTTTAAGATTCAAAGAATTGAAAGACCTAAAAAGAACTAATTGTTGTTAAACTAAGCAAAACTATAAGCAAAAAATAAAATTGTGATGTGCTGAAAATTTAAAACCCTGAACTTACACAATATATGGGGCTAAGTGATAACTGCAGAAGTCAAATTCATGTAAGTAGGGTATAATTTTGCATATAGTATGTAAAACAAATTATTATTTATTGGGACCGTAGATTACAGAAAACAATGATTTAGAAAAAATTTTTAAACAAATCTTTGATAATACATAAATATAACAAATTATAGTATCAAAATCATAAACCAAATCAAACAAAAGACAAATTGGTGAGATTTGAAAATATCATAACTTCAGTTCACATTAGACAAGGTATTACTATGATTTAAAAAAAAAAAAAAAAAATGTTATTTCAAGAAACAAAGACTGGTTCCTGTTTTAGAGACAATTTGACTAAAAATAGTAATTATACTGACCATTTTGTAAAAAAAAGTGACTTTTAGTAACCATGAAAAAAAAATAAGGGACTTTTTAGGTGAAATAGAGACCGTTGAGAACGATGAATTAAACAACCACCATTCCTGACACTTGAGTGATCAGAAAGAATATGCGTCCCTTTGTCCAAATTTTGAATTTCCCAAATGGTGAGTTCAAAATAATCTCAATGGCCCTGCCACTGCACTGTCCATTAGGCTTTCGCTGAGCATCTAGTACAGTAAAAATGAACTTCCCAGGGGCATGTGCAGGCGACAAAAGACTTGCATTCACCCAATCGCTGATTTCATTTTTGTGGTATCAAAGCAGCTGCAAAACAGACACAAATTTTGTTTGTATTGAGAGTTTCCACAACTTTCTCCACCTAAAATTATTTGCAGCACAGCTGAAGCCATTTCGGTTTTCTTTAAGAGAGAAGATTTCCCAACACCAACCAGAAATTTTTTATTTTCGAGGATAACTTCCGACTTTCCCGGCTGCTGAACACCCTGAATAGGAACTAAATAGTAAAAAATAATCTTTAAACATACAGAATTTATTAAAAAGTTAAAAACCCTGAACTTACACAATATATGGGGCTAAGTGATAACTGCAGAAGTCAAATTCATGTAAGTAGGGTATAATTTTGCATATAGTATGTACAAACAAATTATTATTTATTGGGACTGTAGATTACAGAAAACAATGATTTAGAAAAAATGTTTAAACAAATCTTTGATAATACATAAATATAACAAATTATAGTATCAAAATCATAAACCAAATCAAACAAAAGACAAATTGGTGAGATTTGAAAATATCATAACTTCAGTTCACATTAGACAAGGTATTAGTCAGTAGTCAGCTCTTAAGAAAAATATTAGAATTCCGGTCAAACCAAATAAAAACATTTTTCAACGTATCAGATCTGAGAAAGACCAAATAAAACCCACAGACACCGCAGGAATTTATAAAATAAACATAAAAAATAACAACAACGAAATAACCGGCTGCTACATAGGGGTCACAAAAAGAAAAATTAAAGATCGTCAAACAGAACATTAACGACATTAAATTCAATAGAGAATCAACAGCCTTATCCCGCCTCGCACTAAACACCCCCATTACAATAGATTTTCAAGCAATACAAAAAATAGCCAACTTCAATAACCATACATACGCCTACTTACGAGAATCATTGGAAATATTAACAACAGAGGACAGCATCAACGACATGACGCACGTCAGCGTAGACGAAACATGGAATGACATCATGCGCAATAAGAACGGCATGGAAGAAGAGGAGGAAGGGAAGAGTGTCATTCTCACAAGAACGTCAGGCTGAAGACGGCTGTGATGGCAGGCAGCCGAAATATATTTCTCCGGAGGTTGTGGTAGTATTTTTATCAAATTTAACTATACAGAATTTGTTCAACAGCAGTACCATGTTCTACAATTCGGTAGCATTTAACATTTTGAATTAACTTCAAAATAAGAATAGTGATTGATAAAAAGTATGGGGTACTTTACACTTAAATTTTCATAATGAATGTCATTACAAATAACCGGAGATAAATTTGAAGAGATTAAATTAAGACAACTGATCAAACAGGCAATCAAGCAACCCATGCTTCTTCTAACATTTAAGTTATTGTTTTGTCAATCATTGTATTCTTATTTTGAACTTAATTCAAAATGTTAAATTTTACCAAATTGTGGGACATCATACCGCTGTTGAACAAAATCTGCACATTTTAAGATTACTTTTTTATTTTTTAGCTCAATAGTTTGGTGCCAATGACATCATTCTCACTTGAAATAGCTAATTTTGTCACGCAAATGAGTCACTTTTTTGACTCTCGGAAATAATCGAAAAATAGAAATGAAGGAACGGGTGGATTTTCAGATTTTTAAAAGAGCGCAGATTGTTTTCTATATTTTTATACATATTTATGAAAAATTTTCAAGCAGATCGCACAAACGGTGTAGATGCTATTAGGATTTTTAGTGCTTAATTTTGTAATCTTTTGGCAGTTATGCCGGAAATGAGTTTTATCTTGGACTCAGGGATCGGCATAACTGCATAGTAGGGTGATACATTTTAATGAATTACTTCCCATAGAGCGCAATGTATTGGGAATATTTTGAGTGCTCCTGTAGGACCCCGTAGCAGAAACACCGCGACAATGTCGTGGACACAGAAATCTGCTTGCGGACAGTTTTTTGTCGGCATAATAAAAAAAAAAAAAAAAAAAAAAAAAAAAATTTAATTGTCTGCCGTAAAAAAAAAAAAAAAAAAATTAAAGAAAATTAACTGTCCGCAAATTTTGGGAACATTTTGCCGCGGCTCGTTACTGTAGGGGCTGAGCAAAAAGCAATCAGCTGCCCTTCAGACAAATGCTCTGCAAGTTTACTTTAATCTGAATGTTAGCATGTGTATCATCATAAAATCACACAGACCAGTGTATAAAGAACAAGTTAATTTATTAGAGCAAACAACAATCCTTGTGACATACTGGATGACAGAACTACGTGCGTATTTCGCTTAGGAATTGAGGGAAGAAAATATAGTTGAAAAATACAAAATTGTTTTAAGTCATCTAAGAATTTAATTTCCTCAAATATCAGTAGTTACGTTTGATAAATACGCAGTTACGAATTATTAACAATTATTATTCGAGAGTTCGTCGCCAGTTGTTTAGTTATTCCTCTTCTCTGTTTTAATTGTTTTGCACACTTGCACGCTTTTTCGCTCTTTCACCCCTCTGAACGATTTACTCTATTTAACCGGCTTTCTTATTACGCATTATTCATAATTATTACAGATATTTACTAACCATAAATAACTATGAATGATATAAAAAGTGTCTTAGCAAAACTACATTTTGCGATTCTGAAATTAAGTGGGGCTTCAAGAAATTGATCTGAAAATTGAGCGATTTGAGACATTTTGCGAATACAGCACTTGAAATGTATTATGTTTTGCCAAAATTAAGCATAGGTGCAGCTGGGGTTATTTGCACCCGGTGCAGTCCTTTCGTTTTCTGCCACATTCTACTAAAGGACAGGGCAGACTTCAGTGCTTTCCGTACGCTAGAATGGGTACTCAATGTATTTTTCCGTATCTTCAAGATGGATTTCGGAGAAAAGTGTCCCCATTGTATGTTTGGCGTGGTTTTGTGGTTTCACAGGTTATCCTTTGTTGGCGAATCCCGACTGGTCATTAAAAGCCTATAAATTTTTAGACCCTGCACTGTTTCCCCCCTTTTACAAAGCGTGCATGTGCAAATTGACCTTTAAAAACCTCATATCGTACACTGTACGGCAATCACACGCGAGTCTGCACTCGCCTTAAGTGTCAGTATTCTCTGGTCGCTTATCTTTGTTTTTATTTTGCCGCCTTCACGGACTGCCATCCCCCCCCTCCCCTCTTATTGTGCCACTAAAAAAAAAAAAAAAGTGGAGTAATTTCGGAATTAGGTAATTCAGACTATTGATAAGATTTGGTATTCTAAATTTACAAATCACATACATCTGAAATTTTGAAAAATTTCAACATTTTACTAAATGAAGAAAAAAAAAAAATTAAAGCAAAGGTAAAGTAATTCTGGAAAAGTAAGTCTCCAGAAAGCAAATAATTGTCAAGCTAACAGTTAGGTTATTCTTAGAATAAACTATTGTAAATTTAAGCTTATTTTGCTCTCAAAAAAAAAAAAAATATATAAATTTTTTAGCCAGTTACAAAACTAGCTGCTTTTTTTTTTTTTTAATTACGAAATTGAAGTTTAAGAAAGAAGATTTATTGCTTTTAAGGGAACAGTTTACACCAAAGGTCAAAGAATCAATTTTCTTTCTGCTTGCTAAATTATAAGAATTTTGACACCTTATTTTTAATCATATGCCAATAATATCATGAGATACTGCAACTTTTTTTCATACACTCAGCGCAATTTCATTGGCAAACAAACTCTTTAGATGGCTTTTTCTCCATGTTCATATTTTCTTTAATTACATGTTTTAAACATGCTAAGGCTCTTTTTTTTTTTTTGGTATTTGAGATAAAGATTTATTTTTTACACATGTTCTTTATTACTGTTCTTATCTGATAAATCTGTGCAGGGAATTAGCCTTCAGTTTTTTATTTCTTTTGTATTTTACAGAAATCATATGAAGATATGTTACATTTTATTGTTTTACACTGTATCGTATATTAGTAGAAAAACTATATTAGATGCAATATTAGATGTATCTGAAAATCCATGCACAGCCTTGTGTAATATATATTTGAAAATCTTTTATTATTATTTTTTTTAATTGGACAAAATTTTTTATTTTTTTAAGTAGTAGGTTTTTTAAAAATCAGTTTTTTAAACTTTTTAAATAATTTTACTTAAATGTGCAGTTTAAAGAGATTTATTTTTTCAAAATGTACTATTAGTTGAACATTGAAAAGCATCCAGTTCATCATTTGTACTATAGTTTAAAAAAATGCTGAAATGGTAAACTATTTCCTTAAAGGGACATGTACATGGGCATCGCCAGAATATTTCCCAGGGGGGAGGAGGGGGCAAAGACTACTTCAACGTATGGTTACCATGTGGAAAAGAACAAAAAAGCAAAGGAAAACACTGAATACAATAATCCAGGGGGGCAAGTGCCCCAACTTGCCCTATGCTGCTGGCGCCCATGTGTGTGTAAGAGGAAGAACAAATACATTTCAGTAACTTGATTTTAAATGGTGTACATCCAACAGTTGGATGCAATACAAAGTTTGTATATGACTCTGGGGAAAAAAAAAAAAAAAAAAAGAACTAACTATGCACCGTAAGTCAAAACACACATTATAACTCTACAAGTTTTGGGGATAAGCCCTAGTCCTTTTCAGATTGTTTCAAACCAGTTTTCTGTAATATGCTATCTAACTATACTTTATTATGGAACTCAAGTACCCTTTTTGAAAACAGGGTACTTCTTAATCTTTTCCCTGCGGCCTTTTCTTTTTTTTTTTTTTTTCCCACTACAGTCAACACTATTTAACAGCAGTGGTTAAAAATTGTTGGTTTTATGTATGAATTATCCTCTAAAATTACACGCAAAATTTTGCAGACTGATTATGAAACTCTGAAAGTTTGTCGCAGACAGCTGCAAAACTTTCTGCCACTGGGCTGTAGGAAAACTATAAATGCTACATAGACCCTTTTCAATAGGGTACATGGTACAGTAGATAAGAATAACATACATTAATTTTGTAGAAATCGATGCCTATTTACAAGAGTTAGAGCACGGACAAGCCGTAATCATAAACACTTTTCAACCTTGTTGGATAGTGTTAAAAAGCTGCTAATTTAGTTCAATATTTTTGCACCAAAATCTAATGTAAAATTGTTTCAAGTGTGAAAGTGATGAGTGCGTTTAGAGAGGTGTTGCAGCAGGAGGACCCTTTTGACTCAGCAAAATTGCTACTTCGGCTCAGACAAAATTACTTTTTGACTCAGTTGGCTTCAGATGAAACTGTCTGGCTATTTATCTCAGCTAAAATTGCTTTTTGGAGCAGATTGTCTCAATAAAATTAGGTATATGGTTCTGTTTGGCTCACTCAGTCATCTCTGTTTTATGACTCAGTAAAAATTGTAAAAGAATGACTAGTAATTAATTTTTTTGTAAATGTATTTTATGGACTCTATATCTATATAAATAAGTGTGCAGTCGAATCATGCTTTAACAAAATCCAAGGAAACAACTAAATCATTTTGCTAAAATTACATTTCGTTATAGCACAGATCCAGCAATCTGCATCTTTTACCTAATGAATAACCAGGTTCCAATTTCATTAGACCTAAGTGCAGTTTGTTGGTTACAGAGGTACTTAATTTTAAACATGACAGAAGAAAAATCTTATTAGTATTCACAAATGATTTGAAAATATTTTTAATTACAGAGGATCTGAAAATATTAATACCAGGAATGAGAAAACGATGTGAAATTTGGAAAACAACAGAAAACAACTTATGAAACAAAGAAACAAAAAATAAACACACTTAAATAATATGCATTTCCAAAAAGATAAAAGAAAACACTAAATTGAAATTTAATATAGTAACTTCATTATATATATGTGTACTAAGCATATAACTTATTTTAAATACATAGGGTGAAAGAAAAAGCAGTTTTGTTCCACAGAATAAAGAGTACTGTGGTAGATCATCCGAAAAGCAATTAAAAGGGAAAAGTATCACCAAGTTACAATCTTGTTTGCTTTAAAAAATATTTATTTCCTTGTTGAAATATTCTTTGTTTTTACACTATCTATTCTTTTATTGGTAATAATATGCCAACAAATACTGATGTTCATAATGAAATTTTGGTTAATTATCGATCGATTGAAAGCCGTGTTAGCTTACCAGAAGGTGTCTTTAAATGCTGTGTATAAAATTAATGATTTCAGACACAAGGATAACACTTTAAATCTTATAGCACAGCAAAAAAGTCATAATATTGTATTTTTTATGGATCCTCAAGATGACATTTTGTTGCTCACCCATTCGAACGATAATGAGAACGCTCTGGTTCATTCCTGTGAAATAAAGCTACATGAACTAAAGAAAACCAGAAAATATATTTTTCTCCGAGCCACTCTGACATTTATGGCAACAGACAAGCAGATACTCTTGTCAAAGCTGGAACTCTTATGGCCAGACCCGATTCTCCTCCTTCTTTATGAAATATTAAAAGAATTGAGTTATTTATAATAAAATGAAACCTGCACGAACATCCTTTTATGTTGATACAACTTCAAATAAAAGACGGAATATTTTGCTTGACAAAAGAAATAAAATTCTCATATTGGTATTACCAGTTTTCATAGGACAACTGGACATGATTCATTACAAAAACATTCACATTGGATCAGTGTCAAGGCTTCAGTCTGCTAAACTTTGTGCCAAGATTGTGGACTGTGAACACCTTAGGACAGAGGTTCCCAAACTGGGTGCCACGAGCGTATATCAGGGGTGCTGTGAAGATAATCAAGAAAAGTGTTTGGGTGGAGTATAATCCAATAACTTCCTCTGAACCAGTATCCCCAAGAAAGTGAGCCAAGCCGATCACTAAGTGGACTCAAACAAAAATATTTCAGTCAAGTTCAAGAGTATCCTGTAGCCTCTCTTTTATAGGCAGGGCCTGATTAACACTCTTTGATACTATAGGCCTGCTATCATTTCGAGACCATGCGAGGCCCCCCTCCCCACCTACTCCTATTCCATTCTAAATAGTAGAAATAACAAGTACTGGAGTTTTGAGGCCCCTAGATTTGTTTTACTATAGGCTCAGGCCTCATGAGCCTATTTGTTAATCAGGGCCTGTTTATAGGAACTCCCTGATATGGGGGTATTGTCAAAATTCTATATCCTTTTCCTAATAGAGTACTTTCTTGATAGTTAGCCCTATAAACAAACAAACAAAAAAGTAAAATGCATCCAAACTGCTTCATTCTAACCTTCCTATTCCTATTCTTTAAAGGAAATCTGCCGCGAAAGTTTTTAGCCTGAAAAGGGTGCCGTGAAATGTTTTTAGCCTGACAAGGGTGCCGCGAAATGCTTTTTAGCCTGACAAGGGTGCCGCGGGGAAAAAAAGTTTGGGAACCCCTGCCTCAGGAACTCACCTATTGTTTCAAAATTTTTTTAAAGACCACTCTACAGAGGCTAGTTCTTACCCTGACATTTTTGTTCTATCATCCTATTATTGGGCTGCTCATCCATGGATGACAGAATTGCCACAGATGGACAAAGGATTAAAAATACACTCAACTCTCGATATCTAGAACTCGGCGGGACCAGGAAAAATTATTGGAAATAACTGAAATTCGAGATATTGAAAATTACATATAATATCTTATTCAGGAGGTATATTTTAATTTGGTGTTGAAAATATACCATTACATAAAACTATGAAGTAAAATATTTTTACTTTTCTGATGACAAATTCATTCGTCGATCATTAAGTAAATGACAGAAGAATTAATAATATAAAACATAGAGTCAAAACAATGATTGACTAATTTTACATAGGATTGGGTAACTAGCAGTGATCGATCTAAAATTTTTTCAGAAGAGTAAAAATACTCCTTAACCGTTTTAGAAGTAGTACTTTCCTATCCACAGGAGTCATTAAACCAACGAACCATTATGCTGCATTTTCAAATGCATAATTAAATTGCATTTAACACATAAATCATATCTAATAACTGATTACACAATCTAGGTACACTGTTAGTGTTAACTATAAATTTCACTGTTTACATTAAAAGTTATTGCAGATTTCAGAGAGTTGTCTGTCAATAAAAATCATTTTCAAGGGGAAATCTCACCATAATCACAACATAAAACAGAATTTTACATGGAAAAGCGATGCGTAAAAACATGCATTCCGAAATTCTTAAAGCAAATTTTAAATTTATAAGGCGTGAAATACACATCTAGAGGCGTTATCGCGATAACTGGTTTGTTATTAGATTTTTTTTTTTTTTTTTTACTTATTTATTTTAGTTTTGATTTCATGTTATTTTTGTGTCTGAAATCATTAATTTTATACACAGCATTTAAAGACATCTTTGGGTAAGTTAACACGGCTTTCAATTGAACGATAAATAACCGAAATTGCATTATGAACATCCGTGTTTGTAGGCCTATTATTACCAACACAAACTGAAGGAGTCATCTTTCTTCTTGAGCTGCTATTTCCGTGATAATGTTTTCATTGTAAAGTTCTTTGCATGGGATTCATTCTCCGTCTACATTTATGCAGTCACAAAATTCTGATTCCTCTTAAAATGAATGAATTTGAAGAAAAATCAGCTAGCAAGTTTCTAACTAACAGTAAAAATCTAGATAAGCAGAGTGACAGATTTTTTCCTTTGAGATAGTGAGAAAAAAATTTTATTACATAATATCATGTAATATAATAAAAATTTTTTGGGACTTTAAAAAAACTTCTAGATAAACAAAGTCGAGATATAACAAAAAATCAGTCTATTCAGAGACTTTTAAAAAAAAAGCCCCTTTCATACTCATTTTATCCCACACCCAACAACAAAAAAAAAAAAAAAAAAAAAAAAATTACTCACTGACATTCCAGCAGGTGGGGCAGTTACCCATGTGACACGTCTCCTGGCACAGGTGGAGGCCGCATGACAATTTCTTGTTGCAGATAAGCTCACATCTGTGCTCCGTGTTCGTGCAGCAGTTGTTGAGGCACTTGTGCCGGCCACAGTCCTTCCGTCGGTTGCACCGCTTCTCGCACTTGTAGCGGAAGGACCGCGTCATTTCGGCACAGGGGAAGTCCTTGGTGAAGGCACCACAATTGCACTTGACAGACGTCGACAGGGGGCAAGGAGAGCAATCTCCCTCATGGCAAACAGATTGACACGTGTGAGGGTTTTCTGTGGGAAAAAAAAAAATCTATCAACAGTCCATGTCACACCTGACAAAATATAGGAAAGAAAAATCAGTAGCATAGCTGCCAACTTGCTGATGAGGGGTGGGGGGTGGGGGTAAGGAACACACCACACAAGTTACAAATCACAATATTTTGCTGGTATCAGAGATTGTACATATTTCAAAAGAAAAAATCCTTTTCAAGACAATGTTTTACAAGGACTTAAAATACAGAGATCAATAAATATAGTATAGGAAAAAATGCTTTATATTTTAAAAATATACATTAAAAATTGGAGTACTTAAAAAGTAAAATTTAAGCAAATTCTTATTACTTTGCAAACATGTACCATGTAAGAAAGGTATTGAAATGTTGAAAAAACTCTACTTCGAGATTTTGGTAGATTTAGATGTTTTGAGGTCTTCTGAATTCATGGATGCTATTGTGTGTGTACGTGAGTGAACACAATAGCTCCTAAACGGTGCGTTCAATTGAGCTCAAATTTAGTACATATGTTATAAACCATCGTTGCAAAACCGGTAGTGATTTTGGTATATATAAGACATGCAGATTTTTACAGGGCTATGACAAAGATTTCTTTTACATAATAGTCAATAGGCAGAAATTCTTGAAAGTGCAGCAGTATCACTTATATGGTGTATTCGATTGAGCTCAAATTGGACATGTCTATAAAAGGTCACGGCAGTGGCGGCTCCTCTATTTGAGCACATGAGCACGTAAACCGACAAAGGTAAAACTAAAAAGAAACCTATTAACATAAGTACACATCCAAATTTTCGTGAATTATAAATGAGAGTGTCCCCCCCCCCACACCATACTATTATTAAATACTTTTATCTTCGCTAGCGTATTGTGTGTTGGATTACTACAGCACTAAACGTCTGCTCGGATTTTTTTGATGCCCACATGTGCATCCGAAGAATGCTCTTCTAAACACCATCTGAAAATAGAAACTGATAGAATAGCGGAAGTGGTACGGCACTGCATTTGTAATTCTGTTTGCACATTTTTATTGTGCGGGAGGTATCATTGATTGTGGTTATCTCTTCAGAATCCTTCCTTGCTTTGTTATATTTGGTTAGCTGATTCATTTTATTTCTTATTGTTAATAATTACTTTATTTTAATCATTTTTCAATAAAATATTTTTTGTGTAACGAGTGTAAATAGTATGTTTAGATGGCGCTTAGTAAACTAATTGTTTCGGACCTAAAACAGTTACATTTTTCAACATTACCTTTAGAAAGAAAAGTTGAAATAAAATTACTGAAGCCAACACCCTTGATAGAACTTATACAGGTGACTTAATGTAAGACCAGAGATTTCAAAAGGGAATTCAAACCAGATTTATATGAGAAATATTCATGAATTCGTGGCTGCGAATCAACTAATAGACTGTTTTTTCTTTTCCTTGTCTCCTCTTTGCAAAAGTGAATGGTGATTCTGGTTGGGTGAGTTACGGTGTTGCTGATTTATCACTCCTAACTCAGAAAATAAAAAAGCCCGAGTGCTCACAATCTCATTTAAACTCCATGTTAGAATTCAATTTGCTAGGAAAGGTGGACATTCGCCAATAATTTGACAGTGTCTTTCATTGGAGTGTTAGAAGACACAACGAGAAGGTTGCCAAAAATCATTATGTTCTTAGAAAAATTATTGATTGCATTCTGTTTTGCGGGGCATTTGAACTTGCACTTCGAGGCCACGATGAACGCAAGGATTCAGTAAAATGGTGCTTGATTCATCTCTTAAAGACCATCTCTCTACTGCTACTGTATTTAAGGCTGTTCTTCGAAAAAAAAGAACTCTGTTTTTAGTCTTGGTACACAAATTGAAATAAACTAATAGCACCATGGTCTCCAAAAAATTCCAGATGGTTCTTCATAAGCTGTTTTACACACTATGATAAGCGAAAACACTGTGGCTTTTGTGAAATTTTCAGAAAAAATTTTTAAACATGGATTTGAGCTGCAAGATTTTTCGAAGAGTGACACGCTTTGCGAAAATTTCCGATTTTTAAGAATTTTTTCTAAAAGTATTGAAACCGATACAGATTGGACTGTCTTCGCAGTATGTAATACAGCTTGTAAAGAGACAGTTTCAAAATTTTGAAGTGCCTGGCATAATTAGTTTATTTGTAATTATGTACCAAAATCACATGATTTTTTCGAATAACACCGTTAAAGGAACGTCGGAAGAAATCAAAAATGATTTATTAGACTGCATGCTGACTGTTTGTCAGAACCACATAAAAAATGAGATCTCCAAATCAACTTTTGTTTCAGTAATAGCAGATGAAACTACTGATGTGTCATCTATTTCCCATTTGGTTATCGTTTTTTGATATGTTTTAAGTAACGGACAACCGATTGAAAGATTCTGGGAATTTGCGAATCTACCTGGACATGATGCAAAATCTATAGCTGAATGTATCCAGGCAATTTTGGAAATGGTGGTAGAAAAACCTGAGAAGTTAATATCACAGAGTAACGATGGTGCAAGCGTGATGAATAGTCATCACAATGTTACGCACATCACCTCAATTTGATTGTTGGCCAAGCAACAAGTCAGAATCCGCAAGTTCGAATTTTTTTTTCCAACTTGAGTGATGTTACTAACCTTTTCAATAACTCTCCACAGAGAATCGCTGTTCTAGATGAAACTGTTAGAAAAAGGATACCCCATGGTTCAGCTACTAGATGGAATTTTAAGAGCCGAACCGTCAATACAGTATATGAATACAGGGAGCAATTAATTGAATGTTAAATAAAATAGAATCAACACCAAAGACGACTGTAGCAATAAATCAAGCAGGGGCTATTTGCCGTATGTTAAACGACTTGGAATTTATATTTTGGCTTACAGTATTTCACAGTATTATGCTGCATGTAGATGTACTATACAACCAGCTTCAAAAAACAGTAACTGATGCAGCACACATTAAAGAGCAGATAAACGTTTTTCGTCTGTCATTAGGGACAGGTCCCACTTTTGTGAAAATTGCTTACTTTTGTAAGGGCCATTTTAATGGATTTTATTTTTGTGAAGGTGCCATCTTAATCAATTGTAATTTTGTGATGAGGCTGCAAAACAGACCCAATTTTCATCTGCATCAACAACTGAAAATTGATAAGTTTATAAAAATAAATCAAAATAAGCATTTATATACTTTGTAATTGTGTTAGAGGTATGAATAAAGTACTTGAGGGAAAACACTCATTTATCTAAAAGATGCAAAAAAGATTGATATGAAGATGTGAGATTGATCCTCTCGTTCATTTTCCAAAAGTGACACTTTTTAAATGTGTATACAACCCCCGTACAAAAGCATTCCCAGTTAGTAAAATGTGCCTCAGACACTAATGAGGTGATCGACCAAAATTGAGCCATTCATCATACAATGTCGTTGAGATACCTTTAAAGAAAGACCATCGGAAACTGTACATGATTTTGAATGTAAACGTTTATTGATAGAGTGGAAAAGAAGATTATCCTTCATAATTTCTGTACGACCCCTGAAATGGGGGTTTCAAAAATAACGATCCATTTTTATGAAAACACTAATGTATTGATTTCTTTAACAGGTGTTTGAAGAAATGAACGAACAATACACCCAAAAATCACATTTCCTTAAAAAAGCTTGAAAAAAACAAAAGACTTTCAAAGCACTTGTTTGTGAGATATAAAGCGGTAGCATGCAATCAAGCATAACAAATTAAACTCTCTCTGTGGAAAAACCTGATCTCCTTAGCCCAGAATTCTCTTCAGGTCTCTGGTAGTCTTTTTTCAGTTTAAGTTTGGGCTCTTTATTGCGATATTGTAGACGTTCGTGTTTATGATTAAATGTTACAAATAAATGAGTTTTTAAGATCTTTAAAGGAAGATTCATCTTTATGTGAATGCAACATAGTGATATTATTTTTTCTTAATCAACATTTAAGATTACCCCTGCGGTTAGATTATCTTTTAGTATCAACTCTGCCTGATAAACCAGATGAAAACTTAAAACAATAAAAACCTTTGTAAAATAGCACCATAAAGGTTACTTGAACAGCCATACAGCTGTTTCATTCAAAAACTTTTTGATCTACAGTGACATTCACCTGAAGTCAGGAACAGGGAACTGAAAAGAAAACACAAGCAACAAACAAGTCGTTGCCAAATGGAAGAAGAAAAAAAGAAAATGATGAAAACTTCTTAGAAAGAGACAAACACGTAAGAGCTGTAATAAATCTATATATCAATGATTCTCAAATTGTTCAAACAAAAAATGAGACTACAATGGAACCCCGATCTATCGTTCCCGCATTCATCGTTTTCCCGTATGGATCGTTTTATTTCTAGGGTCCCTGCACAAACTGTATCCAAATAACGTTAAAAAATCCCACATGTATCGTTGTCAAAAATTCGCTTTCCCACGTTCATCGTTGTAAAATGTTTCTTCTGGCAGAAATGAAATCGATGATGAAGTGGATCAATATGGCTTACAAATCTAATAACTTCCTGGTATGATATCTTGGGTGGATGATGGTATAGGTGAAGAGTTCTTACATCTAGTAGGGATGAGTATGGTGTGAAATGTAGTGATTATATTTCCATTGATTTAGAAGTAGCAATGTGCGGTATCCTAAGATTGAAAGAAATGTGACTCAAGAAATGAAAATAATCGCGAAGAGGCTGAGAATAATATTCATGCCCATGAGATCGAACCAACACTAGTGCCTAGTTTATCCTATGCAATAACAGTATTTGAAATTGTATGACTTTTATATACAAAGATGAATACACATAAAAAGACAAAAAAAAAATGTAAATCTTGAAAATTTTGTTTAATTAAAAGATTAAGGGAAAACCCAGTATAAAATGACTGATTTTTTAAAAATAAGTATGACTTAATTTCTACAGAACTTCAATTTGTTTCTTTTACAGTTTGGTAACAAATTTAGTATTTTTGATATACTGTATACATTGTGTGTATTCATAAATACTGTTTTCTTCATATTTTGACTTTAACCCGCATTCGTCGTTTTCCCGCATGCATCGTTTTTTACTACGCACCCCTTGAAAAACGATAGATCGAGGTTCAGGGATGTGCCAGTTGAAATTAAATTGTGGTGCAATTTGTGGAGCAAGAAAAAAGACATTTTTGGAGCAATTAGAACAGATTAGTGGAGCAATTTGGAACAAGAAAAAGTCACTTTTGGAGCATAAGACTGTCAATTTTGAAATACAAAATTTATTTTTGGAGGGAAAGAGAAAAGTCATTAAAGAATGCCAATCAAAAAAATTAAAATTAAGGAGGTTCTTAAAAACTCTTAGCTTATGGCAAAAACCAGTTTTTTTTTTTTTTTGGGGGGGGGGGTCAGAAGCTTATGAAATAAATAAAAAATTCAGTTATTTTATACATTGCTATACAAAATATCTATTTTAAATCAAAAATACAATATTTACTAAACTATATTAACCCATTTATGCCTAGCGTCCCTTTTTTGGGACGGAATTTTCGCTATCAGTCGAAAACGTTATTTATTTTTCCTAGCCTTTATTCATGAGTATAGAACCTCCACTCCACATTTTAACATGACCCAGTAGGATGTTGACATTTCAATTTTTATACATAATGATTTTAAAAGAAATCATCCCTTGCTCAAGAAGTTGACATCAGAAATTTATCTATTATTGCTAGTATTAGCAAAAATCAAAGAAAGTCTAAAAAATATCTGGGCACAAATGGGTTAACTACCATCAGCAGCTAATAAAAAATTTGGTAACAAAAAAATTACAAATTTATATAAAATTAAATTTAAAACAGAGGTCAATTTTTACTCTTAAGGCATTGGAGGTTTAAACAAAGGGATGTCAAAGAAAAATATTTATCTTTAAGATTAATAGAGAAAGATTGAAATTAGAATGCTTAGAATGTGTGATGACTTTTGTAAAAATTCGGGAGATTTACAAACATTTAAACATATATGGAAAAATTAAAAATGTAGCAGTTTTGCTGAATTTGGAGCAAAAATGTCCCAAAAACGATCTTTTTGTAGCAGATTGGCACATCAGGATTGATTTGGCACAATTTGGAGCAATTGGAGCAGCTGGCACATCCCTGGAGGTTCTACTGTACTAACTTTCGGTACTTGGAGAAAATTTAAGTCAATTCACGAGCATTCTAATTTAAGTAGCGATTAAGAAAGTTATATTTCAGAAAATTGTCTGAGCATGGCAACATCATTGAACACATTAATGGATTTAGTCAAAAGATTGAAAGCTACTGGTGAACAGATTCCTGATCAGGTAACAGCTCTCTTACTAGTTTTGATTCCAGGGTATATAACAAACTCATTACCACCTTATAAGTGAGAGATGGGGAACTCATGATGTTAGATTTTGGGAAAAACAAACTAACTTATGAGTATAATAAATGCTTAGAACAAAAAGCGGATTAAAAAGTCTTCTAATGCACAGGCTTCAGAGTTTAAATCTGCTGTAAATCATAATAAAAAGGAAGAAAAATTCTGTTATTGTAAACATTGTGGACACAATTGCAATAACTGCTTTAAATTGCAAAACAAAAAGAATGCGAATTACACATATTCTAAAAAAAAGGAATCAGAATGGCATGTGAGCAAACATAGCAACAAACCTGATTAGTACTGTTTTTTGGTAGACGATTCTAAAAGTTTCAATAAAAACTTGTGTTTGAAAAAAAAATTTGTTCACCCAATTAAACTGTCATGTTTCTCTCACAATTTTTTTTTAATCAACTGATGAAAATAAGTTAATTACTGAAGAAATTGGCTCCATTGACCTAGATTTAAAAACTCCAATTGATTTGTAAGCGCTAAAGCTACGAACGTACTTTTGTACCTAAACTAAAAATTAATTTTATTTTTGCTAAGCAAATCACCAGTAAAGGTTACTCAGTTATCTTTCGGGGGGGGGGGGCTGTTTAGCGAGAAAGAATTGAGTAATATTGGCCTGTTCAGAATTTACCCAAAGTTATATTTGCAATGAGTTATGGTACACTAAACTGGGACATCACAGTTATGACACAATTCGTCACATCGTACGAGAAAATATTGCAGATGTAATAAAATTAGGCAACTGTGCCCACAAAAATAGAAGCTGTTAAATATGCATTAAAAAAAAAAGAAATTTCCTCATTTGAAATGTGCTAGTGTACATGCTAATAGACCACTTAATAAATTCACAAATATTTGTAAACCCCAGCAGGTTCCTAGTATCATTGGAAAACTGTATTTTATCACTCTTATTGATGACTATATTCAGTAGAGTCACTTATTTACTTGTAAAATAGAGTGAAATTCTTAATAAGATAAAAGACTTTGTCAGAATAACTAGAAATAATTTTGGAAGAACATTTCAAACTCTCTGAACTGGTAATGGAAGCGAATATGCCAGTAAAGAAAACAAAGAATTCTTTGTCAGACAATGGGATCAGACATAACTTACTGCACCTTTCTCACCTCTGCAAAATGGTGCAAGTGAAAGAAAAAAATTGGAAGTCTCAAGGATATGACCAGGTGCTTATAGTCACAAGCTCAACAGTCAAACGGGTTCTGGGGTGAAGCTGTGAATACACGGAATACACATGCCTTCCTACAAAGTCTTACACAAAGACTCGATATGAGTTACGGAGGAGAAAACCAAACCTAACTGAAATGAAGAAATTAGCTGCACAACATAGAAGCCAACTTATGTACCTAAAAAAACAGAAGAAAATTCAATGAAAGAGCAACTGAAGGTACGTTTGTTGGATACAAACAAAGACAGAAAGAATACAGAATTTACATGGATGGAAATCAGATTCCAGGCAGCACAAGAGCATTCTCTGAACATCTAATTACATTCAGAGTGGTAAGAAAAGCATTCAGGTAAAATTAGTATGTTCTGATAGCTTCTCCCCCCCCCAAAAAAAGTGAATAAATAATGCTTTTCATTTGTTTTTTCTGCTCTTTTTTTATAATTAAATATATGTTTCTTTCCAGGTTCATTAAAACTGAACTCTTCAAAAGATAAGAAAAAGAAAAAAAAAACTTCCCTTTTTTTTGTGTAAATATATGGTAATAGTGTAAATAAAAGTAATGTTTAAAAATAAAATAGTCTTTGAGAATTTCCTGCAGCAGTATCGCGCATTGTATTATTTTTGTTTTATTTCATGCTAGGCTCCACTAGAATTACTAGTTTCCATAAAGCTTATTAGTAAAAACTAGCTTTGGATTTATCATAGCTAACAGAATCCTAGCATTAAATTGGCATTGAACAAGAATTAGGCAGGTTTGCTACAACATCAGCAATTCTTTTTTAAATGCTAGTAGTTACATTCAATTTTTTCAGGGTTGTTAGCTAAGACCAGAACTGTTAATCTAGATAAAATGTTTATTTATGTTGAGTAAATTGATCACATATGGAATTTCATCTTGTAACAATAGTGCATCTATGTAAGAAGTTGAGAGTGTGTGTGTTTGGAGGGGGGCTACAATCACTGTACAAAGATTTTGAAGTACAATTATTTTTGTGTAAAATTATAAATGAATAAGGAGACAATGATACTATTGACTTAGCATTTTAAGCACAAATTTATACAACACAGCTTACAGAGAGAAAATTATGTATGATTAGATAAAAGAAATTTGTAAGACATTTCAAACTTTAATTATAATTAAATGAAAAAAAAAAAGATAATCAAAACTAACAAAATTTATTGGATAACTATGCTTCTATCCGTAACAAATTGAAGAAATTGAAACTTTTTTTCTTAATTATTTTTTTAACATTTTCTCCCCCCCCCTTTTAAGTACAGCCTAAAAACAGCTTGGTTACCACTTCATTTGTTTTAACAATAAGGCTTTTAATATTAAAGTATCACTTTATGAGAATTACTAAATAAATCAATCCCCTTCTAGCACTAGGCCAAAAATGTGTTTTATTTATTTATTTTTGTGCTGTGCTATATTTACTCAAATAATAAACACTTATGGAAGGTACCGAGTCTTAAAAAATAATTTTATGAAATAAATAAGTAGAAAGAGCATAAATCAATTAAGTTAATAATCGATTTGGATATACGTAAAAATTATAATGTGCATACACCTGAAAATGAATCGGATCTTTCAAAAATCACATAACTCATAAATTAAAAAAATATATATAAAAAATCAAGAATATTTTTATACTGATTATGCTAATTAAATAAAAGTCTAGTCATAGTTTAAAGCCTAGCCTTTAAAATAAACCCATACAAGATGCTATAAGAAGCATTTGTTTTTATATGCTTTTCATGTATTTCTTGCAAGTAGTTTTTGACAGAACCCATTCAGGAGGCTTGAAATCGAAACTCAATTCAATCGATCTCTAAATTCAAAATATCTCTGAAAGAATTATAAATAGTATAGAAAGCACAAAAAAGAAATGAAATCTCAATGTTTTCCAAATCGTTCAAGAAGCACCTATTAAAATGTTCTACCTTCACATTTTCATAACGTCTTCTGCCGGGACACGTAGATGTTAGTGAAATGGATTATCTTTACGTACCACGAATGTGTGCACAGAATGTTCTTAGTTTGACCTATGAATGCCAACAAAGTGTGTTGCTTGGGATCATAGTCAGTAGAAGTGTGAAATTCATTGATTTGATTTTGGGAACACAGCCAATTATCTACACAGGGGATCTAGGCCGAGGGAGATCTTTTTGGGGGCTCCTAACACATTTTATGCTAACTTTTCGAGAAGACTACGGAAAGCGCCAGAAGGCTAGGTCGACGGATGAGACCTGCGTTGGAACCAGGCACTTTCTACCTCCCAGTTGAAAGTGCCACATGCTCAGCCACTGGTCGGTCAGAAATTAATTAAAGACACATTGGAAACAAAAGATATAGAAAGTACCTCTTGTCAAGAAATGCAAAATGATAGTACCGGGATTGATGCAGGCAAGATTCGGGTCTGTATTATGGCTCCTTCATAAAATTGCCGTCGATTAAATTATTGAGTAAACTTGTTAAAATTTCTTATAGATGATTTGACAAGGTTTATTCTCATTTTCCAAATTGGAATTCCTCGAGTTTTCCAGATGATTTTTCAAGAACTCACCAGGTTATTCAAAACCAAAAATTAGTCCCAAGTGACTCTTTACTATTTATACAACTCTCCCCCCATCTTGCATAAACAGTAGACTTATATCAAACATGGTTCCCTATTGCCTCTTATTCAGGAATCAAAGAGGATTTGTGCAGGATAAAATTCAGGAATCACATAAGAGCTTTACAGGAGATGATGAATGAAATGAGATTTACAGGATCTCTTCATCGACTGACTGACCCTTCAGATTCAGGATAAAATGAAAAGCTTCTTTTTTGTTTTATTTTTAATTCAATCAATAATGCCAGAGAATATTAAAAAGAAATTGTAGGAAACAAGGGTAAAATTTTTAGTATTCAAATTAAAGATGGAATTCTCTTTGGTTTTTTTTACCCCTGAGATTACTCTAGAGTTTTGAGCTAATTTTTAACCCAAAGTTTCTCATGTTTCCTTGAACACTGCTTAAATAATTTTTAGCAACTTTTTCAGCCAAAGTTAGGGACTTCAGCTGAAAAGAACACTTTGCAAAACTTGCACAAAAATGTTCCATATACCAAAGGTTGAGGGGATTTACCTTTAGGACCACAGAATAAAACCTTCCCACACACCCTACCACACGTGGGAACAGGATCTTGGCAGGATGTCCGCTCCTTTGCAGCACCGGAGATCACGAGCTGCTCCAGGGAGCTCTTGCCACAGCAGCAGGTTCGTACAGCTTCTGGAGACAGCCGGCACAGCTCACATGCACCGGGGTGACACACACTCGTGCATACATGGTGGCCACAGCCGAGGGTCTTGCTGCAGGTCTCTCCGCACGAGTAAGTGGAACAAGAAGCACTTTCTTCCGTACAGGCAACAGACCGTTCACTTTTACCACAGTAACACTCTGAAAAAGACAGAGAAATGGATTCTAAAACACTTTGTCCAGACAACTTTCAGACACATAAATTACTATTTGCACAAAAAACTACCACCAGTGACGTATCTAGGATATGGCAAATAGGGCACATGTCATAGGCATCATTATTATAAGCAGGGTGTCCACCAAATTTCTGAAAGTCAATTTCCTGACTTTTGGGAGGTCCCGGGAAAAAAATTCCTGACCAGTGCATTTTACTTTGGGAAATTGCACAATGCCCCCCTTCCTTGTCTTTATATTTGCATACATGGGCACCCATAAGGGGGGCAAGGTAGGGGACTTGCCCCCCCCCTAGTTTTAGGTTAATGCCTCATGATGTATACAAAAGGCAAAACCAGAACTAAATTTGTTGAAAGTTTGAAATTTGCCCCCCTCTAGAAATATTCCTATGAGCACCCATGTTTGCATATTTTGTACAACTTCTTGAAATCAATTTTAACTGAAGTATACAGGATTAAGTTTCCATCCATTGAGAAACATAAATAGTCGCACTTTCTGGTAGAATTACCTAACTGTTCTTGGAAAGACGGTCCTAAGCCATACGTTAGCAAGTAAGCTAATTTGTCTTTGAGGAGCCCCATTTTTCCCTCCTTATACAAACACATCGCTTGATGCTTTCGCGGTCCAAAAAATGTGTTGCAGTTGCTTTCGGTTTCCAGTCTGACAATTAGAGAGAAAGGGGTAAAAAAAAAGGACACGAAAAAAAAAAAATTGATTCTTTTGGTGAATTTTCCGAACCCATTATCCAATTTCCTGGTTTTTCCAGACTTTCCGGACCCATTTTCCCAGACTTTCCGGAGCGGTAGACACCCTGATAAGGGAGCAGAGATTTCCTTTGTGATAAAACAAAAGAGACAATTAATCTGTTTGCTTCCTAAGGCATGACGACAGTGACTGTCTTCTGTACCCATCATTGCTTCATGGCAAGGGTCTTGTTATATTTTATTTAAAATCTTTTCTAAAAATTAAAAGCCACATCATGTTATAAAAGCTAAACCATTAAAATATTTATCATAAAATTAGTGATGCAACGGATATCAATAGGACTGTATACCAGGTACGGAATATCCAGCCAAACTTTCAACTGGATATCCAGTAGCAGAATGCTTTCTTCTTTTTCTGTTTTTTCATTAGTTTTCTTAAATCATTCAGCTATTACCTTTTTCTTTAAATTTTCACATGTGTTTCAAATCATTTAATTCAAAAATCAGAAATCTTTTTGGAATTGCTTCCATGAAATGAGAAATGAGTGCCAGTTTTGTTGCAATCAAAGCGGATACAAACAGCAAGGTCATTGATGTTCTCCTTTAAGAGTCGGATAGATACTTTCAAAATCAGTTCTCGAAAGGAAGACATCTCCATTCAACTGATGGAAAATCAATGTAACAAATTTCGCTACCTTATCAAAATTAGGAGAGGATGAGTAACCAAATTCTTACAAAGATTGAAAAACAGCATTTTTGCACAATAATTTCGTCTCCAATCTTTAAAAAAGCTAACGCATTGCCAATAAGGCAATAAGACACTCAATTTATTTTGAATCAATGTCTACAGAAAACCTAAATCTGATTTTTTCCATTTGCACAATGAACCATAACAGAAATGTTCACTGTAAAGAAATATCATGATTGACCTTACAAATAAATTGACAGGCTTACTAAAAGAGAGCGTGTCTATTTTTTAATTTGCCATGTGCATCACTAAACACCCCGTTGAAACATCTAGCGTGAAACCGCCTGAAATTTTTTTTCTGGTTGCTCTTCCATTTGTAACATAACAGGGTGGCCAACAAACTTTCATATTGAAATTTCTCGATACTCATAATCATTCTGGATCAGAATCCACCAGACTCATTTTAGCAAAGTCTCAGATATCATACTACTTTGAGTTAATCATTCACATAAACTGGGAAATAACCAGAATTGGAACAACCCAACAATTGGATCAACAAGGATTCAAATGAATTTGGATTCAGAAATCCCCCACTCAAATGTTTCTCCTAGACAATACTGACAGGGGCTATCAAGCTTGGAGGAACCATTTCAGGAGTACACTAATGGCCAAAAGTATTGCAAGTTTGAGAAATCTAACCATCGTTACAAGAATAAGCCCGAAAAAAATGAACAGGAAATTGGCCATATTTAAATACTTTT
Organism: Cheiracanthium punctorium; assembly: GCA_038373885.1. Lineage (NCBI taxonomy): Eukaryota > Metazoa > Arthropoda > Arachnida > Araneae > Cheiracanthiidae > Cheiracanthium > Cheiracanthium punctorium. Next base: position 231,246 of record JAWZYV010007883.1, read on the forward strand.
GAGAATTTATGTAGTATCATTGGAAAGAATACATCTGAAAACCACCCAAAAACAAAATGAGAGCTTCTGGAACCCATCCTTTAAGTGGGCAACATGAAACACCGAAGGAAGTGTTGTCAAACAGTGTGGACTCCCTATCTAAAAGAGTGGTTGTTGTGATCGAAGTTAACGCTGCTCAGCGACATAATAAAGGATCTTGAGTTCAATTGCATTTATGGATGATCCTCTTTTTGCAGAATAACCTTGAAATGAATTCTTTATTTAATTTATTCTGGCTAGCCAAAATGGATTAGGATTTTTATAAAAACCTATATATTTTTTCAATACATTCAACAATTATTTTTGTTCTTTAACTGAATGCTATCTTGCCTTCGAAGTCATTCATTGAACAGGTTGACATTAAAAATATCTATTCTATTGATTTTTAATTTTGACGGGGAAGAGGGGGCTTCCTCTTGAAAAGGGTTCGATTTCTGAAATTTTCAATACTTTTGGCCAGTAGTGTACCTGCAGCAATTTTGAGGAACAGGTGTTTTCTGTAAAATAGGTTAATAATGTGAGTGAAGCCACAGTGTAGTGGCCAAAGAACAATTCTATCACACCATGGGCCTGGGTTCGATTCCCAGTTTGGGTGTCAGTCCCTTCATGGGGAGTAATGCTGGTCGCCCAAACAAATAGGCTCCTGAAATAAAATGGGCAGTCATTTGGGCCTTAGTAATGGCAAATGCTTTATAAACAAGTGCCCACCCTTAAAAAAATAAATAAACAAATAAAAAATAATAATAGTAATGCAGTTAGAAATCACTAAAATACTATAACAACTTACATAAATTTTTTTATAATTATGATTTAATCTAAACCTTCTATAGATATATTTAACAAGTAATTAAACTACAACATAGACTTGCATATTATTAACATATTTAATTTTCCTCTAGATCATAACATAAAAATTCTCAAAGTCACTAGAATCACTGAATTGACACATTTTCCTTTTTTAAAGTAATGTCTACAACAATATTACAAATGTGTGTTTTGAAATCAAGAAAAGGTTCCATGTATACTGCTTCCCACCCTATCATAGAAACTGAGAAAAACTCCTAAAAAATGATAAAAAGAAATGAGTGTTAAGTATGTTTTAAAATATTAGAACTGCTGATTGAAATCTTAAGCACCTTCTAAAGATAAAATATTTTATTATTTCCTTATAAGGTATTTTACACTTTTAGAATTGCATTTATTAATATCTATATTATTAGTCCAGAGTATGCAAGAGTATAATTGTTTTTATTGTTCCTTTATACTTTTTCCATTGCATTTCTTATAAAATATTATACTAATGTAAAAATTATGTAAACTTTTAAAATGAGTTTTGCTTCAATTTTAGTCATTTCACATCAAACTAAAAAGTAAATCTTTATTATAGCCTAAAATTTTAGATTTATCATACAGCATTTTGTTGTTTATATGAAGCAAATATGAAAGAGAAAAGATAACATTATAATGTTCCAAAAATGGAACAGCCAAGAAATCAGTGAAGATTTTTTTTTTTTTCTTCTGCAGATTTTTTTAATAGTCTTTATGGATACATTTTACTGTAATTTTGATGAATTAATTATGCCTTTTACTCTTGGATCATAGTGAGGCATTTAAAAGGCTAAGACAGTGTTTCTCAACCTGTGGGGCGTACCCTCCAAGGGAGTCACAGAACGTTCGCAGGGGGGCGCAATAAAAACCAAAGAGCAAGCAGTGATGCATGTTTTTAAAAAATCTTTTTCGTTCTCATTTTAACTCATAAATATATGAATTTTCGCTAAAAATATTTATTCAAACTTGACTGATAACATTATTTTGTAGAAAATTTGACCTCATGTTCATTTTTAAAGATTAAAAAACAATGTATGTCGAAAAATGGGGGGGGGGGGGGGGCGCAACGTTAAAAGGTTGAGAACTGCTGGGCTAAGTTAATATTACAGTTAAAGAAAAGTGTAAACATAATAATTGAAATAAAATTAGGAATGAAAAGTGTAAATATTAGAAAACAATGTTGGATTTTAAAATCTAAAAAAATACCTGAGCTGTAATTTTAATTTTTTCTCTTCCTCAGAATTTACTGATTTGAGAGGGGAGAAAAGATAATAAAATAAAATCTACACACTTACAAAATAAAATATTTAATTCTGCTAATAACTCTCATTTAAACCTCTTTGGAGAGTACGACTTGGATGCCATGTTGGATTTTCCCCCCTCAAAAAGCGTTTGCATTAACTCTAATGTCTTTTTGTTTGCCGCAACATCAGAGGAAGAAAGACCTCTTTGGTAGTTAACGACTCCTCCTGATCTCAAAAATAAAAATGGAGGAAGCAAACTTGAAAGATGGTATTCAGCACAGGAACGGCGCAAAAATCACATTGAAGCAAAGATCAGTGCAGGATTTATGTTCTGGAATTAGTATCATCATGCTCTTTTGAAAAATTGTACAATCCATTTATAAAATTGTACGTCCTATAAAATGTCCAACATCCATATATGCATGCATTGTACAGACAATCCATATAAATTGGCAGGTATGCAATACATTATTTCTGATCAAATGCTCTCAGATTTTTGTACCTGATGAAAGGAAGAGCGGATCTTTACGAACCTGATGAAGAAAATTGGGGCAGGGGTGCAGAATACATTTCAACAACTTTGTGGGAAATTCTGAAGCACTGGGGAAATTTTTGCCCCAAGTGTATTGAAAGGGGAATATTTTTGAAGAGTTGTCATCCCAAAAAGTCTGTGCATCGAAAGAAGCCTGTCAAGAATGTAGAGGTACTATTCCTATTTCTATGGTTCAGAACAGTGATTTCTCTACACTTGTACCAAAAATCTGCCCATCACTTATTCCTCTCGCTCCAAAACATGGATGAAAAGAGGATAAATATAAGCTACTTCCCTTTTCCTTCTCCCCTGCTGAAGGCTAGTCCTGTTTCCAATAACAAAAAACACCACAAAAGGAACAGGTGTTCAAAAGATGAAATAATTAAGTTTTAATTAAAACATTTTGTAAAATAATACACAAAACTGGTACTTATCAAGCTGTACTTATGTTTCAGCCAAAACATTTTCAGCCTTCTTTGGCAGAAGTCTGATGCAATGTTGCAGAAGAGCAAAGACTGAATAAAAAATATTTTTCAGCCTCTACTCTTCCGCAACACTGTGTGTGGATATCTACTGAAGAAGGCTGAAAAGTTTTGGCAGAAACGTAAGTACAGTATCAGTTATGTATATTATTTTACAAAGTCTTAATTACTTAAGGAGTAATAAAAGTCATAAATCTAAGCACAATAATATTAGTAATATTAACCCTTTGGGTACGGATTTATTTGAGAAAATATTTGCATGTGGAACGGATATAATTTTTGGTTGCTTGGAGTAGTATGTAAAAGCAGTACATTTTATGTAAGAATTTATTTATTTCTAAAAGATGGGTGACATATGTAGTATTAAGATGTCTTCAAGTAATCAGACTTGCAAAACAAAAATAAATTAATAACAACAAAATAGAACTAAATGAAATAAATGCAAGCTATAACAAAAACCAATTACTAATAACTATGGAGAGTGTGATATTTTTCAAAGCAAGTTTGGTACCAAGCATGGTCTTCCGCTCCTAGGGAAAACAAGTGAATGATGTCTCTCAGACGTCAAATTTACCCAAGGGGTTAACTAGAATGAGGTATGTTATAGTTTTGGGAAAATTTAGACAAAAATAATTATGTTCTGGAAAGAATTGGGGCCTGAACATTTTCTATACCCTCTGATTGGGGGAAGCTTCAATTTCTGAATAAAGTCTTCAAAAACATGAGGAAAGAAAGAAAAAACATGAAGCTTAAAGTAGGATCAAAAAGTTCAAGACTCAGACCAAAATCTAGAGACGTCATGGCTGATATTTATAGATTTAGTTTTTGTTTTAAAAGCACTTACTTTGTTCAACAATTTCTTCACAGGGCAGACAATCACCTTCATGACACTTGCTTTTACATTTATGGAATTTACAATTTAACAAATTTTCACACACATATTGGCAACTCACTTCCATCAACTGATTGCAAGGAAGAGTCTGCAAGAAATAGACAAAAATTAAACTTCAATTTTAATCATTTAAGATTTTTATATTTTACAATTAGGGCCGTTGTTAGGGTATATACATTGCCTTTGTGTAAACTTCTCCTTTGGCACTCCCCCCTCCCAATCTCCTACAATTAAATCTTGTTCTAAATTTTCAGATAAATATATATGTTCATATGCAGGCTTATAACATATGAGAAAAATGTTTATACCATTAATAAACAGTAAAACAAAACAAATATTTAATAGGATTGCATATTTTTGCTCCATAATTTTATTCAAATCACTATAAATTTGAATAAAATTATGAGGTACTGAAAAATGAAATTGCACATTTTCATTGAAAAAAGAAGTTTTCCACTAATAATATTAAAAAGAAAAGAAAAGAAAATGTGTTTTTACTAAACATCTGAAAACAATTTAAATATTATTTGACTGCTACAAAATTTTTAATTAAAAGCCTTTTACATTCAATTTATTCAAATTTTTGTTTTTAATAGATATTATTGATGAATTTGTAAGCCATTCTTGAGACATGTTTGGGTTTAAATAGTTTTTTTTTAATTACTTTTAATTTTGTATAAGTTCATTTCCCGTTTTGATTTGAATTCAGAATATGAGATTTTGCTTGTTACATTAATATGGCTTAAAATTTCATACCATCTGTTAATTGAACAAATTAATTTAAATAAAAATAGTTTTGTCATTAAATTATCTGCCGGTACCCTATTTTCAATACCTTTGGAAATATTTTCCATTATCCTGGAAAGAACTTATTAAATTCTTAAGGTTATTCTTAAATGGTTTATATATATATAACTAGCTGAAGTATCCATCACTGGCAGGTTACTATAAAATTCAAATTTCCAAAAAACCTGAATTTTCCATGGCATTACAAGAGTACAAAGAATGGAATTAGCATATTGGCAGTAGTGTAAAAAGCAAAGTTGCAACTTCTGTGTATTGCTAAAAGATTATAGGCTAGAGAGTAAAAAAGGGCCAAGTGAAATTGATTACACAGAATTTTTTTTATTTTCAATATTAAGAGATTATTCTTGTTGAATAACCTTTTCAAGTCAAAACATCACTTATAACCTGCAACTAAATTTTGTTTGTTCTGTTTTGTCTGTTCACTGTAGATATTTTAACATTGACTCAAGAAAATTTTGCACACAAAATCTAAAAAAGCAAATAAACATTTAAAAAAAGTTTTAAAATTTATTTCAAATTTTAAAAAAACTGGCTTTTATTATTTAATTATTGCTGGTCTTTTTTTTTTCTTTCTAAATTTCATTCTATTCTCTAAAGCCATTTTTGTGGGATGCAAGAACAAACATTTATACAATTTTCTCAAAATCTATGAAATATTTAAAACAATTTTGGCATCTATAGTTAAAATTAACTTGTCATTTAACATAATTTCATATTTCATTCTGTTCGACTGTCATTTTTCAGAAATGAAAGAAACATGTACTTAATTTGCACAAAATCTCAAACTCTATAGTAAAATTTTGAAGTACTTGGACATCTATAGTTAAAGTGACCAACTGTGATGATATTAAATTTTATTTCATTGGCCGTAGTGGTTTATACGTGATATACAAATATTTTACTATTTTGAATAAATTTTTGCAAAATACCAGAATCTAATACATATATATATTTTAACAAACTATAGTTGAAGATGAGTGACCACCTATAATGTCACCAAATTTCATTCATTTGCTTTAGTCATTGATATGTGATGCGCAAACAAAATTTTATGCATTAAAATCATCCAATATTGACAGGTCTGTGGAAATAAAAAGGTGGGTAGCACTGTCCTAAAGTAACTTTATACGAAATTTAGTGTTGTTATCCGCCATGTCACTTTAATTTCACAAAGCCATCTATCTCACTATAATCTGAAATGTCATGACTGCATTAAGGTAGGAATGAAATGAGATTAACCATAAGATTTGAAGGAGTGAGTTCCAGATGCCATCTTGAATTCTTTTCTGCATGTCATTGTTAGCTCAATTAGCAACCTGCAATGTTCGGGAAGGAAGCCAGTTTGTGCTGGCCAACACTGGATGGTCAAAGATCCTATGTAATACGCCCATACTTTTGTGCAAAAATAAATAGTCAGTGCAAAATAATTAACTACACGAGATTTTTTTCAAGCTTTCTAAATTGACTTTTATTTTTATCGATAGTCAGTCAGCATAACTTGCATATTTTTAATTCTAGAACAAGCAATGATTATTATTATTAATTAAAAGCTTTTATTCAGTTTCACTGTTTTGACAGTTTCTGTTCACATCCCACTTCTGATAATGTCAAAGCATTCTTCAATTTTTGAGTTCATTTTTTAATGAAATTTTAAAAAAAATTTTTTATTCAGGGTTGGTGCAGATTTCAAAGTTTTTGCCCCCCATCAAGCTCTTCCCTGACCTCACATGTAAATGCTTCATTCATGGATTCTGCGTTCCTATTTTCGGTGTTACTTCCTTTCTCTTGAAACTTTTTACATACATTACCAGGAATTTTTTCCATGGTCTAATTTTTGTGGAAATTGCTTAGCTTTGTGAGTTTCCATACCAATTTTTAATCTCGATTTTAATCCCCTTATCCAAATTGTATCTGTTTTGCTTTTCAAAAAGGGGGGTGGGGGGGTACTTCCGAATATTTTACAGTAAGTTCTCAAACATTTTAACCTACTAGCATACATGCAACATGGACATGGATGCTACACATAATGCATACTCAGAGAATTGTAGTTTGTTGAACTGTGGTTGTTTTTTAGCCAGTGTTTTGGCCATCCATTTACAGGTTCTTTTTCCTAGATGGTGTGTCCGGTATTCTGGAATGCTATAGTAGAAACACAACTAACCTGACAGCATTGCCAAAGATAGAATGAAGTGTGACCCTGTGAAAAGACATAATTGCACATTTTTGTGGATTTTAAGACATTAGTTTTTATAGTTTATTTTATTATTATTATTTTTTGTGTGTGTGTGTGTATGTCTGAAATCCTTCAAACGATACTCAATTTAACAAGCTACTGCTTGTATGAGCACTCAGTATAGATACATTTGCAATTTTAAGGAGTTAACAATAAATCACTCGTACATCGTCAATGAATGAATTCCACGAATTAGAGCTTCACACTCTTGGCAGATAATTCAATCTTGACCACAGGTTTTGACAACGACCTGGCAACCCCCGGTGTTTCAATGTTCTCCCACCCTGCAATTTCACATTCTTATCTTTTGTTGTACAGTACCACTAATAGTGCATTTTTTAGACCACTGCCCAACTGCATCAGATGAATGGCTGCGGGTAGGGGGAGAAAGAAAGTCGAAGGGGCAGAGGAAGCCCCTCTACCATAAGGGAGCTGTTCTGTGCCAGGTAATAGATTAACAGTCAGCTGTGGTACACCAAGAAAGTCAAGAAGCAAATTTTCGGATTGATACATGCGGTGCAACTTAGCAAAGTTGAAAATCGGCCGCTGGAGCCTTCCCAATGCTATCAGGTTAGGTACGAGCCAAGTACAGGTAGATATTCTAATGGATTTCATGCTATCTACTCAAGAACCAGAAAACAAAGATGCTCAATGTATCTTCTGTAGTGAAAAATTCTCCGAAAATGAGACTCTGAAATATGGATTCAGAGCTCCAAATATTCGTTGTGGGCTCAACTTGATTATGCTAGAGCAAAGAAAGAAGATTATTTCTGTGACTTTTCTAAATAAATTTGAAGCAGTAATGGCTTGAACATTATCTTAAAAGTATAGTTCTTATAGTTAAAAACAAGTATGTTTCATGAAGTCTAATTAGTTTTTCAACGCTTTAAACCACCTATTCCATGTTATTTTTTATTAATCCAAATTCATAACTTTTTAAAAAATATTTTTGCTATAATAACAAAACAAAAATAGTGGTTTTTTTTTACATCTCAATACAATTAGTTATAGTATGATGCTTCTGCAGGGTTTCTACAGATTTCACAGTACAGTTTCTGCTTTCAACTTTTCCCCAACATCTATCGCGTTCTTCCCCGACTCTTTATCTAGCATGCTTTTATGAATTTTGCATTTGTATTTTTAATATCACTTCCTTTCTTTAATAACTTTCTATATATTTTGCCCTTTTGTTCTACAAATAATAATAATAATACAATAAATATACACAAACATTTTATTTGATATCACTGGATTCTAACAAAAACCAAGCCCTTTTTGATAATAATTTAGGGTAAAATTAAGCATATTTCAACTAGACAAAATATGTTCATAAAGGACACATTTTAAAATGAAAATAAAACATCCTAGAATTTGGTTCAAACAGTAAGTATTTTCTTGATTTTGCCACAAAATTCCATTTTTCTTGCATTTCCTTGACCTTTCTCCAAATCCTTTACTTTCCCTGCCTTTCCAGGTCTGTAGGAACCCTGTTCTGAAGAGTTTATTCCTCCTTTACCCTATTTCTAATAAGTTTATTCATACTAAAAAACCTGTACAGTTAGAAATGTAAAAATGGTATTGCATAATGCCCGTTTCTCTTTTACTACAGGCAACTATTTGGACGATTTTGTCACACAATCAAATTTTTTTAATTTCCTTAAATTTCAAAGTCTGTACTACCTCTGTTACACAACACATTTTAACTTGCCTGGCCCGTTTTTCCGCATGGACACATCTTCCGTACAACCACGACGCAGGGTGGGCATGGCCCAGGGTGGCAGAGCTCCTTGCAGCGATGGGGACAATCCGGAAAGGAGCGGTCGCAGATCTCTCCGCAGCTGTGGGGGGTGAGGTGGTAGTTGATCTCTGGATTTCTGTTGGCACCACAAAAACAATAATAGTTGAAGGGAACTTTACTGCTCAGGTTCTGGCACGCTGGGCATCTCCAACTGCCATCTGAAAAGAGAACATTCTTTAAAAAAAGTAAACAACTCTTTAACCTTTTAATGCGCAATATCCTCACTGTGAGGACATAACTCTGATATTTTGGCTGTTTCGATTCACGAAGAATAAATTTGATTTCAATTACATACTCAAGGAGGACCTAGATAAACTGCCCAGTGCAGGGTTTCTGCAGATTTCACAGCTTTTGCTTCCCTGACATCTATCACGCTTTTCCCTGACTTTATCGAGCGTGCTTTCCCGAATTTTGTGTTTCTATTTTTAACATTACATCCTTTCATTAATAATTTTATATATATTATGCACCTTTTTTTTTACAAATAATAATAATAATAAAATTAATATATACAAGAATCTTATTGGACATCACTGGATTCTAACAAAAACCACGTTTGATAATAATTTAGGATTAAAAATATTAAGCATTTTTCAACTGCATAAGATAGGCTCATAAAGAACACATTTTAAAATTATTTATAAGGTTGAATGAGAAAATGAAAATAAAACAATTTCTATACTTAGGTTCAAACAGCCAATACTTTCTTGATTTTACCACAAAAATCAATTTTTCTTGCATTTCCCTGGCCTTTCTTCAATTTCTGATAATTAGACCCGCTACAATTCTGCTTTTTTCCCAAATCCCTGACCAAACTGATTTCCCTGACTTTCTAGGTCTGTAGAAACCCTGCAGTGTCAAAAAAGTGCAGCCTTTGCCATCACACTACCAGCAAGATGGCAGTGGATCGAATCACATAGTGCATGCTACAGAGCTAAAGAACATTTTTGACACAGCTGATTGTTGGACTGCACTGCCGGGTTGCTGCACTTCAAAAAGTCAGTTCAGAATATAGTTTCAGAGGAAACATTCTGAAAATTCTCCTAATTATGGCAATGTAAGTTTATTTCTGAATGTGAGTGAAAGTCAAGAAAATAGTGCTCTCTGAAAAAGTGTCACGAGAGTTTAATACTTTAAAAAAAAATTAAATAATGCTTCAAATTTGAGATTAGTGTCAGTTCACAGTATAGTTTAGGAGGAAACATTCTAAAAATTCTGATAGTGATGCCATTGTATGCTTATTTCCTATCCTGAACAAAAGCCAACCAAAATGCTCCTTTTTCATGTAGAACAGCTTTACGCAGTTATGTTTACACAGTTTCTGACCTCTGGAAATTAATTACAACAAAAAAAAAAAGTGAAAGTGAATAAGAAATCATAAAATTGTTTACAATTAACAGATAAAATTAATAATAACATTCAAAATATTTTGATCCTTTTAACAAGAATAATTATTAAATTTAAATAGTATGCTCCATGTTAATTTAACACCCTATTTGTTTTACTGAAAATATATCTTGGCTATGCGGTTGCACCCTCTATATTGGATACTATACTTAAAAGGTTTTAAGCAAAATTATTTCTCTTACATTATTTCCTTACCAATAACTAAGTTAGAATACTAGACGAAATAGTAGGAGAAATGTTAGAATAGGCACATTAGAGAAAATTATTTCATTTCATACTTGGTATACTCCACTAAGAAAATAAAGTTGATAATGCATATGGATGACATTTATAACAATGTCAAGAAAAATACTAAAATGTGTAAACGCATTCCTATACATAACATTGAGATGATTAAGCTATAGCACCTATGAAATAAACACAACTTACTGATACAATCTTGCTTTGCTAGCCTGGTGTTCCAAAATTAAATGGTTTGGTTTTCTACGTAAGATAATCACACTCATAACCTATTGCACCTAATAAATCTATATACATTGGAACATACACTTGCAAGCAATTAAATATTGGTACTACACATACTATATACACTGAACCATTAAACAGAGTTAAGCAATTAAATTGTAACAGATGTACAAAAATAATTTCAATTTTTTTTTTGTTTTTTTGTAAAATGTAAGAAAAAGTATCAAAACTGATCGTAAGGGTCTCACTTGGTTTCAAACTTAACTGGACGTCTGATTGTTCTGACAGAGTGTTTCCCCCCGGGATATATTCTGCCGGTGCCCATGCAGATTAGTACTACATGCACGGTACTAGTTTTGTAGTGCTGTCCGGGTTTTGAGAAGTGCAGGGGTTTTGAAGTTCGAGCTATAGGGCTGTCATCCCATTTTTAAATCCACAATGACGTCACTAAGTGACTCATTAATAAAGTTCTTTAATGCAGGGTTGCAGAATACATCTGAATGCTTGAACGAGATTCAGGGGAAATTTTGAAGCACTGGGGGAAATTTTTGTCCTGAGTGTACTTAAAGAAAAGGGAAATATATATATATATATATATATATATTGTAGAGATGCAGTTATTATCAAAAGAAGCTAGCAATAGATAGTCACTTCAACTAGAAAGAAAACATGCTTCAGTTTTGGGGAAATTTCGTACAAAGCAAACTGTGTTCTGGGGAAATAATGGACTCTCAATGTTTTTTGCACCAGTGGTTTAATGTTCTTGTAAGGTAAGATCTTTTAATTTATTTTTTAAAGTAACATAAAAAATACTGTAAAATCTTGTTATAAAGAACTATAATGAATGTTTCAGGTTAAAGAATAAAATATTTTTACTAAGGAAAATTGCAGAATTAATTCAATCAATGAAATTTCACTGCGATACATTTTACAGAATTACAAGTTTAATATTTCCCCCAAAACTTGTTATAGCAAAGGAGTGTGATATTACTGAAGGCCTGGGTTGCCCCCCTCCCAAAAAAATGATTATGTCTTGGGTTGAACTTAAAAAAATGCGGCAAGTCTACCATTAGGTCAATTTGCAGAACACCGAAACTTACATCGGGTTCCTGGTATTCTCCAGTCAATGCTGAGCTCATCTTTTCATAATTTCATCTGCTTAGCAAAAATTGGAAGGATTCAGGGTGCATGCGTGTTACAGGATTCACACTCATTTCTCAAACGAAAATTTCTGACTTTTACGGAAAAGGCACTCACCTTCGATCGACGCGGCCGGAGATCGGGCCCACTTCTTGATGCAGCGCAGGTGAAAGACGTGGTAGCAGCTCAGGCAGTGCCACGTCTGATCTTTCGTCCGAATGTGCTCGCAGCAGACCAAGCACTCGCACTCTCCTTTGTTCAGCCGACTGATCAATAACTCTGGAATTGAAAGAAGACGCATTTCATGAGCGATACAGAGATAAGCTTTTACTAAATGGAACTAAACATGTACTTTGAGAGGAAGACTTAAGGGGGCAGTCTGCTCCAGGCCTTATCTGTTAGGGAGGGATAGAAAGATTGAAAAACAATACTCGGCTGTTCGAGCCTCGTCAGGGGGAGATCCCCCTGAAGCCCCCCCTCATTTTTGAGTTTCATGAGGGCCCTATTCAAACAATATTCATTGACTTTGTCCTTTTATCGCTCTTCTTTCGCGTATTTTGCCTGGTCACCCTCTGTTGAAATTTTTAGGAGTGTCACCTATTGATAGAAAAATACGTGCGATGCCTATTCTACAGCTTACAAAAGAGTGTCACACTAGATGAAAGCTGTTGTGAACGAATAGTATTTAAATATAGGTAAAAAAATACATGGGAAGCCTATTCTACAGCTTAAGAAATAGTGTCACACTAGATTAAAGCTATTGTGAATTCATAGTATTTAAATACATGTAAAATGATGTCGCATACTTTCATGTCGCATTTTTGGGACACATTTTTCAATAAAGGTTGTTGAGAGATAAAATGACATAGTCATTAATTTAATTCACAATATCAAATTTCTGTTTAGAGGAATGTTCAAGATGACAGTGAATGTCAAGAGGATAAAACCAAAGTTGAAATGTCTCTCCCTCCTGCACACACACATGCAAATTTCTGTCGCTCATCTGGCTTATCATAAATCATGTCTCAAATGGGCTCAGTAACAAAGCAGGGGCATTTGCTTTTTCCACAAAATGCGAAAGAAATAGAAGCCAGTTTTGCTAAAATGTGCATCAACATTCTTCCATTTCGGAGACATGCACATAGTTGCAATTTTTAGCATTTTCTTTCCTAAGAATAGGGACGGGGGTGCTAACTGCTGAAAACAGTTTCGCAGCATTTTTGGGAGCAGGAAATTGGCTGTTTCAGAGCAGGTGAACAGGTAGAGGGAGCCGTTCATTTACAATAATGCAACTGCTTTGTAGCAATTTAATTATTAAAAAATAATTATGACTCATTAATAATAATTAGTAATCAAATTTAATTATTTTGATAAAATTATGTAAATAACTATAAAAGTAAATTTCATGCACTCAAAAATAACTTTTGTCGATAACCAGGGGCGTAGCGTAGCCAAGGGGGGTCATAACCCCCCCCCCTCATGAGGAATTTTTTGCCATACAAAATGTATATTCTTCACTCCCTTATCACAAACATGTATGCATATATGTGAGTTGCAGTAGTTGTAACCCCCCCCCCCCCATTGAAAATTTTCTGACTGAGCCACTGTCGATAACAGATTATTAAAAGATTAAAATGAAATATGGAAGATATCCATAGTTAAAAAATTGAGAAATACCTTTTCTTTCGAAAAAAAGGGAAAGGTATTCCTCAACTTTTTAGCTATGATAATAGATTATTTGTTTTTGCTTTTTTGCTAAAACACACATAAATGAATGAATAAGCAAGTATAGTTTTGAATAGTAGGTACACAAATGAAAAAAAATATTATGTACATACTGTACGGTAATGCTCAAGGAGGGGCAATAGAAGGGGACAAAATTTTAAAAGGCACCCCTCAACTGAACATGGTAGACAGCTAAAGTGTGGAGGTTTTGGGTTCAGGCCCATTACTGTCGATCTAACAGTCTGGAGTTTTGGTCGGTTTTCTCCAGATGTAATACAAACACATGTTAGAACCCCTTAGAAAGTCCTCCGACCAGGGCAACCCACATCCAATGCAGATAGCCCATGAGTAGCTTTGCCATAATAATACATACAAACAAAATTTTAAAAGATGGTCAAATCAAGAGCTTAGAGACTATTAAGGCAAAGCGGCTCAAGGGCTATCTGCCTTAGGAGGGGGACTTTTTAAGGAATTCACATTACACCTGGAGAAAAATGACCCAAATTAAAGGTTGTCAGACAAATGGCCACCAGTGGCACACACAAGGGAGGGGTCCAAGGGGTCCGGACCCCTCCCAAAACAGTTGTCATTTTTCCTTCGTTAAATCATTCTGTAATTTTTGACTTTTAAATATGTTAGAAGACATCCCATTCTTATTTTAAACAATTAAGATAGAAAAATAAAAACACAGTAAAAGGAGGTTTTGATAAAACTACCCTTTTACTGTGCAGTTAAGTGCATTAAAGAAAACCGCAGTTTTTCAGCTGGTTGGTGTAACAGCTTTATGTGTTGGACCCCCTCCAAGAGAAAATCCTGTGTGCACCACTGATGGCCACACAATAGTCTCAAACCTGGAACCTTTACCCTTCAGCCAAAGCCTGATCATAGGTAGACGGGGCCCCTATACTACCATGAACATTTTAACTTATTTTTGTTGGCTGTTGCATTTCCCCCCCCCGACATAAAAATAAAACATTTTTAAAGAATACTAAAATTGAATTAAAAATGACCTATTTATTGATACTTATTTAGAACAAGATTATGTATTTAAAAGTGATTTTAATATCGTTTAAACCTATTTGTAGTATTAGGTGCGATCCTTCAAGAAATGGCCATGACGAGGCACGGGAGCCAAGTTTCTCACTCCAAAAAATTTTCTTGATACACCATAAAGTTTGATTTTTTTTTTCCTTCATCATGAAATAAAAAGTGTTAACGAATGGATATTTTGTGATGAGCCTATATAGGGCCATACCCTATGTTTTCAAAAACTCCTAACTTCATTTTATGGATCCATGAGACCCTTGAATTAGAAGAACAGAAAATAAATCTAAGTCCATTTATGGTTAAAAATGATGCTATAGATATTACAAAGGAAATCGAGTTTCAAAAAAATTATTATTGCAGTCTATATGAATATGCAATAAATCATGATAACAATCCATCGGGAGATTTGGGGGCCCCGGTCTATTGCCCTGCATACCTGTGTGATAATCAGGCTCTGCCTTCAGCCATGATAATCAGGCTCTGCCTTCATGTTCATTGTCTTTATTCACTTGGTCATGGTGGAGCTTTAGAGACTACGATTTGGTCCCGTAGCCCTCTGGCCACCTGCAAATTCAGAGAATTTGCAGGTGGCCAGAGGGCACTGAGCTTGAAAAGGCTTTATACCCACCTCTCTGAGTAGCGTTGTTTTCTTCGTCTTTCCTCGACTTAGACGGAGAAGACTTTTCTTTCATAGTGGTGTCCTCCTGACAGGCCGATCTCGAATCCTCGTACTGTTCGCCATACTTCCTCGAATGATAGGAAGTATTATCAGAACTGTCACACTTCTTGTTGTTATTATATTCCCTAGAATGATATGAAGTGCCACGAGACCTGTTAGAACTGTCATACCTATTACTGTTATATTCCCTAGATTGATATGAAGTACTGTGAGAAGCCGCCGACTCTTTGGGGCTGTCGTACTTTTTAGGACCCGACTCCCTGGGCTGATAGGAAGAGCTGCGAGAAGAATTATTTTGATTATATCGAGAGTTGCTTTGCGACTTATTGCCAAAGTAGTTATTGCTACTAGGATAGCTGCTTCGCTGCACGCTGAAGTTCTGTTCACCCGTGTTCGTGTTTCTATACGATCTGGAATGTGAGGGATTTTCTTGTTTCCGAACGTAACGTCCCCCTAAAATGTGGCCTCTCTGAGAAGGAACTGTTGGCACCTGGTCTGCAGAAGAACCTGGATTGTCACCATAGGATCTGAAGTTTCTGTTGCACTGAGCAGAATTTCTGTAGGCGTTCTGCCTCGGATACTCGTGCTGATTGGAATCGTGGACGTTGCCAGAACGAGCCACGTTTAAGGAACGAAACGCACGGGTGATCTCGCTGCTGTTGTCACCGGGTCCGCTGTTATCCACAGCCTCCACATCTTCATTCGAGTTGGAGCTGGCGTGATGGTGCTGCCTGTAGCCACCCTTCGTGCCAGGATTTCTGGAGTAGCCCCGTCTCCTGCTGGTCTGCACTTCCCTCTTCTTGGGTTCTCTGTCTATGTCCATGCCTGTAAAAGAACAGAGGGTCAATACATATACAGGGTAAGGTGACCCACATACTGGGGACTGTCCTCCAATAATGTCACTGGGTGGAGGGAAGGGTGTAGCGTAAGGTGATCATAAGTCCTCGAAATTCGAGGACAGTCCCCAAATATAGATCTTTTTTTCATTTTGTTCCCGAATTTAAAGATTTGTACTTTTTTCCCACCTGAAAGTTTTCGTTTAGTTTATTTCTTTCAGAAAGAAACTGAAGAAATAAGAAAAATAAACCAACTAAAAGCGCCATCTACTCAGAGAAACAATGAAATTCGATCTCTGAAAACGTTTGTTGTCATTGTGTGTGTAGCGTGTACAGACATTCAATAAAGTATCCGACTATGAGCCAAATTTCCGATTTCAGCTTTGTTAATGATTCATCACTTTTCATGAAGAACCATGCTTTCAGTATGAAATGGACGTACGAAAATTTTCTTGCACTGGAATACATTTTTTAGAGGGTGTACAAAGTTTCATGAAAAATTATCACAAAATGATCCAATGTAAAATGCAATGTCTTCTGAAAAATACAAATACTATGCCAAGAGTTAAATTTTGAATCAATGGCAATATTTCAACAGGATGTTCCTTTCCTATTTCTGGTTTAAATAAATATTTATAAATGAATGAAATACAGTAGAGAGCCAGAAATCCGCACAGCTTGGGACCATGGGTATGACGGATTTTAGGAGTTTACAGATTTCGGGCCATAAAGATAAATCATTGCATTTCTGATCCCAGGAGCAGAATTATATCCAGTGTTCTGCAACATAACTTCAAACAGTTCCAAATGTTCTGCAGACATTTTGTCAAAGTCTAACATACCACGATAAAATGCAAAATAGGTATAAAAGTTATGCAAAAAGTGAAGAAAGAAGACATGGTATAAAGGGCACATCGCTTTAATTACTCTGCAGAACATATCGTTTTATATCTTCTTTCTTTAAAAAGATGAAATGTTCTGCAAAGACTGTGATTGTTCTGCGACGTACGTCGCACTTTTACCCACTTTCTGCTTTCGGGTTTCTGATTTTAAAAAAGTAGAATACAATTACAATGAAATAAACACACAGTCAAAAGTATTTCACTTACATTTTCACATTAAATACAAAAGCATAAGAGAAAAAAGAAAAAATTACATGAAGACTAGCAAAGCAAATGGTTTCAAAATTTCCTTTTTCTAATTTTGAAAGCATGTGGGCGATATGGCGATTTGTTATAAAGTATTCTTTATTTCTACTTTCAATTTCTTTCTTTCTCTTATTCATTAATTTTTGCAAATGGTAAATTATCATTTATTCTTGTTTTGTTACCAGGCTTTGCTGTCCTAAAAATTTAAGGTATTCTTCTCCTAACTTTAAATTTACTTTTATTAAACTAATTTTATTATGATTATTACCATACAATTATTATTATTATAAGTTTTCATCATCATCAGAATCATATTTATCTAGATTCAAGACACTTTTCAGCAATTTCATCACTAGTGAATGACTGCAAAATTCATTATTTACATCAGAGAAGGTGTGCGGATTTCGGACGTTTGCAGATTTTAGGTCGGCGAATTTTTGCACTCGACTGTACTTCCATTCATTTATTAGAAATAAGAATACACAATGGATATAAAAAGCTATTAGAGTTCATTTTTAAGTATCCAAGTCAGTCAAGATTTAAAGTACGGGTATACATGGTAACATATTGTGTCCTCGAATAAGTCCCCAAAAATATTTTCTAGTGTCTCCAAGTTTTCCTTGGATTCGAGGACAATGCTTGATTCATTCCCGAAGTACTGTTTAGAAATAGGGTCGCCTTAGTGTAGCGAGAAGAGTGACATCACACATGTGCGCTAAAATAAAAGTATTTAAAATCAGCAGACAAATTTTGAAATGACCAGAATTTTAGGATGTCTGTTTTTTAATGGCGTTAAAACAACTTATAAGTCATTTTCTTTCACTTAAATTCCTAAAAATTCCATCAAAAAAGATGGAATCTTTTGGATGGAAAAAAGATGGATGGAGAAGGCATTCCTTTTCAAAAAGGGCATTCAGTCCTGAGAATTCTTAACTTAGTAGAGAACCTCTTCCTACAGGACAGGGTGCCTCAAAAACATGGTAGCACGCTTTCATTCTTTATCGATCAGAGTTAAGCGGGCAATGCAATTGAAAAAAACATTCAAAATAAGAATTTTTTACCTTCTTTTCAACATTTTTTTTTTACAGTAGCTATGTTAGGATAAGATTCCTCTTGTTCATTTCTATAAAGTTCCACTTTTTAAATCTGTATACCCCCCTCATACAGAAAAATTCTTAGTTAGTAAAATGTGACCCATACACGAGTGAGGTGATTGCTCAGAGGCAGAACTTTTCCTGTTCCTCTACGATAGCTTTTAAGGCATCAAAAATAATCTAGATAATTTCACAGTAACTTAAAGTGAAAAGGTTGAGTGATTCAAAAAACATATTTTTAGCAAAAGTTCTATTTTATCGGATGTTAGTTAATCAGCTAGATAGGATCCATCGAACAGAAATTACTGTATTTACCCACGTATAAGTCGAGAAATTTTAGACAAAAAAAAAAAAAAAGGCTTTGAAGTATGTGGGGGTGTGGGGGGGGGGGGGGAGACTTATACACAGGGCCGTAATTTTTAACTTTTTATCCTAAAGTCAAAAATGCCCTTTTGGAAGAGAGTTGTTCTCATCCTGCATTCCATAACACAATGACATCACCGATTTCCATACCAGGAGAGAAAAAGAGGAATGAATTGTTCTTTTCCTTAACAGCGCTGGAGTCTGAGTGATGTGATGGGTCCAGGCGACTCCTAGAATGAGATTCCGAGAATGTAGCACCCCTATATGTGCAATTGAAATGCTCGTTCTTCATAGTACACCTTTTCATTACTTCGTTTATCTTACTATACTTTTTCTCCTTGTTTCTACTGATATGGCTGATTTAGTTAATAGAAAACAGAAACGTAAATTTTGCATATAGTCATCTGTATTATTAAATATTTAGTACTTTCTTTTTGTTTTGCTTTTCAGCTATAATTTTGAATAAATGTATTTATAAAAAATTAAAGTTGCTTTATTATTGAATATTTAGTACTTTTTTTTTTCCCCCAGATGATTTTGAATAAATGTTTTTTTTTTTTAAATTAATTTCTTGATCGAGAAAATGGGGGGATCGACTTATTCATGGGATTTTAAAAAATTCAAATTTCTTGATTGGGAAAGTGGGAGGGTCGACCTATACATGGGTAAATACAGTAACATAAATGATTTCTTTAATTGAGAATAAAACATATCACCCTGTTTCATATCTTGGATTTGGATAAAGAGGAAAAGTTTAAATAAAAGTGCTTAAGAAAAATATTTCTGCTCAGTTTTGTCAAGTTTTACAGGGATTATCTATTAAGTTATTTTTCTAGGTAAAAAACTAATGGTTACATATCATAATCCTTTGTGGTATTCTTAGTTTAAATGATGTAAAAAAACAAGAAATGAGTCATTTTTTAATTGCCACATTAAAAATCATCACAGTTTTCAATACACAAAGGGCAATTCCATGGTGACAGACATAAAAAATGAACAAAAATTTCTCAGATAAACTGCATTTATAAAATGCGAACTGACTTAAAACGATTAAATTTGTATACATGATACTTAGTTGAAACTTAATCAAAAAACATAACAATTAAAATAAAAAAAGATTTTAACGTTTAAATTAAAATGGCTTTAACAGTGTGTTGGCCATAAACACACACAAATGGAAAAAATTTTACTCGTTTACAAAATCAATTAAATACTTTGAATTGAATAACATTTTAATTTTAAACCCAAATGGATTTAAAAGTATACATATGAATAATAAATTTTTGATAGCTTTTAAATAATACAGTTCAGAAAAAAAATATTGAATGGAAATTTTCACTGTGGTGTGGGACATAAAATTTCTGGTGTGGACGTAAATGATACCAAAAATTACATACCAATTTTTTTTTTTTTTTTTTTTTTTGACGAAGAAAATTGAGAAAAGTTGACATTTCTGAATAAACTCTCTAAAGCCTGGGAAAGTTTAGAAAAATCCTGAGGAACAAAATAAGATCAAAGAGCCTGAGACTCAGGCTAAAAGCCTCACTACTGATATTAGGCGACAAATGTTAAAAATTTCAACTTTCAATATCTTTGTAATTATTCCACTCTGAAACATGGGATTTTTTTTTACCATTTTTGAAAAGGTATTAAATTTGTTATAATTTCTTTAATAAATAATGTGAAATTATCAAATTTTTAAAATTTTCAGCAATTTTAGAGAGTTTAACTTCATTTTTGCAATGTAAATTTAAATTTTTGCTTTGTTTCCCCTCTCCGATTGTGAGAAGCAGGGAATAAACTGTGTGTATATATATATATATATGTACACATTTTATCTACTTATGCCTTTATGGATACGATTTTACATTTATTGACTATATACCTTAACTGAAGTGTGAATGATTCCTTGATCCGTAAGTTTAGCCATTTTACTTTTATATATATATAAACTAAAACTCTCCATTTTATAGCAACCTTGTCGGAAAGAGGGGGTTTAAGTAGGTTTCAATCTATAAAAATTCAAACATTCAGTCAAATAGTATCGTAATTAATTACACACAAATATAAACTTTACATATACTTTACAAAAACAGTTTCCTTCTATATATTATTTTGATCAAAATACGAAGAAACACTACGAGTTCTTCTACAAGTTTTAAATATGAGTAAATTCTAATTCTAATGAAACATAAATGTTTGAAAACTATATAAATGTAAGAATATGTAATTACAATAATCTAAATCCTTTCCATCCTTACATATAAAAGTTTCAATGCATCATACCTGAAGAAGAATGACTCGCAGCCTGTACTTTCTGTTCAGATTGTTACAAAACTAAAGAATTAAATACTCTTCAAAACAAACAAAATAGGATTTTACGAAACGTTGTGCAACATGCTGGCTGGCAGGAAAACCATGGACTTAGATTGAGAAGGATTTGCATCGGCAATGGGATTCCCCTGCGAAAACGGAACTAACGCCGACTCCGTCGACAGATGGCGCTGTTACATGTGTTTATTCTCTTAAGCCAGATTCATACTGGCCGTACCGCACCGCTAAGACGCCGCAATGACGTCACGTTAGCGTTTAAACGGTCCATTCGATTGAGCTCAAATTGGGGATATATGTTATTAACCAACGTTGCAAGACCGGTATTGATTTGGGTGTGTATAAGACTTATAATTTTTCTACAGGGCTACGACAAAGATTTCTTTTACATTATGGTCTATGGGAGGAAATTCTTGAAAGTGCGCTAGCTTTTAAACGATACATTCGATTGAGCTCAAATTGGGTATACATGTTATAAACCACCATTATAAAACCGGTATTAATTTTTATGTGCATAGCACTTATAGCTTTTCTACAGGGCCACGACAAAGATTTCTTTTACATTGTGGCCCATGGGGGAGGAATCTTTGAAAGTGCGCTAGCGTTTAAACGATACATTCGATTGAGCTTCAATTTATTATATATGTTTGAATTATATCGATTAAAATTTATTTAAATGCTTGGTAATGATCTTAATCGTAAGTGTTCGGAAAGTCGAGTGGAGTCACTCCAGATTTTTATTTTTTAATGGGTGATTTAATTCATTTTTGAATTTGAGATGGTTTCTGTATGTTATGCTCCCGTTGCACTTCGGGTTATAGGAGCGAAAGGAAGAGAAGTGCTGCCCTGGTATTAAAGAATCCAAGTTTGTTTAAAGCTCTCAACGTAAACTTCGTTTGCCTTTGTTAGCATTTTTTCCAATGCTTAAATTGAAGTTATATCATAATTATGTTTTTTGCTGTATGATAATTGTGTTTTTTCATTTATATAAAATCATAGTTACGTGCTGTTTCTCAAAAATTCCGTTTTCTGTGTAAGTATTGTACATTTTTTTAAGCAAAATTAAAATGAAATAGAAGCTACACAAATTGACAACAGGTCTTAAAACTAGAATAACATTATACGTGTCATTTTACAAAAACATTTATGTCAAAAGTTTACGATTTTAAGGAACTCATTATTCCTTATAAAATTAAAATCGAAATCTGATCATTGCGATTAAAACAAAACCTAGATTGGATTGATTGTGTGGGATTATGCAACGCCGCTCTGGGACGATCTGCCAACTGTGGAGGGTGCCCATTGGCAGGAGATCATTCTAAGGTGTTCTAACACGTATTCATGTTACAGAGAAAACCTACCAAAACTCCAGACCGTTAGATCGACAGCCGCGCGATGGGATTCGAACCCGAGACCTTCACACTTCGGCCGTCTACCATTTTCAGTGACATAGCGAGGCAAACTACATTGGAAAAACTGCAGTATTTTTTAATATACAGTATAATAGTCAGTCTTATACAGTAAATTTTCAGAAGTCTTAAACTAATTCTACTTATTAGTATAACTTAATAAATGTAGAATTGATAAAATTGAACTTAAACATGCCAACGAACTTATTCGGGAAGCTGCAGCATTATTACACTGTGTTTTAATTTAGGAAATCATGCACCTTTTGTAGATATAAAACTCCTCGTATGTGTTTCTCTTTAGAGCCAGAACACTAAACAAGCTATCAAGAACTGCCAATTTTTATAAAATAACTTTAATTTTATATCAGCAAATGGTACACCATACTTAATACAAAAATTACAGTATATACATATTGTCAATAACTTCCGCTGACATATACTTATGTGTAAGCAGTACAACAGTTGTATTAGACGAATGTAAATATTTTATGCTTATTATGTCGCTCCATCAATTTTTATAACATTCAATTTATTAAAAATTGATTTCACTAAAATAAAAGATGTTTTTTTATATTATGACCACTAGATGGCAGCATCATTATGGTCACATATTTCATTATTTTTAAAAGTAATATAGGAAAAACAGACTAATATGTATATCTAGTAACTGTGACATAGTTAAAATTTAAGTATTCTCAAAGTAGTCTTGTCACAAACAAATTAACAGCATTATATTTTTGTTACTTGTGCTATTATCATGAAATTTAAGAAAACAGAACTTCCCATTTATTTCATAACCATTTTTTAAATACTATATCAGGAACATTGAATTTATAGAAATAAGTAAATAAAGCTACTAACTTCTCCTAGTGTAACAAAAAAGTTGGGGGTGGGCTGTGATGGGGCACTAAAAGAAAAAATTATATATAAATGTTAAAAATGCAGTTGCTACATAAATCTCGAGGATTACCACAAAAACTATTTAAATATGCATACAGAACTTTAAATATTATTATTATTATTATTAATTTTTAAAAGCGTTATTTTTTTTTTAATTTTGGAAAAAAATTGATTAATAAAATTAATATTTCGACTAGAGTTAATTTAAGGAAAACAGATTTTCTTGAAAGTTAATTTGCAACTTTCACCGCGAGATGGCAGCATCAAATAATGCTTTTGCCATTGGGATGCTTGGGCTATTTTTATAGTATGGCGTTTGACCTCCTTGTTTTCTACCTTCATGACGAAAACATACGTAGGGTACATGCTGCCAATGGAGCTTTTCGACCTACGTCATTGCATTACGTCAGATCATAGCAACCAGCCTGGCAACACTTTCCTGTAGGACACACTAACGTTCGTTTGAGGACGGTGATTGGCGGAATACTCGTCTTTCTACCTCTAAATATCCGAGTTGTCCTACAAAAAGTTGCCCTGACGTCATCTCGAAATGCTCTATAGAGCATTTCGACGTGACGTATCTGTGACGTCAGCTGAGTGACAGCTTCGCGCATCGTTCTGCGCATGCTATTTCTTTACCTAAACGTATTATTTAGCAATCTCGGTAATCCCTAAAAACTACGTGTAATCGGACGAGGTTCACTGGGTTTTCGGATTGCGAAGTGATTGCTTCTTCGGTCTACGTCTTTAATTTAGTTGATTTATTGGATTATTTTTTTAATTCATATTCATACGTATTAAATTAATTACATGTACAAATATGTTATGCGATGCATTGGTTACACTTTTTTTATTAATGGGATAACTGGTCTTATTTTACAGGCATTTACCTATTTAAAAGAACACTATGATAAATAATAACAAGCAGTACATTTTATTGTTTATAAAAGAAAAAACAATCTGAATATATCGTAATAGGAATTTAAATAAACACTTCTTTAATATAAATATTAATGGAATTTGATGTTTTCTAGGGCATACAGAATATCCGATGAATTATAATTCAAAAATCAACTTTATTCTTGCATAAATCTCACAACTTAAGAAAATTTCACATGCACAACATGATATTTGTAAACAAACAGTAATCCGAATAACCTGTCGAATCTTAAAATAAATGTTGTGTTCATTCCCGCACATAATGTTGTCTTTCCGAACGCAGTACCAGCGGAAAAAGTCGCTTGAAATATCATTAAAATATTATATGTTAAGCTTTTTAAAATATTAAACGCCACCTGGGACACAAAAGTCGAAGGTTTGATTAACAAATTCCATCCATTACAATCATCCAAAAAATTAAATTTAATACTTTTTTTGAATGTTGAAAATCGAGTTTTTCCCATTGAAATACATTACGAGAACCCCAAGCTGTCACGCAAGACGGCGACCAATCGCAGAGAGGAGAGCCACGTCGAAATGCTCTATAGGACCTTAATGAAATTCCCAAATATCTGGGGTCCTTTCAAAGATCCCGATCCTCGAGAAGAAGAAAACCACTCAATCAGCTGGCGTAGGTAAAATAGTGTTTTAAGAATGTAAAATTTATGAAAAATACTCAAAAAACTGGGGTTAAAAGAATATATAAAGAAAAACTTTCTATAAACACACCTTTTTATGCATCTTTCCCAATAAGTACCTTTATATGAGTGTTATTATACAGGTTTTATTTATATTAAAATCATGGAGTTACAGATAAGGATAGCAAACGCCATGCTATCAAAGTAGCCCAGCTTAAGTTGAGGATCGGTATGGGGATGGATTGATTAGGAGATTATCTGGTGCTGCCATCTAGTGGCAATAGTTGTAACAATTTGTCAAGAAAAATTTTTCCATAAATTAGGAGTCGATGTATTATTTTTATTAATTATTTATTTATATTTCGAAATGCCGACCAGCTTGTACGGTGAATAATAGGGCTATCACACTGAGAAAAATCCGACCAACTTTCCTTGCAGATCAAGTTTCCGACCGATTTTCTCCGCCGTTACCTTGACGACCGTGAACTCCAACTTTTTCCTTTCCGAAGGAAAAAATAGGAGTCGGACGAAATTTCGGCCAATCAGAGTACTTCTTCCTGCTACGTCATAAGCAATTTCGAGCAATGGGGACTATGTTCGAAGCTTGGCAGCTTGGCTCGATGTCAGAATCACGTGTAAATAAAATTATGGCCGCGTTCAAGTGGACTTTGGAATTAGAGATTGCTGCCGATCCGATGTAAATATACCAACACACGATAAGTAAAATAAGAACCTGCACGCCCAATCAGCAATGCGATGACTATTTGGTGTCGGAGAGAGTTTGTTTACTTTTGCAACCCTTAAAGATAACCACGCCTCCAAGTCCGTCGGAAAAGTTGGTCCAGCGCGAAGTTGCTCGGATTTTCCCTTTAGTGTGATATGGCAATTAAGTACTACGGTTTCGGGTTCAACTCCCGGCGGTCGAGGTTCGATCTCCGACTAGGCGTGGATGTCACTGTGTCCGTTCCTACATAGGGGGCAACATTGGTCCACCTACTAGGTGCACCCATAATGGAGTGACCAACAACCCCGACCTGGTAGTGGCCAATGCCTCCAAGGAATTGTTGGGGCCCGGCATTTGAAAAAAAAAAATACATCGAAATTGAAAAAAATATAATAACGCTTTTCAAAATAAATAATCAAAGTTATGTATGCATATTTAAATAGTTTTTGTGGTAATCCTCAAGGTTTTTGTAACTATTTAAACTGCATTTTAAAGATTAATAAATATTTTTTTCTTTTAGTGCTTCATTACACCTCACCATCAACTTTTTTTGTGTTACTAGGAGAAGTTGACAGTTTTATTTGATTATTTTTATAATTTCACTATTCCTGTTATATTATTTAAAGAAGAGGTTTAGAAAAATGAGAAGTTTTGTTTTCTTGCGTTTCATGATAATAGCACAAGTAACAAAAGTATAATCCTGTTAATTTGTTTGCGGCTTGAGTACTTTGAGAATATTTTTCCTGTATTACCTAGTGTCACAAAAAAGTTGGTGGTGAGGTGTAATGAATAACTAAAAGAAAAAAAATGTATTAATCTTAAAATTGCAGTTTAAATAGCTACAAAAACCTTGAGGATTACCACAAAAACTATTTAAATATGAATACATAACTTTGATTATTTATTATTAAAAGCGTAATTATATTTTTCAATTTCGAAATATAAATAAATAATTAATAAAGTTGATACATCGACTCTTAATTTATGGAAAAAGTTTTCTTGACAAATTGTTTACAACTATTGAGACTAGATGGCAGCTCAGATAATATCCTAATCAATCCATCCCATGCCCATCCTCAAAGTCCGTTTTCAGGGAAGGAATCCCATTGCCGATCTAGGTCCTTTCCAATCTAAAGGTGCGTTCAGACTATGTTCTTACTGTCGTTCGAGTTCTTATTGTAGCTATCGGTCTTAGTTGCTGTTGTTGTTGTTGTTGCTAATGCCCTCTGGCAACCGCGTAGCGGTGACAGATCCCCCTATATAGGCAGGCGATGGGCTGAAGGAGCGGCTTCCATTTGAATGAGCCCCAGTGGGAGGAAGTTCGTCTTAGCTCGGGGTTCCGTAATTTTGAACCCATTCCAGAGGAGGGACCAACCCCCTGAAATCGGCACCCCCAGAGGTATCGTTTAACAACTTGGAGGACTTTGGAGCCACGACGGATTTTACGTGCACCAGCTCCCATGAGCGTACACGGTTCCACAGCGGACGGGCGGAGAGGGGGAAGTCCCTTCCAAGCACTGGCCAAGCCGGGTGCTGCTTCACTTGCCGTGTTCTTATGGGAACGTAGTTTAGCGCCCAGTCCACTGCGGGACGGTTTTAGTTGTGACATCAGTTAGCGACGATAAAACCAGTTTTCTGGGATTTAAGTTCTTTCCAAATCCGTTCCTAATGTCTCTACGATTCCCCCTCTTCTTTTGTTGATACGTTTTCAAGGTGGGGAAAGGATGTCAACATCAATCATTCTTCCCGCATGCACCGTACTCAACCCTTTTCCGTTTCACCTAGAACCCCTCCCCCCAACCGATGCAAAACTTTCAAGTCCAGAGTGTGAACGCTCTGATTTTTGGTGCTTACGATTTTTGCGACATTAGCTACGAGAAGAACGGTAAAAACGCTAGTCTGAACGCACCTTAAGTCCATGATTAAAATAATGTTGACCGGCATAAAAGCAAAACGGGACTTTACATCAGATAACGACTTCAGTTTGGCGCAGCCAGTAAATACCGCCAGGAATCTTTGTGCACATACGCAGTAACACGTTTCTGAAATTGTGCTATTCTGGCGTCATCTATTGGGAAATAAGATAAGTATTTTGAAAAAAGAATACCTACGTATTTTCCCGGCGGTCATTCCCGCCAAACTATTTTTTCGGGGAGAAGTTAGATGCAACTCTTTAGCAAGAGGCGCATTTTTTTTGGCGAAATCTAACTCTAGCCAACATCCGAAATGGACGCAGCTGGCTGTGCTGCTGCACAGCCAGCTGTCTTCAAAAAAGGGTCTCTAGAACTGTGGCACGCGATGAACGTTTCGATCGTCCGCCATCTTGCTGGTAGTTAAGTCGAGCGATGGCAACGACTGCCCTGTTTTCAGCATTGGGCAATCTCTCCAGCTGTTCTCGCATTCTTCCATTTTTCAGCAGATGTCAGTGCTGTTAAAAAATAATCGTGACCATTTTTTTACGGGAAATGACGTGCTAAAAAGTAAAGGATTCTTGTGGGATCTATGTCACCCGCAACTATTTTTATAGAAATCAAATCTATTCTTCGTGACTGGCAACAGTCCAAACGTCAGAGTTTGGTGTTCCCAGAGCGGGAACACTGCGCGTTAAAAGGTTAAAGCCTGGACCATCTGATATCTGTACTGCTTGAATTGGAGACGCTTCTGTAAAACACGCCACACCGTTGTCTGAGGGACAGCCAGTTCTGCACATGCTCGTCGCGTTGATTTTGAGGGACTCCGTAAAAACGAATCACGAATTCTTTCAACCACTTCGGGTTTTGTTTCTTTTCGTCCTGGACTCTTGTTCTTGCATAAGCAGCCGGTATCCTGGGACTGCTTTACCCACCTGCTTATGTTGTGCCGATGCGGTGGCTCTTTACGAAATTTCGTGCGAAAATGTCTTTGCACAACAGTTACCGAGGAGGTTTTGGCATATTCGAAAACGCAGTACGCTTTTTCCTGCATGGACGACATTTTGTTTAACAGCGCCTCTAGCGGCGAGTTCGTCATTCGATGATTTTTCCCTGTTGCCAAATAAAACTTGTATCATTGTAGTTGCAGAATAAATTTGTTTCGGCTGAATAAATCCATTATGGCAGTCACACTGCGCTATTCTTTTTGGCCCATTCATTATGAATCACCCTGTATAAAGAATGAAAGCCAATCTTAAAGACCAAGTACAAGCATATGAGAAAAAAACATCTCACTTGGACATTCAATTCTCCTCAAATGTCCTATTGTGAATTACGATTGAATTGTGAATTACCTCAAATTGTGAATTACGAGGTTGCATCGATTCGCTATTTTTAGCTGTATTTTATTTCTGAGAGTAAAAAAAAAAAAAAGTGAAGCATTTGGATGACCCTATGAGGTATCTCGAGTGATAATGGAGTCCTACTGAAGTCACGGTTATCAGGCTTTGAAGGGAAAATTGTGATTGCAATTCGTTTAAAAAGGTTTTTCTAATTGAGCCAGTTTAACATTTTTCGAGAATAAAATGATTTCCTTTGCAGGAAACATTGATATAAGAGGCGATGTTCCCAGCAAAACGAAATCTTTCGAATGCGAAATGTTCTCACACGTTTTTAGATGAAAATGTAATTACGATATCGGCATATCGTAAAAATGGAATACGGATTTATTTATTTTATGTGGACAAAGATTAAATATATTGAGTGTGGCGACTTTTCTGTCCAACATTTTCCTAGTGCCCGTTGTAATATATTCTAGCAATACACGCATCCTGTGTATAAGACAATGGCTGTCAATAAGCTTCGAAACCTATACCATAGGCACAGCGGCATTTGCGCAAACCCTAGCAGCTAGGAGGTCCGACGTGGAGGAACATAATTGTACGTTAAAAAGGGCTGCAACCATACAAACTGTGAAGCTCACTCAACAGTACACAATGTTCGTGCATCAGTACCAGACATAAAGAAATACTTTAATTTCTCTGCTGCCACATTAATGGACAGTTTAAATAGTGCGTAAGACGTATGCCGAGCAGTGGCGCAATCGATCCGTGAGCCCCTGTTCGGCCAGCAATCGGAGCTGTGTACCCGGGTACCAGCTACCATTGTCTCAGAAAATGATGTTCTGCTTGGCAATATTAAGCAGTATCTCGACGCGTAGGATCTGAGATCCTATTTAAACATACTCGAATACTTTTTTTGGAGGGTGTATTTTCGGATTTGTGTGCTTGGTTTTGAAGAATCCGCTTAAAATACCTCGTCGATTGAAGTGGACAACGACCTATGAGAGTGCCTTCCGTGGCGGTCTTTCTGAGGGGTCCTAACCCGTATTGACACTAAGTGTTGGCGAAAAACACGGAAAACTCCGGACGGATAGGTCGGCGAATGGGATCTGGATCAGGCTCCTTCACTTTTTGAACCAGGCACCTTCCTTCTCCCAGTTCAGAGCTCGGCCACTGGTGTGTAGTGTTGCCAAGGGTCCGGATAAAGCCGGACATAGTTAGGCTTTTGGATTGCGTGTCCGGCCAAACTGAACGGCGTCTGGCTTTTGTTAGGCTTTTTACGGGGGACTTCGGCTGATGAGTCATAAAGTACTTGAACTGATTTTTGGCATTCGATGTTATTTATATTTCATTAGAATTTAAGACGATTAAATAATCATACCATATTAAATAATGGTAATCATCCAAAAGGCTTGATTTTACATACAATTTTTTTTGTCGTACCTATTAATACTGAGACAAAATCCTCACTATTGTAGGGTGTCCGGCCTTTTTACCCAAATGTCCGGCCAAACTGGCGGGTCTGTCCGGCAATTTGGTTTGGTGACCTGGCAACCCTACTGGTGTGGCATGGAACAAGT
>JAWZYV010007886.1:0-19248 GCA_038373885.1 Cheiracanthium punctorium
TGTAGGGCGTATTTTGTATGAAAGTAGGAAAAAAAATTTAAAATTTGCCTTATTTTTTAAAAAAAAATATGAAATCTTTTGCAAAACAGCCTCTTTATTCGAAGAAATCCTCCCTGTGCACTTAACAGAGTAGAATAACTGGAATAAAGCATTCTAAGATCACGAAAATGTGTGAAAATAAAACCATTGTAACAAAATATCTTGCAATAAGAAAGCTTTGTCTGTACAGTTATGTAAAATACAAGATCTTCATAAAATTTTTATCATTTTTACCTTTTCCTCCCCCTACCAAATAATGTTCATTGTGAACATTCACGACCAAAATTTGTTTCATATTAACAATAGCTGAATTTTACTTCTAAGAACTGCTTTAGTCAGTTGACTGTTCGAATTTCGTTTTAGCTGTATTATTTGAAAATTCAGCTGTATTAGAATTTCGCTTTGTACACTGATAATGTTCCTGAATAGTAATTTAAACACACACTAGCAAAATGTTACCGTGAAGGTTTGAAAATTGACCTGAAAGAGAATGGATATATTCGGACTTTAAGTAAAGACAATAAAAAGCAACAAAAAAGTTTTACTATAAAGGCATAATCCATGAGTACAAATTTTAACAATGGATAAATTTTCCATAATTGAAAATTTCGTTACATCAATGAATCATCGATCAATTGAATATAAAGGAAGTACAACCCAGTGATTCTCCAAAATGTTCAGTTTCACTTTATAAAATAGAAACCGAAAATTTAACCAACAGTGCTTACTGTAGCCAATTTGCTACACTCATTTTTCCACAATAAAAAGAAAATTTTGTAGTTATTCTAAAATAGGCATTTAAAATAAATACAAGACCATTATGGAGAAAATTTTTAGTTTTTTTTAAATGTATGGCAACATTATTTTTATCAATACATGCTTGAATTCACAGCATGTGGATCCGGACTGCTGAACAATTTTTTGCGAGTTTGATAGTTTCTAAATTTTTATTGCCAAAAGAAAAAAAATACAAAACTATTAAAAATATTAGTATAAGACTAAATAAAGAAGAATTAGGCTATGTTTCTTTTGTTTTAAGAGAGCTAGCTATACGGTCGATATTCTAATTTTTCGAATTTGAACTTTCCATGATTTGTCTGGGAAACTACATGCTGAAATCTTCTAAAAATATTTCTCATCATGAGTAAGCCTAAATGAAGTCAATTTTATTTTCAGCCCATTTTTGAAAATCGCGCATTTTAGAATTATTTTAATATTTAGAAGACGAAAAATTATTGAAAACTTAAAGACTGGTGACAAATCTTATTTTACAGTTCAGTTACAGACAAGAATTGGAGAGTTCCAGTAGATATAATCTAGAGCTAGATTTTTTTTTTCAAAAATGAGATTATTGCATATCTAAACAATAATAAGAAAGCAAACTGTGGACAAAGTTATATAAATCAATAGATGGTCCTACAGGGTGTTTAAAATGTGTGATAGAACATTCCTTACCTATTAGAGATATGTGGGCCACTTGAATTTTTAAAAAAATCTTCAAAATGAGGCAAGAAAAAAAGAACGTTAGATTTTTGAAAAATTAAATAAGTAAATTTTTGTCGAAGAGCTGTAAGCTTAAAATCTATATGCAATGGTTAAAGGATGCTCACTTTAAGATTTTCACCAAGACATCAAATCTGTCATTTTTTATTTATAATATAATTTCATTGCTCAAAAAAAAGGTCCCAGTTAAGCACGTTTAATCATTTTCCGTCCAATTTAGAACAGTTTTTTGTAGTTCAGGTTTAGCCATCAGCTTATTGAAACATTTTTTAAATTATAGCCAAGTCACGCTTGGGAAATTTGGCTCAACTTACCCATTCTCATCTTTGCAGAGACACGATGGCGGAGATTCCCTTTCAGTACCAGCATCACTTCTCCGCTTCGGTCGTCGAACGCTCCACTAAAGCTCGGCGTTGCGGGGGGCCCCCAGTCGCAGCGCCGAGCCCGGTGAAACATTCGAAGACCGAGGCAGGGAAGAAATGCTGCTACGGAGAGGGAATCTTCGCCGTCGCTTCTTTGCAACGATGAAAGTGAACACGCTAAACAGCTGATTCATGTGGGAGTTAATGCCCCGTAACTCAATTCTGTATTTTAGATGGGGCCTTATTTGATAACTTCTTTCAATCAAAGCCAGACAGTATAGGAATTTTAAGGTTAAAGCACAATATTTCGTACCTTTAATGCACAACAGACAGCATATCAGTCTGAATCATTTAGAAGTCAGTGGTCACAATGTTTCGACTCTCCTCTCCCCCTTTAACAGGGCTAAATCAAAAATTTTCTGTCAAATCCAATTTTTAGAACTGAAGTGACAGGAAATGTAGAGCAACTTTTCAGTCCCTCACTTGTCGAAACATTCCCAGTTTTAAACACAATTTACATATTCTTGTCAGCAAAAATTATAGTGCCTCTGTTAGTCTATTCCTACTTCAAATCCTGTCTCAAAACTATTAAATGAAAATTCCGGATGGGTGATAACCAGATAAGATACAATTAAAATAAATTAGGTTTACCATGTTTTAATACATTGTATTATTAGATTGTCTCTCATTAGCTACATTTTATGGTATGCAAGATGATGGCAAGCCTTCAAAAGTCCTACAGATCTTTGGCACCTTTTCTCAATATTATTTTTTTGAGAAGTTATTTAAGATCCTTAGATAAATGATTGTCCAATGAATATTTAGCTACATTTTCAGATAGATTGAGTTATACTTAAAATTTTAATGTCTTCCAGAACCTTTAAATTGTTATTCTGTAAAATTTCCCCATTTTGTCCATTCATCCCTTGCACACCAAGTTGTCTTCTGCATTAAAGACACTGAAAATCAGTAAATTCCTTGTGATTTCGACGGACAACCATTGCCTAGTGGATGAGAGAGCATGCAAATCAACATGATACAGCTCTTAACAAACCACAATTTTCACGCAATGTAATAACCACGCGAGAATTATTGTGAATGTACTAAAATTATTTACTAAAAATGACTAAGGAGCGATGACGTAACGTGCGAGTCATGGTGAGAGAGGGTTCAACATTATGTTTCCCGAAGCCCTTCAGTATTATACATGGATAGTTACAATTTATATTTCAGACTCGTTGCTAATGACATTTAGTAATTAATCCAAGTATAAAGCTTTACTACTGCAGTAAATATTTTGCTCATTTTAACAATAGTACTCCTAATGAAACCATAAAATATTTTAAGAAGTAATAAATTTGTAAAAACGTTCATATACATGATTATGATCAAAGACGGTAACTAAGAAAAATGCTTTTATCACTATTCAACTACGACTATTTTAATTGTGCTTTATAAAGTAGAATATTTTCAAAACAAAGCTTTTGAAGATTCTGTTATGTTATTTGGGTAAATTATGTAGTCTAGTGAACCCATAAAACTGCAAAATCTACTAGGTGGTAATGAAACAAATATACAAAGGAAAGTTTGAAATGCCTAAAAAGGATTTTGAATGCAGTTAGTGTGTTTTACTTGAAATTATTGAAGAATCTCAATTTCAAAATATTTTTTAAAGCTTATACAATACGGGCTATTAAATTGTAAAAAGAGACAGCGGTTGGTAAAGACATTTCACTAAATATTATTTTCACAAAATTGAATCATATATAGCACGTACTTAAGCACTCAAGATTTCCAAGTGGAAGTTGTCTTAAGACAACACATTTCAGATTTAAGGAGAATCACTCGATTTCATTATACACGCAGAATAATACAATTTTGACAATTCAAAATGGACACAATACCAATGTTTAGAACCATTGCCATTTATATGATGATTACACTACTTTAACAATTGACTACAAAACGACCATAAAGACTGCATTTTAAAAAATTTTTACATTAAAAGAAAAAGTTGATAGATGATGCAATAAGTATAAAATTTTTGGGAAAATGTTCATACAGCAAACATCCGATATCATACTTATCCAATTAACGATCGTTCATCGTAAAAAGGTTGACTGTTTAAAAGTTCGGGAAGATATTTTAAATACTCCGGCCGTTTCTAAATCTTTCCCCCATTTCAAACTGGCATAAATTGATCATTTTTAGATCTACGTCGTTTCATTGAAGCATTATAGTAGGTGTCCAAATAATTAGGACACTACAAATTATTTTATCTAGTGTAATGGAATTTAATTATATTTTAGTTTGTTCCGATAAAGATTTTCCCTTGCTTTTTGCTGCTGGTATCAGTTGTTTTACAGAATAAGTTTCAGCCCTGCTGTCGTATGTGTATTAAATGTGTGAGTGAGCAGGGAGCTTACATCTTGACAAATAATCTGAACATGTAATACTAACACCTGTTTTGGTGTCTTTCTAGCAAGACAAAGGAAGTCACATTGTCAAAAGCGCTGCATTTAATTCCAACATATTTAGAAAAGCCAACCCCCACCCTCTTTCCAGATTCAAAAACTTCATAGGTCACAAACTGAAGCCCAGCGTATTCTAAATGATTGCCAAAGTAAAAATTGGCTTAGTATAATTAACAGTGTTTCAATTACTAAGCCTAAAATCTACTCAAAACATTCTGAAGTCAAGATGTGACTTCACCGTGCATGTGAAGTTTTCAGTAGATACTGACTAGCATGCGAGTCAATGTGTTTCTAAACATAATAAAGGCTTCAAATAATCCTTTTTACCAGCTCCTGAAAAATTTATTGAAATAAATGTTGCTCTTCAAGTTGTGTATTTCTTTCAAATTCCATAATACGTTACTTCACAATTATATTACCAATGATTACTAATAAGTTATACTACATGTGTAATTGAAGTTTTAGGTGGATTAACAAAAATTATGCAAGCATACGTGAATATTAAAAATGAATGTTTAAACCTATTGCGAATTTATGGCTACCCTACCTCAATATTAGTCATATAACGTCGACAAAATTTGCTATTTTGAACAATTTTCCCTCTAAAACAGGGCAAATTTAAGAACATTTAACATAAAAGTTGCATTAAGACAACTTTTGACGAAACATTTCATAAGAAAATACAATAAATTAAATACAGTAATGTCAGAAGATAACATGAACATTTATTAGAAAATTTTAGAAGATACTGTAAATACTCCAGTTATTTCGGAGTTTTACCATTGGAAAATCGAAATTAATATAAACTTATTCATATTTGAACAAGAAAGTGTTTTTATTTGTAATGAATTTGCGCTAGCGTACTTTAATTACAAACAGCTAGTTTTAAAAACAAAATTTTATAGTTTTGCTGTTACACAATAAACAATTACAACACTGCATATGTCATATGGGAACTTAAATATTTTAATGCAGTATCTTAAGTAACTGCAATGAATAATTATTCTTTTAATGAAGAGATTTGTAAAGGAAATAGAACAGTATTAATCATCTGCACTCAAGAAAGCTGGTGTTTTCTCGTGGGGGAGAGGAGGGTGTAGCTGAATTTTCCCTTCAAAATTACCGATTTCTTCTAAAATGGTTAAATTTTTTTAGAAAATATAGTATTAAAATATAATACATCCGAAACATTTTATAAAAAATCCGACGAAAATAAATTTTACCTACTGCAAAGCTGTGCAGGGAATTTTAGAAGCTCAAAGCTGAACAAGACTTTACTTTAAATTTGTTCTTCTATAAATGGTAATTTAGTTTGAGTGCACAATGCCTTATTTTCTAGAATATAAAATTTATCAGCTCTGACAAATACATAAAATAGCTAATAAATGTCAATTTTAACAATTATCTCAATTCTTTGCAACATTATGGAAAAAGTGACAAATATTTTTAAACTTCAATGAAAATCTTTTTCCAAAGTTGGTCATTTTAATCGTGCGCCGTTTTCTTGAGAAAGTTAAAAAAGTAAATCATTGCGATACATGTTTTGAGTGTAGTGCTATACGCAAAACTACGATAAAAAATTAAGATTCATTATACATTTAGATATTTTTTCAAAATTTAAATTAAGATAGTAAACTTAAAATCCATATATGCAATATTTAAAGTATGATCATCTTAAGATTTTAAACGAGATATCAAATTGCAGTCTTTCATTTAGGATAGTTTCATTACGCATTTTTCGCCAAATTTAGAAAGTTTTTTTCAGATCAGGGTTAGCCATGAATTTATTAAAATATTTTAAAATCATAGATAATTCACGTTTAGGAATACTTACATTCTCATCGTCGCAGAGACAAGATAGCGAAGATTCCCTTTCAGCACTAGCATCACTTCTCCGCTCTGGTCGTTGAATGCACCTCTAAAGCTCGACGTTGCGGGGGCCCCAGTCGCAGCGTCCAGCCAGTCAGAATATTCGAAGGCCGAAGCAGGGAAGAAACGCTGTTGCGGAGAGGGAATCTTCACCGTCGCTTCTTTACAACGATGAGAGTGAGCAAGGTTACGCAGCACATTCATGTAGGCGTTAAAGCCCCGTAACTCGATACGGTTTGTTAATTGGGGCCTTATTTAATAACCACCTTGAATTAAGCCAGACAGTATAGGAATTCCCTAGTTCAGTCACAACAGACAGCCTTTTACAGACCGAATTCAGATCCAGGCATATTTTAAATTAGTTTTTGCATATTTTGCCTTCTAATGCGTTAGTTAAAAAGTATATTTGTCATTTAAATGGGGGAAAATATTTACTTCCCTATTTTCACCGTGTTCCAAATTGAGATCATAGGCTATTTCGGACTATACTTTTAGGGATGGCTTTACTTTTACTATTTAAACTACTCATAAACGCATAGTAAATGAAATATTAAGAACAAATGAAAGATTTTTTAATTTAAATAAAGATATGAATTAAGTTTGAATGGAGAGAGGGTGTATCAAGATAGTTCAGTAAAAATTTATGAAAAAAGCTGTTTTTTAGATTTTTTAAAATCCAGTTTTCCACTAATAACAACAGAAATGCAAATTCTATTTCAAAAGAATTAAGTCATTCTTTAACTACACCAGCTAATTTTTTCAAGTCAATATTGATAAAATTTAATTTTTCAATAAATTTTTTGAAAAATTAATGTTCCCAATTGGGAACATTCGCCTGCAAAATGTTAAATGGGGCCTTGAATTAAAGCCAGGCAGTATAGAAATTCCCTAGTTAAGTCACAACAGACTTAATAAATATGAAGTGCCTCTATTGCACAATAAGCATCGTATCAGTATGAGTCATCCAGGCTTTGCCTCTCCTCTCCCCCTTTAACAACGCTAAAGCAAAAATTCATCTTCAATTTTTAGAATAGATGTGATAGGAAATTTACAAATTTTGACAGTCCCTCACAATGCTCGTTTCTCAGTTTAAAAAAAAAATTACAAATCCTCGTTAGAATAATTAGTAGCCGAGTTATACTCCCCACCCCACCACTAAATCTACACTCACTACAAATGGTTTGTTTTAACTGAACTAAATACGGTTATTGCATATCTTCTTAATTTGAGACAATTTAGTCCAATCTGGACATAGCTATATTGTGCTGTACCATTTCGTGCCATCTTGTGTAAACTGTAACAGAACTGACAATTAACAAAAACTAACATATATATTCGATTAAACATTTTCTTGCACTTACAGTAATGAGATTTTTTTACAAGAAAATTCAAAGTTCTAAATACATTACCATACAAGTTTCAAATCTGTTATATTGTTGCAGGAGATATTTAAATTTCTCGTTAAATTAAGAAAAAGAGCTCCAGAGGCAATTAACAAAATACGATTTTACAATGCATTTTCTAACTTTTATGCACTCGCATACAGATTAGAAAATCTATAGATACGCAGCTTTTCATCAATTTATGAATGTAGATTTTTCGATAAATTAGAAACTTTCATTAATAATGTTGTGAATACAATATAAAAGATCGTTACATGTCTGTAACATGACTGACACATACTATAATATGAACAAGCACAAAAAATTACTATCCAATCAGATTGTAGTACATTTGATAGCAAAACTTCAGAATAATGCAATATGTGTTTCTAAAGTGGCTATCAGAACCTGATTAAAGCACTGGCGATTGACTAGCAATAATGAACGAAAGCATTTAGTCTAATTTTCGCGCTCCATTTAAAAATTTAAATATCATCTTAAACCTTCTCCTGTATTAGGCAAGTCTAAAATCTTCAGTATAGCTCATGGCGAAATTACAAAGTATGTATCCAAACAATGTAGTCAGAACTGTTAAAGCTTTATAAATGTAGGATCATTAGGATAAACAAGTACCACTTAAGGATTTAAGGTATCCGACTGACGTTCGGAGATCGTTTTCTTAAAATAACTAATATGCAACATGCTGAATTTTTTTTGGTGAGTTTCAAAGAAAAAACTTTAAATGATAACAATTTAAGTTGATATCTAATATTTTTTACATGTAAAATTCATTAAAAAGTTTAATGAAAATTTCATCGGTGGGAAAAACTGGGCTACGAAAAATGCTTTTCAAAATAATCATATGCGGCTTTGCAAGTGTACTTATCTAACTGTTGTTAATGTAACAGACCGCAGGTTAAGTTTTATTTTAGAAACTTTAGGATTTATGATTAGTCCAGTGTAGTGAATAAGCATTTTTCTCAAAATTCATTCTATTTTGTGAAGTAAGAAAAGCTGTAAAACATAATATAGATCTACACAAAAACTTGCGGTTCGATGACACTCATTTAGTCCAAGAAACATGCATGCTAAGGTAAATCATTTATCGTTCATTAGAAACGTGCAGTAGCTGCGAAAAAATTCTCGTTTAATAAAAGCATTTAAAAATTTTGACAGCCGTCTCATACTATTTAAATTGCCATCAATAGCGTTCTACAACGCATAGAATTAAAGGCAGTTTTAGAATATCTGCGTATAGGGCTCTACTTCGAGACAGTAAAACAAAAATGTGAATTTTCGCCAAAATTGACCTTCAACGTAATCCGATACCTTGAATAAGAATGTCCAGATTTTTAAATCTAATCCATACTTACAGCGGTTCCCAAGCTCAATATTGTGCTCCACCAACAAAGGATTAACTTCGATGGCGACTACTCCTCGTATTCCCCAGCATACATGTGGTTCTTTATTCTACAACAAATGAACATTTAGTCTGGCTTTACAAAATAATATCAGTAAAGTTTGACCAAACATTTTAAGCCAGAATAGATGTTTAAAAGTAAAAATAAGATTTTTTAAATGTGCATTATTACTTGCTCTTTCCTTTTTTATTTCCCCCCCCCTTTCTGCAAAAGCTCTGTACACCCACCGGTTGGGAACCGCTGATCTGGACTTTAAATCACATGTAGGCAAACACAGCGCGTAGACGGGGTGTGCCCCGGCACGACTTTTGATCGGGCAAGCAGAACATATCAAAACCCCGTAATAACCCATATAAACAATTCAAAATTCAATATACTACATCTCCATTATACGGTAGCTAACATCCTGATGTTTGGCCCGCGACTTTTCAAAGGTTGCCATACCTGCTTTACAAGTTTTTCTTCGACTAACTTAACAATAATTACTGCGACTATTTCAATGAAATATGAAATCCTAAATATTTATGGATTTCGTCATTTTAATATAATAGTTTTAAACACTTTTTAACGATTTAACTTTGACAATAAATTACATAACAAGCAAAACTACAGTTTTAAATTTCTTTAATGTTTTAACCATTGAAGGATTCAAACCAATCACCAGTGCTTTTTTAAACAAATTGCAGATTATGATATTTTACTAT
This sequence comes from Cheiracanthium punctorium, assembly GCA_038373885.1. Lineage (NCBI taxonomy): Eukaryota > Metazoa > Arthropoda > Arachnida > Araneae > Cheiracanthiidae > Cheiracanthium > Cheiracanthium punctorium. Next base: position 9,755 of record JAWZYV010007886.1, read on the forward strand.
CAACATGTTTACTGATACAAGTTTGTTGATTTTCTAGTAGTAGTTCGAATATATTCTTTTTTAAGCATTTTAAATACAAAATTTCTAATTCGAGCATGAAATTCCTTATAAAATTTACATTTTCATAGCAAAGGAAAGTACACCTTTTGTTCTCTAGCATACTCTTCCCCACTTCGCTAAATGAAACTTTATAGCTCACTTAAAGCGAAGTTCGTACTTTTCTAAATGTTTTCTAAAAAGAGGTAAAGAATTGGTGAATGTAACAACGCGCAAAAAATAATACTGGACATAGAAAATGCACATTGAATTTCCAACATCTCTAACATGGCAAAAAATATTTTCATTTTGAATATAAAATTCACAAAAACTAATTAGCAAGGGAATCAATGTACCCATAGAAAAGAATTTTTTTAAATGAAAGTATTTCTGCAACAGCTGAAAAATTCATGAAAATCAACAAAATAAAATTTTGCACTTCATAAATCGTAAAATTTTTCATATTCCATGATTAAACATTTAATAATTTTATCAATGAGTTGATATTGAGTTATACAGCATGTGCAACTGAATTTTTAGATACATAAACATAATTTTAAAAGCATACTTAGCGGCACATGAACATAAAATGCACGAATTTTCAATTATCGGCCTAAAACATACAGCAGACAGACTATTCTATAATTTGTGAAGGTTTAGAATATATTTACTCAAAATATGGCCTTTAAAATATGTAAATAAACATGGTTTCTCTACAATAAAAAACTTTGAACGGTACACTTACAAAAACTCTTTTCTAAAACTTGTACTTCTGCTGTTAAGTGTTTTCACGTTCTGAAACTTCTAAGCAAACGCATACGTTGTAGAACTCTGAATCCAAATGAGAATTACAACTATTTTTTATGGAAAGCTTATCCAAAAATGGTAGTTTCAATTAGTAATTTGAAATTGAGTGCTTTTTAGACGTTATACCTTTTAATAGTAGTGCTTGCAGCAGCACAAAAATTATTAGGGAAATCACCTAGGCCATAATTTGGAATTTTCCCCTTGAGAAAGATTGATAAGGATTGAGTTCGAGAAACATCACTCAGTTTTCAAAAAATTAAATCAAAAAGGTCAAAACTAAAAATTTATGCAGAAATGTTAAATCAAAATTTTTGCTTTAATATTTTAAAGCAACACACTTTAAATACTGAGAGTATGTTTAGTTAGCCTTCTCAAACTGTTTCTTATTTAATGCTTTGGTACACTTTTCTGAAAATTTGTTACAGGTAAACAGCTCAAACTACCCAAAATTATTTAATTTATTTCTTTAAAAAATACCAAGCACTAATAAGAGTGAAAGTTTAAATAATTCATTATCTTTTTTTAATTTTTAAAAATGTATTTGTAATTTTCAGCCAAAATGAAAATTGCTTTATTATGTAAAATTTGGCATTGTATCAAAAAATACTTGGGTGATAAGAATTCTTTAGAAAAGTGTGCCAAATTCATCATTTTGTTCAAAATATTTCGTGTATAAGTTAAAAAATATATTTGATTAAAGAATGAATTATTCACATGAGCTATAATGTGTTTATTACAGTGGACAAAGTTTCATTTCTCTCAAGTTTTAAATAAAATAGGTGTTACATTTTCTCCAAAATCCGTCTTTACTCATCAAGATGTTCCATGTGCCCTTAACATCTTTAAAACCATGGCATTTTTGTTATACGATTACACTTCTTTAACATTAAGCCACAGAGTTTATAGAAACCGCAGATTTTAAACAGTTTTTTGGGTAACACTAAACAAGCTAAACATGTTAACACAAATGTTGCACTACACTAGTTTTGGCAGACATTTCATAAAAACATCGATGAATTTCATTTTGTTATTCAACGTAGGATTTCTGATCTAAATGACGGCATGGAGATATTTGGAAAGATCCAAAATGCATTGTAAGTATGAGTTACTTTTAATTTTACCACTCGAAATCAATATACATTTATATTTTCACCAGTCGGATAGTTATTTTAACACTCAACTTTTCCACAATAATGCAAAGTAAAGAAAAATGATTGATACATTTTCTAGTTCTTAAGGAAAAGTTTTTGTCCAGGAGAGTTAATTTTCGCCACATTAATCAAAGACTGACTAATGCAAATTAGTCCGATACACATTTTCCTCGCTCTGCAACTCGCAAAATTACAAACTAATATCTATTAAAACTATTTTTTTTTTAATGTAGAATATCCCTAAGAGCTCGGATTTTATCAAGGTTTGAAAAACAGTTAAAATTTGGGCAATTTAAAAACTATAACCGAGATAAATTAGTAGTCATTTTCCGTTAATTTTTTCATCGCTCAAAAATGTACCCTAAAACCTTATAAAAATTAATCGGTTTACACGTTACGTTAATGAAGGACTTGCCAGAAATTTTGGGGCGGGATCTGTATCAAACCACCATTCGCTAAAATCTTGAAATCAGGCTCAACCGGCCTATTCTCATCGTTGAAGAAACCCGAAAGTGGATATTCCCCCTCTGTGCCAGCGTCCTTTCTCCCCTTTGGTCGTTGAACGCGCTGCTAAAGCTGTGCGTTGCGGGGGGGGGGGCAGTCGCAGCGCATAGCCCCGTTAAAGCATTCGAAGGCCGAAGAGGGGTAAAGACGACGCCGCAGGGAGGGAATCTTCGCCGTCGCTACTTTACAACGATGAGAATAAGCAGGTTAAGCAATAGCTTCAAGTAACAGTAACATCCACGCGACTTAATGCAGTTTTAATCGAGATTCATGACAGCTTCATTAGATTAACCGCGAGGAAGCCACAATATATTGGGCTTCGGAAATTTAAGGAGTAGCGTTAACTACTCACTTCAATAGGTAGCGTATCAGTGCAAATCATTTAGTCTTTAGCCGTAAAAAGGATTTATCCTACCCCCGCTTCTCTACTTAAAACTCATGGATTAAGTTTCTAAATCTAGTTTTTGGATTTAGAACTAAGTGATAGTTAATATTTTTCTGTAGTCCCGATTTGGTTGTGTCTTCATGGCGTAAAGCACACAAGAGTGCATGACGCACCAAGCTTCAGACAATAGTTAAAAGAAGGCAAGGAGCATCCAGCCCAAAGCTGTCAGCACAGTTTTAAAAGAGGAAAATTGATTGGACTTAAGTCAACGAGAGGCTAACAGAAGTTGCCTATTAATCTGGTATAAAGAAGCAAACGGATGGGCGGGTGTTCCCTCACCAATTTTGATAAATTAGATTATCACGAACTAAAAACACTTTCACCCAGATTGAAACATTGTGCAGGATGTCAGAAATTTACCTATTTTAGCCTTTTTTGGGAGACGTGTTTCTAAATTTTTAGAAATTGGCAATTTTAATTTATAGTCATCATAATGATTTGTAGCTCAGTAATTCTCCATCCCCTACAAATCTCCGATATAAATTGTTAGCACATATGTAATAGCCATACTTATCTTCACAAATTAAGGCCACTTTCTGGGTGACCAACTCCGTGCCGTAACATTATGTTAATTGTCATACAACTGACAAATAAGAAAAAATGTTCTATAAAACAAACTCTGAATAGAATATTGTAGAATGCTACAACTTTCATATAACACGACATGCATAATTAGGATAATTACAAAGCTCCAATCTTATTTATAGCACAATATACGAAACTCCAAAATATTTACTTTAGAAAGGCTGCCCAAAAGAAACAGGAATTCCTTAATATAACTAGTATTCAGCAATTGCTGAACATACATAGTATCTGAAGTCTTGATCAAGGTGAGTAAAGAATCATTTCGCAAGTAAAGTTTTCAATACAAGCTAAATAGCATGGGAGATTAATGAACTTTTAAAACTTTGTTTCAAATTTAAAATCCTTACCAACTCTCCCTCCACACCACTTTAAAATGAACTTTCAAATATCTGAACTTTCAATATTTAACAAAAGGAACATTGCACCATACTTTAACTATACAACAATCAGTCACTCAATGTAAATGTAGAATTTAACTTTTGGGCGTTGCGAGTTATTATTGGAGTCCACTTTTTTGACCGAATGTCCTTCTGTTCGTAATCGACATCTCGTAAACATTTTGGAAATAACCATCATCCAAATCCTCGATTTCTTGTGTAACGCCAAAGTACTTGATCTTGGGAAGCTTGGTGTCCATGCCAGTCTTGAGAATAAGGCGCCTTCCAGTCCAGTTGCAAAGGAACCTCTCCATAATCACCAGCATTCTACTGTCACACAGAGGGCCAGATATTCCACATTGGATTCCTGCGAAATAAAATTGGATGTCATAAGATATTATAACCAACTGTGTAGAAGTTAACCACCGAACGTCTATGAGGGCAGTAAAACTACTTTCTATCAGCAAGACCAGCACGGATGTGGGAGAGTTATCAAGCTTAAAAAAATTCATAGAGGTTGGGTAATGTGGGGTAAACAAATGAGGCAAAGCATACACGGACTCTGAATCGCTTATTTGCGCTACGACAATATGATTTCCACCAAAAGCTTAATTTTTTATCCTACTTTATATTATAAAATTATACTTCCACGGAATGATTTTGAGAGCTCGCAAGGGATTTTAAAAAACTTATTGAAAAATGATTATTTTTTTTTGTTTCGTATTTTTAATTGTATTTTTCTGTTTTTTTCGTTTTGTTTACAGCTACTATTGTTTTAAGGACGAAGGGCACCGTGCGGTTGTAAACTGTTTTCGTTGATACGGAATAAGTGCATACACTAATTGTGCACTTAATATTTAAAGAGAACAGTCATTATCAAAAACTTATTAACACCAAATTTAGTTTGATTTACCCAACTCTGTCAGTAAAATAATGTTTCTAAGCATTTTAACGATAGGAACTGTATGTGGAGAGAAAACTAACTGAAAATCCATGAGAAATAATTCAAATCTGCAAAAAGTGTTAAAACTCTCGAAATGTTCTAACCAAATATTCCTACTGCACCCATTATATGATATTACGCCCATATAGTGGTGTAAGTGCATTGTAAGTGCAGATAAATGCTCTTGCACCACTAGATGGGATAGGTGCATACACTCTGTACAGAAACTGAAATTTTTTTGAGCGTGAATAATTTATATTTTTATGAAAATTTCTGGGTCAATAAAGAGCACCCTGGAAATTGTATGATAAAAAGGTTAATTATTAAGTTTGTATCATTAAAAATCTGACTTTGTCAGCACTGCCCTATTGATTTTACTTAGTGCACTTACCTCACCTTACCCTAAATAAGACTATTCTTACCTACAGTTAAAGATATTAGCGAGGATTCCCTCTGCTCGTCGTTGACTTAAATGTCTCGAAAGTCACTAAGACCCATAACGGAGACAACACAGGGAGCAAAATAAATACTCGCTCTTGCGGTTTTTTTTTTTTAACAACGAGAGGGAACTTAGAAGCACATTCAGAATCACTAACTGCTCCCCTGCACCACATTTAACGCTGGTAAAGTTAGATTTTTTTAAAGGTCAAAAGCATTATTATAGGTGACTAAGTTCTGCGCTTTGTGATATAACGGGTAACAAAAGTATGCATACAGAAAAAAATTTTAGCATCTAGAATTTCACATAACTCAGTGGGTTAAAAATGTTTGCAAACCTTTACAGCTTGAGCTCCGTTGCTGTTCTCATTCTGCAGGAGAAAAGATGAGGCGCGAATTGTCTACCAGAGCTTGACCTTGACAAACCCAGTGGCATAACTCATCCGAAAGTCCTCTCGCTGATTTGTAACCATGATTCAGAAATCGAGGTTGGTTCCTATCATGTTCCACTGTCTCCAGTCTCGTTCCATCAACATGAAAAAGTAACCAGAAATAAAATGTTAAACGAATTTAAAATGAAACAACTGCACGTTTTCGAAGGCAGCGATAATGCTGTTGAGGTCAGTTCATGAAGCCGGAGCATTTAACTTGAGATTTAAATTAAGTGAAATTCCGAGTAGAAATGTTGAAGCAGTATGTCGAATCTCCCTTTGCAAGTCAGAAATCACTCCGATTTAATTAATTATTTAAAGTCTTCGAGATAAAGTGTGACTATTTCAGGCCTTATTTCTGTTACCTCCAATGTATCCATATGAAAAAAGGTTCAATAACATGGAGCGTTGTAAATAACTCTTCGAAGCATTGGAAATTTGTTAGGTAGGTTATTTTAGGGGTTAGTATATGGTTAGAGATGTTAGTTTAAATATTAGTACTTTTTCTGTGCTTTAGAAGAGTTATTTACCTGGCAAAGAAAATTTAGTGTTAGCACCTTTGAATGTAGGATCGAAGAGTTAAACATCGTTTTTTCACACTGATCTTTAAGTATACTTAGAGTTCCAACAGTAAGTATACAAATCAACATTTACCATGAAGTTTAATTTAAACAAGCACTTTCGTTCTTGTGAAAACATTAAATACGTACGTTGGCTTCTACTATGGGCAATTTAGAGCATTTGATTCAAGAATAAGCACTTATAGCCTTTAAAAGAAGCGCTTAGTCGATATCTGATAAATTTAAGCTATCAATTAAACTAGATATCTACTTTTTTCTATGAAGTATACGCATGTTTGATACGACACGTATGTTCAGTTTTATATATCATGAGTGCTGCTGTCTGTTAATATTGCCGGAAATGAAACAACATCATAATTAGAAAACTGTTCAAAATGTATCTGCTTTTACGCGGTAAATTTGTTTTCAATCAAGAATGAAGCGGATCTTGTGAATCCATTCGGTGAAATTGTTCATTTCTCGACAATAAAATGGCTGCGTTTTAGAATTTGCAGTTTCTAGATCATTCATTTTGAATCTTGTTGAGTAACATTTCTAAGAATTTCATTATTCGCAATGAGACTTATGCGTACTGTGACGCAAACACCAACTGGCAGGAAAGGGGTTCAGAGATTGTGTGTGATTGAGTAATGCTTCTGACTAAAGAAAACTCAAGAGAAAATTTCTGCTCAAAATAAGCTAGTGGAACTTAATCACACGAATAATGTTCAAAACCTTACGGTTATTAGGAGATATAATTCCGATACAGTTACCAATTGCTTCAGCTGCGAGACTAAATTTCAGTCGCATTTCCAGATTGCTCCAGCCTAGGCTCATCTGCTTTGGATCCCAGTTCCAGGAGTTTAACAACTTGAGCTTGATGGAGAACTACAGTAGAGAACTAATGAACATGCAAACTTAGATACTGAACATTTTATAAAAAAGAACAATATAGTCTTTGTTCCTCGGTGGAATAGCTGAAGTCCCCAATTGCATACTCGACTGAGCAGCATTTCATTCCGTTTTGACTCGAACGGATCAAAACGTGTCTGCGATTATCACTTAATTATCAATTTACTTTCAGTTTAAACTGACTTAAGTACTTAAGTTAGATTTGGAATGTGTTCATTATAGCAAAAATTCAAAGCTGTATTTAAACTTATTTAAAAAAATTCCTCTACGTTTTCCTTTGATAGAGTAGTTTGTCACTTAGTCTCACTGGATTAAGAGAATCAATGTGCCCTCACAGATTTAGTTTTAATAGAATTACTCAAATTAAATTCTTTTAAATAAAGATACCTTAAATCACTGCCTAAACTTCAAATAATCATAATATTTTTAAATTAGACAATATTGCATCTTAATGACCTGTACAACCATTTGGAATAAGACAAGCTTACTCGAGCTGTGACATTTAATTACTACACAAAAATCTAAGGAGAGACTAACATTGCAACTACAAATTAAATGTCTTATGTCATTAACACTATTTTCATTTTATGCATGTTTAGATCTGTACAAAGCCGCAGCATTTTGTACTTCACCTGCTGTACTTCTGACTGTTAACATTTCAAAAGAACACACATGGAATAGTCAACCTCTTAGCAAAATTCAATGTTGGGGCAAACAGATTGTACTACATGCATCGGGTATCCGCACTGAAGGAGTATTTTGAACACTTATCAGATTCTACAGCTTAGAATTGCAAAGATCAGTAACTCTTAAATGCCCACAATTGCGAATGAAAATGCCTTAATCTTTTTTGCCAGTAACGTTTGAGCTGCTGCAACAACCGGACAACTAGATTAAGAAACTCCCCTCCCGTTGACCTACCTAATTAGCTTCGCTTTGAATCCATTACGTAACTCGCTGACTCATCGTCGCAGAGACATGAAGGCGAAAATTCCCCCTTTGTGCCAGTGCCGCTTCTTCGCTTTGGTCGTTGAACGCCCCGCTAAGGCTCAGCGTTGCAGGGGCCCCCATGTTGCAGCGGTGAGCCCGGCAGAACATTCGAAGGCCAAAGCGGGGAAGGAACGCTGACACAGAGAGGGGATCTCACCATCGGGGCTTTGCAACGATGAGAGTAATGAAGTTAAGTAATCGATTCAAAGGGGTAGCTAAAACCTCTTGCATTTAAGCAGTTTTAACCGCGATCTTATTACTTCCCTTTCTTTGAATCAATGGACATCAGGGACGATGGCTTTCGAACTGTAAAGTCAATAAGACGTCTCAAGTCAACCACGTACTTACATTCATAAAGGTCTCGATACAGCAGTAATCAACATATCAGTCCAATCGTTGGAAGACTTGCCAATATTTGCTCTCCCCTTAAATTAGGGAATCTTCGCCATCGCTTTAAAGATGCAATAAGTTTAAGCTTTAATTGAAGTTGATTAGTCACTTGAGTCTGCCGTATTGGTTACACAAGCCCTTATTGAAAACAGCTTTAATGAAACAATGTCAAGGCCGGAAGATGCTGGGCCTCAACTTAAGAAAACAGTATTAATAAGTATTCGTAACCACCTCAGTACAGAGTATTTAAACTACAGGTCAAAACTAGACAAAAGTGGTTTGGTCTCAAATTTCCTGGTCACAGTTTTGACTAGATAAAAACAGGTACTTTTAATTTAAGTTTTACAGTGCCATGCAGGCAAAGATGATAGAAGACTTGCTCACAAGTTTGAAACTACAGCTCAATGCCACTAAATGGTAGTCTATTTATCAAACTGACTTCTTCCTAGACTGGTCGTCAACAGTACTGTTATCAACTGGATCTCGATAGCAAAATACCTGGAGGGGACCCTGGACAGCAATCTAACATTGAAATATGACATGAGCATTCAGAAAAATAAGTATTGCTGCCTATGCAAGGATTGCTTCTCTCATGAATTGCAAGGCTCTTAGCTAACAGAATAAATCTACTACAGAAAATTGATTAGACCTACTGCCACATAATGTGGCGTCCGTTTGGACATACGACGCACGAGAATAAAAGCAATCTGCAACTCTCGGGAAGATTCGCCTAGGACACATGACCATTATAGTCTATGAGCCAGCGACCGCCAGACCTTCGTCATAGTATAAAAGCTGAAACTTTCTCTGCGCATAACCCCCAACAGAGGTAGGAACAATCGGCCACTATAAAGTTTGGATGATCGTGACTTTGTCAGGTAACAGGTGGCAAAGGTGTATAAAATTGCCGAAAATTTTGTCATTT
>JAWZYV010007887.1:0-17550 GCA_038373885.1 Cheiracanthium punctorium
TTAGTTTATTAAATCGCGTGTTTTGTAAAAGTCTACACTATTAAAAATGAAATTACAACCCTTAAAGTGTACTCAAATAAGCGTAGCGGAACTTAAACTTATTTGCAGAACTAAAATTTAGACAAAATCAAACATATACGGTTGCTAATTTTCACAATAGCATGATTTCCTGGTTTAGAAATACCTGGTTTAATGCTTGTCAAATCTTCGTCGGGGTTACCTTAAAAAAGAAACAACAAAGTGAATAAAACTGATTTTATAAATTAAGAATATACATAAGAAACTTTTTTGAAACATCAAGAACATTCATGAAAGAAAAAATAGAAAAACAGCATCAATTACTATTTCATGCTCATCACTGACTAATTGACTCTAACGATTCCAGTTTATACAATTGCAACACAAAATTTTCTTCTCATTTACTCCAAATGAATGAAAAAGTTGAACTCAAGAAATATAATAAAGCACAAACATCTGTACGAATGCATCGAAAATTTTCATAATTAGTTAAATTAATATAGAAATATTTTAACTATAATTGTGTAGATAATTATAAACCCACTATAAGCTTTTTTATGCAAAATTAGGTTGCCAAGGGCGGAGTGAATTTCTACCAAAAATTCCGGACAAGCTCATTTCCACCTCATTTGAAAGCCGATAAGTGGCAGAACTACCGCTCTTTAGTAGGGCTTCTTAGTATTAAAGGAACCACCAAGCAGAAGACATCAAGTCTTAGTTTTGCCACTCCCAGAGGTATCGCTTTAAATTCTAACCTCAGTACGATTGCATTGAAAATTTCCATAATTGCATAAATTACTATAGATGTACCTTAATTATAATGTATGTAGATTCATATACACGTATTATAAGCTTTTTTTTTGTAAAATTAGGATGCCAAGGGGGTACTAATTTCTACCACAAACTCGAGAAGAGCTCATTTTTACCTCATTCTGGAGCCGGTAGATAGCAGCACTACCGATCGTTTGTGGGGCTTCTCAGTTTTAAAGGAAATACCAAGCAGACTTCAAGTCTTTTTTTTTACTACCCTAGAGGTACCATTTTAAATTCAAACTTCAGTACGATTACATTCAAAATTTTCTTAATTACATAAATTACTATAGATATACCTTAATTATAATGATGCAGATTCACATACCTTAAGCCTTTTTATATAAAATTAGTTTTTTTTGTGCGATCGCTAAATAACACTCTTTTTTTCAGAGCTAAAAGAGCATACCCGAAAGGCTAACCTCGATACTACAGATTAGACAGAGTAGCTTTTATTTCCCAGAGCAAATACAGGCGGACAATAATCAAGTTTGCCTTCTACGCAGAGCTCTACAGCTAATGGGAGGAAGCGGATAGCCACAAAGTTTGTACAAAGGCTACGGGTTCACTACGTTCAAGGATTTTTTTAAAAAAATTGTCGAATATCAGACGTTTCACATTGAACATTAAATATAACTATGCAAATAACTAATTCGAAGTGTACAAAAAATTCATCAGTTTTTTAACATCCATTAACTGATTTGAATAATTTCTTTTACTCAATTAGCATGCAAAGCACTACGTAGAGGAGATTTTTGGAGCTAATCCTTTATAGAAAACGTCCTTGAGAGCATCTTCTTAATCCATTTAAGATGAAAAAGACGGTGCGTATCGGCTCAATAGTTTCAGTTGTAGAATATAAGAGACATTTAATTCAAACCAGCCTTTGAAAGAAAAGTTTATCAAAAAGTTGTTTTTGGGTAATTCTTGCTTTAAACATAACAAATATGAGTTCATTGCTGAGACAAAAATGATTGCTCATTCTGAAAAACTTCATAAAATGTTATTTGTTAGAATTTTTTTAATAGCTGGCGGATGCAGCTGATGTAGACCTCTATGTATTTAGGAAATATTTACCCAAACAGACATTCATTAAGTTGTGAGTGGCCACCTGCCATCTCATTTGTCAAGACGATTGACCGATTTTATAACATGAACATGAATTACGTGCATTCAAAGTTCTTCCTCATAGGAAGAAAAGAGCACTTCCGAAAAAATTTCTGATGAATGGCACTTTTAATTTATGTCAATATATTTAAGAATACATTTTTAAAAAAACTCATAACCAGCGCACTAACAGCATGCATGGAGATACAAAAACAAAAAGCTTTTCAGTCCCTCAGTATTTTTCTAATTAGTTGTAAAGCGCCTAAGAAGGGCGTTGAAAAATGATGAATATAACGAACACTAATTCAATATGCACGAAATATTTATGAAAACGGTACATTGCGATCTAAACCACAGTATCCTCGATATCAGATAATAAAATATTTACAGGATCATGCTCATGTATAAAAATAAAACTCGGCTGTTCGAGCCTCGTCAGGGAGAGCCACCCCCCCCCCCGAACCCACCTAATTTTTTAGTTTAACTATTGCCACATTAAAACGATATTAATTGACTTTGCCATTTTATCTCTCACCCCTTTTTCTTTTTCTTTTATTCTTCCTCTACATTTATTTCATCGACTGGAAGTAGGAGGGTTTCCTGATCTTTCCTTGCAATTGCAAACGTGGGTCGATGATAACTGAAGTAACTTATATAATTTTTAGTATCATCTTAACACACCAAAATATTTTGCTTTTCGTTATTTGATATTGCTGAGAGAGCTTTTGGGGAGTAGGGTTGCTGTATTTCACCTGGTAGCCCTATTGGCGAGCCATCCAGAGTGGATAAGAATCCCTGGCTGTTAGGTTTATAATTAAAATTATTCTTTTATCCACTTTCACATTCGCTAGCCCAGAGCCCAAGTCATTTACACCTTTTACAAGATATTCCTGATGCATCCTTAATTTTATGATATTCAGCGTTTCAATTCGCCAAGTTCCAGTCGCCATTTTGAGGATGAATGATTCAGCCTTGAAACGAACGTTTAAAATCAGCAAATAAATAAATTAATCCATCTGGTGTCCATAAAATGTTAGAATTGTTAGCAGAGTTATGTCACAAACATAGTAAGGGTGAGATTTTAACATAACATTTACTTTTTTAAATTAGAACGAAAGAAACAGGCACATCACATAACAAGGCAACATCAAGAAGGGAACATCAAGAAAGTATAGAAGAAGTAAAAAGAACGCGTGCGCAAGCGCAAGTTACTGTTTACTGAAAAAACAATTGAATACTCAAAAATTTTCCTAAGCTGTTGAAATTTTAGAAAAATACATGTTATGCATATTCTACAGCTTAAGAAATATTATAACAATAGATTAAAACTGTTGTAGAATATTTAAATATATGTAAAATGCTCAATACATATATGTCGCATACTTTAATTTCGCATTTTTATGTCGCCTTTTTGGGACACATTTTTCGGACAATTTTCAATAAAGGGGGTGAGAGATAAAATGACATAGTCTTTAATAAATTGCTCATTCGGAATCTGAAATGTTCAGTGTAAACATTTAAAATCTTCGCAGATCAGCAGAATAAAGCGGTATCTTTGTTTAAACATCGTAAAAAATTCTCTAACTGTATGATCCCGAAAAATAAATTAAGGATCGCGGAAATTGCGAATTTATTTCGATGTGACGTAAACTTTGTCACAGAGTGTGTCGATCAAATGACATCTTTTGTTCATGATGTCATATGGTTGAATTCCATATAAGAAATACCAGTCAGTATAATTTTGTACTCTAAAGGAGAGTACTGTGCGACGCTGAAAAACAAAAACATTTATATAAAACCGTTTTGTACGAACGAAATCATACGTTAGTAATCGTACGTTCTATCCGCTACACTTATAAAAATTAATCAGTACCTCCTTCGCAGTCTTCTTTTTTAATGCATTCGCCATCTTCCTCAGCCCGTATGAATCCTTCCCTGCAGTTGCATCTGGCAGGGACCATTAACGGACAGCACGCGGGACGTGGATTGCTACAGGTGGGTTCGCATCTCGTTCCTTCTTTATCGAACTTTTCGAGCTTGCCACAGTCCTCTGAAATTGTCACCCAAAAATGCACGTCTTTTATATGATAGGAAACTATTAAGACTACTTACATGGAAAATGCAGACGAGTATTGCGAAAATTGAGTAAAATTTCGGTGAAAAGTATGAGAGTAATTTTTTTTAAGAACTCACGAAAAACTAAAATTTTATAAATTTTTAAATGACTTATTAAACTGGAGATAACAATTTCTCATTCTTTTTCCCCCATGGTCTTACCCCGCCCCCCCCCGAAAAAAAAAGAAAAAAAGAGATTCTCGTCATCACATGTCTTTTTTGTACGTCTACTGGATAATACTTGTTTTTTAATTTTTTAATAAACGTCAGTCAAACTCTTTTTTACTTTCCGAACATGTACCATGTAAGGAAAGTATTGTAATCACGAAAACATTCGACTTCGAGATTTTTGTGTATTTACACGTGTGCTTGTTGTGTCAGTGAACACGATAGCTCCTAAATGGGGCGCTCGATTGAGCTCAAATCGGGTATATATGTTATAAACCATCTTCGCAAGACCGGTATTGATTTTGGGTGTACAGGAATTATAGTTTTTCTACAGGGCTAAGTCAAAGATTTCTTTTACATTATGGCATATGGGGCGAAATTCTTGAAAGCGCGCTAGCGTTTAAACGGCGCATTCGATTGAGCTTCAATTTGGTATATATGCTTGAATTATCCATTGATTAAAATTTATTTAAATGCTCTCTAATGATCGTAATCGTAAGTTGTCGGAAAGTCGAGTGGAGTCAATCGAGATTTTTTTAAAATTAAGATACGGTTCCTACATCGCATTATAAGGTTTGGAGATTTTTCACGAAATGTAAGAAATTTCGCCACGCTTATATGACTTTTAGCACAAAATTCTTTGGCTCCGACTTTGACAACAGTTCGCCAAATGTCACCGTACTTGAAGACTGTTAGAGAGATTATGAGCATGGCTCTAGCAATGACCTTCCATAGACTCTTAATGCTTCGTATCTGGGCGTAGACTTTAACCTACTTGTGCCCAGATATTTTTGCGACTTATATTTGTGCTAATATCAGCTATAATAGATAAATTTCTGATGTCAACTACTTGAACAAGGGATGATTTCTTTTAAAATACAATGTAAAAAAAATTGAAATGTCAAGATCCTACTTGCTCAAGTTGAAATATTTTGTAGAATTGAGGTTCAATACTCGTGAATAAAGGATAGGAAAAATAAATAACGTTTTCGACTGATAGCGAAAATGTCGACCTCAAAAAACGACAGTAGATATAAATGGGTTAACAGTGAAAGTATTTTTAGTGACTAGACGAGGCTTGAAAATTTATGTATCCAAACATAGAGTTACTTTATAAAATAACTATTTTTACAATACCTTCTGTTTGATTTTTATCGTCTGGGCACCCAACTTCTAACGGTGTCGAACTCTCATCTACAATAAAAAAAGAAAATATTTACAAATCAGGAATATATTTTTAATTGTTTGCAAACATGAGAAACTTAGTTCAGTAAAATGGTAGTTTTTTTCGTTACAAAACTAGGCAAGTTTTTTTTTCTCAATGGTTATTTATAATTTTGGGGTGCTGAATCCGAATTACAAGTTTTCTGCGTTGCGCGAGGTCCGCTTCACCACAAAAAATCGAAAAAACCTCAAAATTTTCGAACGTTTTTCAGTTTTTCGCTTATATTTCGAAAAGTATTCATTTTTTAAAAATGACCCCACTTACAAAGTAGATACTATTTTCTATAAAATGCATTGGTCTACTTTGTTTTTTTAATGGTGTTAAGAGCTAGAGCACTATAATAAATAGTGATTTTTCGGCCCTTCTGGAAAGATGTCAACAACACCCACTCACACCCCTTGCAACTAAAAAAATATACTTATTATCAACAAAAATCCTTCTAACCCATGAAAGCACATTAAATTTTCTAAAAAAAACATAACATTCAATTTTTTACTTAAGAGAGGAGAGAGAAAAGAGAAATTTTCGAAAAATGTCTTCCGTGCCTTAAAACCAAAACGACTCCTTCCACCTTTCTATCATCAGCGCTTTACTTCAGCAGAAAATATACGTATAACGATTAAAAGAATTCTTATATGTGGAAAAGGGATAATTGATGAAAACATAGACATTTAATATTTACAATATATTGGGTAAAGGCACTGAATAAAGCTGTATATAAAAGAAAGAGTGCAACAGTGAAAATAACGTTTCATGAAGCTAAACAGTAATAGACTAACATTTTTAGCAATTTTAAAAACATTACACTACGGAATTTATTTATATTTAGTGTAGTTGATAACCCTTTTAATAAATATTTAATCAAAAAATAATTTCTGCTTTAAATAAATAAATTTCCGGAAAAATTACTTGTAGGAATGATTTACTTATTTTAAAGTTTATTTCCAGGTATATTTAAAATTTAATTATTTCATAGTTAAAATTAACGACAGTACGCCAATATTTCCAAATAATAGATACCAATATTATAAATGAGTTCAGAAATCTTGCTTGCATTTTATTTTGAAACCTAAATCCTGACAATTGAAATTTAAATAAGGCCCATTCCTACTAGATTCCTTTTGATGCATAGATGAATTTTCTTTTCACGAATACTTGGCAAGAACCGTCAACTTCCCAAGAAACCCCTACTCACATAATCACGGTGAGCACTCCCGATTGCTCCTGGAGTAAATACAATCTTTTCACTTAACGTATACATGGAAAAGTTGATGACTGATTGATTTTAAAACGAAGCTGAAAATTCTCAAGGGTATATGAAACTTCCAGCGTGTGTATGAGGCTCAAGCTTAGAGAAAATTGTACCTTACGATTGAAAGGGCTAAAGAGACAATATTTTCTTAGCTTCCAGTGCCGTTATATGCGTGCATAACGTCTACTCTAGTCACCACGAGGTTGCATTTTACATTGTAAATTAATTTACTATGTAAATAACCAACTCGAAATGTACAAAAAAATCGAGGGCTTTTAACCGTTTATTAACTGATTTGCGTAATTTCTTTTACAGAATTAACATGCAAAGCGCCACGTTTTTGCAACTAAAGTTTCAAAAGAAATTTTCTTGAGTGCATGTTTTGCGTCTATTTTAGATGCAAAAGTGTCAGTCGGTGCAATACTTTCAGCTTCAGAATAGAGGGAGAATTTAATTCAAACCACCTTATATAAAATGGGTTGTTTGGGTAATTCTTGTTTTATATCATAACAAATATGAGTTCATTGCTTAGACGCAAATGATTTCTCCTTCTGAAAATCTTCTTAAAATGTTATTTGATAAAATTTTTTTTTGAGTCGCTGGCGGTTGCAGCTGATGTAGACCTCTGTTTATTTAGAAAATATTTACCTATGAATACATTCATTTCGTCGTGATTGGTCACTTGCCATGCCATTTGCCAAGGTGACTGATCAATTTTATAACGTCAACATATATTGCATGTGTTCAAAATTCTTCCTCATACGAACAACAACAAAAATTCTTATGTATGGCACTTTTGATTTATGTCAATATTTTTTTCAAGAACAGAATTTTTTTTTAAACTTATAACTAGCTCAGTAACAGTATGTATGGAGCAAAAAGCAAAAAGCATTTCTGCCTCTCTGTATTTTCTAAATAGTTGTAAAGCGCCTACACTGAAAAAAAAATGTGTGTTAAACTGACAGAAAAAAACTGCCAGCCATGACGCCAGTTTATTTCCGTATTTTTACAGAAGTCTTCCTTCTTTTCCGTATACATAAGATTTCTGTAAAATAAACTGATAATCTCTAAAATTTACGGAATTCAACATTTCGCAAATGATGTGCGTGGTCACCTGGCAAGAAAATTTGGACCATAATTTTTTTAACTGGCCAAGTTTGAATGCATGGATGCAAAGTACAAAGTAGAGCATGCTCACGTTTATGCGAAAGCGTCTAAAGATAGAGTTTTTTGTTTCAAAAACGCAAGAGTCTAACAATAAAACAGCAAGTTAAGTATTATAATTTGCTATAAATGTGTCAGTATGGCATAATGCTGTTTGCGTATTTTTATATAGTTGTCAAACCAATAGACATTGAACCCAGAGCAAATAGCCAGTGAAATGTATCTATTTCGAAGCCATGAGTTTAAAAAGGGTTAGGAACTCAAATAAGTTACTAAGCTTCCAATGAAAATTGCGCAGAGAGCGAAATACTCTGTTATTCTGGTAAGCTGCACTTGTCTACACAACTGCAGTTCCCCTTGTAATTTCGCAATAAAAAATAAGTTGTAATTGTTAAAGGATTAATTAATCGTAACATTATCTTTGCAGTAACTATAGTTAAAACAAGAAGAGCAATGCACCAATATAGATAGAGAGAGCAGTTTTCTTAAACTTTCAACAGCAGATATTTTGTAAACTATGAAAGAGAGAGAAAAGGTTCTAAGGCGAGCTCTTGACTGTCAGTCATTTGCCACTGCGTAGGGCTGGAGTTTTGACCATATATATGTGAAGTTTCAAATGCTTTTTGTCACGTACGTACTTTTCAAAAGTAAAATAAAAGAAAAAAAACGACCATAATTACAAAATGGCTTAGTGAGACAGCATTTATCTAAAGTGCATCATCGTGGTTGCTCAGATTTATGGAAAAGCGTCTTAGAGTAGATATTTGCCTTTTGAAAACATAAAAGTGTAAAAACAAAAGTGACAAATATATATTAAATTTTTGTACTACTAACTTTTGTATATTAAACTTTTGTACTAAACTACATGTATATTCTATTTTAGTTTCTCAGAGCCTTCCTCCCATTTGCGCATGCGTCAGGTCTGATACGATTTCATCAAAATGGAAGCGAGCGGAAGTTTAGCAACGCTCTTTTATATTTAAATCTCTGTTTACACTTGAACTAGCAATAAGTAGAATAGTTTCTGAAATTCCGAACTGAAATAAAATAAAATGGAAAAAAGAAGCCAAAATAGAGCTTCAAAAAGTACCCATCTCAGCCTATCACCCCTTTTCCGCGTAGAATGGTCTTGTTTGCAGTCGCTCTGTTTAGCAAAACGTACGGTACATTGCTTCTCGATTTTCTGTTTTGATGTTGACTGCTACTTTTCGGTTTCAGTTTCGCATAAAACTGCTTGTAGAAGGCAGGTTTTATTCAGTTGATCATAGAATTATATTTTTAAATCCAAATAAGAATATGCATTAAATAAAATCATTCATTCGGAAGTGAACCGAAAACCGTTATTTTTGGCGGGACGAAAAGCGGAACTGAACGGATATATTTTCTTTTAGTTGAACCGGAACGAATAAGATTACGGTTCGAAGACCTGATAAATATACATCTTGTTTCATCACTTTCTTGTCCTATGTTTTTGAGATATGTAATTTTGTCATCAGTACACCCTTAACTCAAGGAGCGAAAATAACTATCAAGAAGGGAGTGCAAGGAAAAATTCTCGGTTTCGACCTTTTTACTTCGAAACCCACAATAGTAACGCAAAAATGCTCTTTTACCCGTAAGCAGGCGCGTCTACTTTTGTAACTTAAGCATTCGCATGGGGTAAATCTTACTCCATTTTGTCTTCTTTATATTTTTGACTAAAAACGTTTTAAAAACATATATGTGGACTTATAACGTAAAATACATCAGTTCTATTACGTTACGGGAAGAAATCGTGCTTTTTATATTTATTTAGAGATTTTCTGGCGGTTTCTTTAAATATCATGCTTTCTGAGAAGAAAATTGCATATGATATGCGTTATACCTAAAAACACTAATTACTTTATTAATATGATATTAATTTCATTTAATAGCCTTTTGTCAATACATACCAGTAGTGTAACGTCAATTTATAGTTAATTTACATTTAGTTTTTGCTTAGTTTACGTTAACAACGTAATGAAACGTTGTTAGTCGCACGGGAGTATTTAATCCCAAAGTGGAATTTTCTTCCCTTCCAGATAACAAAGAAACGAAATTCCTTCACCCACCACAACTAGACCTTGAATTTGAAAGGTAGAAGACGGCGCAAACTTGTTCTCAAAAAATTTCTCCCGTTTTACGAAGAAAAAAAGTTGCTGGGGTGAGATTTACCCCAGCGCGCCTGCTTACGGGTTAAGTACTCTTTTTGCAAGAAATGCACGTCTCGCTCCCTGTGTACCAAAATACTGATAACGTTCGCTCCTTTTATTTCGCTCCACTCTGTGAACAAAAAACGCTTCTAAAGGAGAAGTGCACTTTCAAGTACGGAAAGGAGTGAAAATTAGCTCCAACTGATTGAATTTCGTTCGTTTGAACTTATTCGTTTTTGTTGAATGCGTGAAAATGACATTATTTTCTGGTACACCTAGTATCATGGTTTCAGTTAAATCACCCTTTATCCAATGTGGTATATTTAAATAAGACTTACCTGCTAAGGTAAGATCGATAGCAATGAAAACAGCAAAGAACCACACAGCTTGCTTCAACATTCTTGCAAAGTTCTAAAAAAGTACAGATATTGTTAATTTAGAAGTAAGATCATTAAAATCCTCTGAAATGATGTTATTTTTCTCGTAGTTTAATTTCTTTACTTAGAACATATTTGATCATTCAAGTAAATTAGAATTTTAAGGCGAAGATTTATACTTTTTAGTATTGGAAAATTTAGGAGCAGGAGTGCTCAAATATAAATTTGATTAAATCTGACAGAACAATGTTATTTTGATTTACAATCAAATCTTTTTACTTCCTTGTACGTAGCATAAGGAAGTAATGTGATCCCGAAAAATTTTGGGGGCCAAATTTCGACGATAAAACCGATTTTAACTACCTCTAAATTTAATTTTAAGAATGTTTTCGATGCATCTCCTCGTAAGCTAGCATGCACAATCATATAAACGCGTCTGCAACTTATTTTGACCAGCGGCGAGTCTATTGTGGCCAGTTTTTCCATGCCGTCTGTACGTACGCACGTATGTATGTAACTCGCATATCACAAAAACTATTGGTCGTAGAATGTTGAGATTTGATATTTAGGATTGTTCTATGATCTAGTTGTGCACCTCCCCTTTTGGTCGCAATCGAATGGATAGTTTATGTACAGGACCGCCGAAAAGATTCGAAATACATTACGCTCTAAGGGCCGAAATTCATTAAACTCGCATATCTCAAAAACTATTAGGCAAAGAATGTCGAAACTTCATATTTTGGATAGTTGTAACATCTGGTTGTGCACCTCCCCTTTTGGTTCCATTCGACTGGATAGTTTATCTACAGGACCGCTCAAAACATTCGAAATACATTACGCTCTATGGGCCGACATTCATCAAAGCGTTTTTTAGAGGTTTTGGGCTATTTCAAACGACTCAGGAGTGATATATGCTGTAAGTAGTTAGAAAATGAATTTCTCCATTAAAAAAAGTGTCTTTATCATTTACAGTTCTGCTACAGGAACACTCAAAAGATTTCCAATACATTACGGTCAATGGCAATTTTAGGGGCATTCATCCATTTCAAGCACAATACCGTCCTACCTCATAAGTTAGGTAATGGTCCGACCACGGTCACGTGCCTCCCTCAAGAACTATGCCAAAAGTCGCCAAGCTTGGCGACTTTTGGTGTACGTGTGTGCATATTTAACTCTCAAATCTCAAAAACTATTATGAAATTTCATATATAAGATTGTTGTAACATCTAGTGTGCATCTCGATTTTTGGTTCCAATCTACTGGAGAGTTTATTTACAGGACCACCGAAAAGAATTTCAGTACTTTAATGTCTATGGACATCTTCAATATAATACAATTGTAGACAGTCATTGTTTGGTACATGCCCAAAATCTCGCCGTCTGTCCTCGACCTTGGCGAGTTTTGCCGAAATATCGCCAAATTTGGCGATAGTCAGTCATTTGGTCCATGCCCAAAGTATCGCCATTTGTCATCGTTCTTGGCGAGTTTTGGCGAAATATCGCCAAATTTGGCGATAATCTGTCATTGTTTGGTCCATGCTTAAAATCTCGCCAAATGTCGTCGACATTGACGAGTTTCGCCGAAATATCGCCAAATTTGGCGCCAAAAATTATTTCGTATTTTGTATAACTCTAAAACTTTAACCCGTAGAATTTTGAACTTTTGTATTTAGAACTATTGTAATATCTAACTGTTTTCAATATCTTTTTTGCTCGTAGTTTAATTTCTTTACTTAGAACATATTTGATCATTCAAGTAAATTAGAATTTTAAGGCGAAGATTTATACTTTTTAGTATTGGAAAATTTAGGAGCAGGAGTGCTCAAATATAAATTTGATTAAATCTGACAGAACAATGTTATTTTGATTTACAATGAAATCTTTTTTTTTTAATCAAACATTATTTTTCCCCCAATGTCCGGACGCTACCTTGGAAGTCTTTGGCCACAACGGGCCGGAATTTTTGGCCACTTTATTATGGGGGCACCTAGTAGGTGGATCAACGTCGGCTCCTATGAAGGGACGGACGAATGACAACCACGCCCAGTCGGGTATCGAAACCCGACTGCCGGGAGTTGAACCCGAAACCTCAGTACGGTGCTTTACACACCATACAATCCGGTCGGCTAATCAAACATTATCAGACCCCATAAAGAATGAAGCTCATCTTTTACACTGATACTTGCAAAACTATTTAAGATAAAGTTAAAAAAAAAATCCCACGCATAAATTTTGACCGTGAATAAAATAGACATACAAATCCTTATCTTAATAATATGTCAAATACGTAAAAAATTATGATTGGAATTTGTAAACTTATCAAATCCTACATATTTACCATATGTCATACATTCCATACGTCAAAATTAGTGGCAGTCTGCGAAACCGTTTCAGCTGCAAGATACTATTTCTAGGGGAAGTTACTCTCTTATCACTCTGTAAATTTAACGTTTCTAAATTTAACAGTGCTTGCAATATTAACAGATCACTAATTTAAGATAAAATGCAAAATCGAAAGATATCATGTCTTTTAAAAAGTGATTTTGAAAAAGAAAAGTAATGCAATTTGAAGCTAAAGTCATCGGCAACCATAAAATGTTCATTTAAATCACTGGTTTCTTTAGTGAAAGTCATATACTCTTTGTTTCTATGTAATATGCGTTTTTTTCAAATGTTTTAGTTAAAATAAGGCTATTTTAAAAGTGTATGGCAGGAAAACATTTTCGTACTCTACACCTAAATTAACCATTTTCTCAGTAAATAAATGCAAAATTTCACTCGATTATTTATTCTTTTAGAATGTAGTTTTCGATTATTTATAATTTTGAGCTGAAATTAGTTTGTTTTTGTGGATAAATTTATCAGTATCCCAATAAATAAATGTTACTCAATTTTTTTATTCTTTTTTAGAATTTTTCACTGATGGTATAGATAGAAAGTTCCATAAAAATTTAGCAAGTTTTATAATTTTTGGGGAGCGGATATCAAAATATAGATCAAGCGGCCACCATCGCAATCGAAAGAAAATTTAAGTATAGGTTTCATTTACAACATGTTCTATTGATGCCAAGTTCTGCTATATAGTAATCCAGAGATCCAT
This sequence comes from Cheiracanthium punctorium, assembly GCA_038373885.1. Classification (NCBI taxonomy): domain Eukaryota; kingdom Metazoa; phylum Arthropoda; class Arachnida; order Araneae; family Cheiracanthiidae; genus Cheiracanthium; species Cheiracanthium punctorium. The sequence continues at coordinate 13,507 of JAWZYV010007887.1, forward strand.
TAGATTACATACAGGGCGAGGGCAGAGAAACAAATCAGGTTGACATAATTCTTTTACGAAAGTTCGTTAATGCATCCACTTTACGTATTACAGGAAATGGTAAATTTGCATAGAAAATGTAGGCGGTCGGAGAGACGGACTCAGTTCTTAAAGAATTAATACTCACCTCTCCGTAGACGGGTACAATTGATCAGGAGCAAAAGAAAATGTGTGTTCTGAAGGAAAACATATCCTTCTATAAATACGCAAAAGCTTACACAACCCATCCTGATACGACGCAAAAAACAAGTTATGTAAGTATTATAACAAAATTAAATTTAGCCTCAATTTCAATAAACTCATTGTTCATGATAGTCAAATTATTTCACAACGGGTACCAATGTGATCATAGTGTCTGTGTTGCTTAGTATAAAGAAAACGTCTTACATTCTATGGCTGAATAGGTATAATAGTATCATTGATGTTATTTGAGAGCTGTAATGAGGTGTTTCTTCATGATGCTCTTAACACTGAGGTGGCTTTAAATTACTGTTTGAATGCAAAATCTATTAAATTTGGTTTGTTCGCCGCTATTCAAAAGGTGCCATTTTTTTTCGACGGAGCATACTTTTATTCATTTAATTTATTTATTCAAGGACAGACACGTGTCTAGCAGGCATTACCTACTGGAAATACTTGAAGTGTTGGCCCTTTGGACATTGAGGAGGAGGAAAATATTACGTCCCATGAAGTAACACCACAGTATTTTATACAGTAGAAAGTCAGTTGCTTGTCTTTTACCAATACGGAGTTCCAATCAAAGCTTCGAACCGTAATTTGTTTCGTTCCGGTAAAACTAAAAATAAATATATCGGTTCAGTTCCGGTTTTCATTCAGACAAAAGAAACGGTTTTCGGTTCAGTCCGAATGAATGATTTATTTTATGTATTTCTTATTTGTACAAAAGTGTAATTATATCATAAACAAAAAATTTAATTCTATCAAAATTTAAAAGATTTTATTCTTTTTTTAATTGGTAAGTTAGCCACAGTATATTGGTTAGAGTATACAGTATTGATAAGGTGGTAACAGCAACAAAATGGCCGAAGATTTATCGAACCCAAATAAACCGGTATTTTGTTCAGTTCAGTTTTGGTTTTCGTTCCGACCAAAATAACGGTTTCTTCCGGTTTTTGGTTTACGGTTCAGTTCCTGTTCGAAGCACTGGTTTCAATGCTGTTTGGTTGCCTGGTGGAGTTAACCGAAGGATGGGACTGTGTATATTGGCAGAAAATCCTCTTCACGTTATTTGACTGACAGTACTGAAAGCCACCCAAAACAACAGATTTCCCCCTAGCAGATATTCATTATTTTTGCTAAGTCCAGGCTAGCTAAACACACGTGCTAAACAAAGCGCACGCTTCACCGAATTCGTGGTATTAAATGAGTAGTATTAATTACACCGAGCACTATTAAATGAGTACTACTCCTTGACACCTCTTCGCAGCGTTGAGAGATACATTGGGACCAGCCACTAAAAACCACGTGACCTCCGTACGGAATCCCCGTACCTATTTTCGTTCAAAATTCCTCTGAAGTTCTATGAGTAACAGACGAATTAACAAGCTACCCAAAGTGGGGAGTGGAACCCAAACCTATGATCCTAGTAGAGAATGGTGCACCTATGACCATACAATCTGAAGACCTTTTTCCAGTACAAGCTTCTGAGTTCTGCTGCAGGGCATTATTTGCACAAATTTTAGACATTTTAGTGACTTCTCGAGTTCCCGACAAAAGATAAATTGCTTGGCTTTTACTCGTACGGAGTTTGAGGGCTGTTTGGTGGAGGGTGCATTTGTAAACGACTAACTCCTTGCACGAATTTTCGTAAGAAAACTGGAATGCGTTTGTTCTCTGCTATCAGTTTCTTTTGCCTTAACGAACAACTTCAGTTTATTGAGTTGCGTCGCCTAGGAGATGTGTTTGTTTACAATTGATGTTATTTTTGTCAAGGAGAGTTTTTAGTACATACTCAATATAAAATCAGCATAATTTTAAAAGGAAGAATGGCCATCATTGAAGTGCACTTATGAAAATTTAGAAATTTCAACTTAAACTGACATTTTTTCAAAAGTATTTAGCAAGACAAGTTCAAATTTCGCTTATAACGGTTCATACAACATAATCAACTTCAATCTCAACACTAAAAATACGCATTTTTGAATTTACTAAAATGAAAAATACAAGAAAGTGATTATCGTTGAAAAATTCTGTACATTCGTTGCAGTTGTGCTGCGAGAGCATGGATTTTCTCAACGAAAAAATATTATTTGCAGCTTCAGCAAACTTAAAATACTTTTCATAACAACGGACGCCATTTCGTAACAACAACGTGCAGCAAGTGTATCTTCTCAACAACGAAATGAGCCTGCTTCGTTCTCAGTTTACTTAGTTTGAAACTAAACACACTCAGTTATGAATACGAACGCTCTAGTTTATAAACTGAATGCACTCAGTTTCGTTTACGAACAGCTTAGATGGAAACTCATTGCACGAGTGTAACTGTTTTGTCGTTTACAAATGTGGCTGGAGTTAACTGGAAGATGGAACTGTGTTTATTGGCAGAAAACCCTCTCTACGTTATTTGACTGACAGTACTGAAAGCCACTCAGAACAAGGATTTCACCCTTAGGATATAAAATTAATGAATTTTTTTGCTAAGTTTTAAGGCTAGCAGCTGATAAGCCTGCACAATGTAAAGGCGGGCGATTGTTCTCTGTTATTCAGAGAGGTCGCTTCAATTTAGAATACGTTATGTTCGGTAAATATCTGTTTAGGCAGGGAGCATTATTTTTACAAACTTGTTTTATGATTTTTTTTTCTTTGGATGAATTCCTCCTAATTGAGCATATGCGATGTCTTTCTGATACACCTTGATCAGAATCGGAAGTGAAACGAAAGTGATTATAGTGTTTTCTAACATAAATCTTGCTGTTTTAAGTTCTTCTGAGGTTTGAAATTTGAAAAGCTCCAAAATTGACTTGTTTCGATGATGTTTAATTGCCTTTTTTTGTCATCCACATGCCTCTCATTCAGACGTTAATGACGCTAAGACCATGTAAATTATTAAAATACATTAAGTGTAGTACATTTTGTAATTTTAGATCAGTATTTTTATCACTTAAACAGTAATTTAATATTCATATGTTTATTAGTATCATTAAAAAGCCAATTTGTCCCCCCTATGTCCGAGAGGATGAGTCATTGAACGTGGTAGACGACTGAGGTGTGAAGGTCCAGCATTCTGGCCCACCGCGCGGCTGTCGGTTTAACCCTTTAACGCGCAGTGTTCCCGCCCTGGGAACACCAAACTCTGACGTTTTGACTGTTGCCAGTCACGAAGAATAGATTTGATTTCTATAAAAATAGTTGCGGGTGACATAGCTCCACGAGAATCCATTACTTTTTAGCACGAAGAATGCGGGAAGTTACCAGCACTATATTCATACTCCATTCCTTGTTACCACGTCAATTAAGATGATTTACGTATTTATACGCGGGAGTTATATATTCCCCTGGGTAAATGGATTAAATAAAAAAAAATGAGTTTTACTAAATAATCCGGTGACGTTAGTCATCTAATTTAGCACCAATTAAAATCATATATTAATTTTAAAAAATCGTTACAGCGGATTCCGAGATGCAAATGGCATAGATTTTTAACCCCCAAACGAGCTGTAAATATAAGTGTCGCAGTATGTGGACGGCTGGTTAGTTGGTGTTGGCTGCGTCACTCGTAGAACTGTCGTTCTCCATGATAGGTGGAAGTAAGCAGCCGATACCGCAGATCACTTTGCATGATAACGGGGTTTTGAAGCCCGTAATAGCGATCGCGAATATATCGCGCTCGTAAAATAATAATTGTCAGTTTCTTCTATTGTATTATTACCGTTCTTTGAAACGGATACTGGTCGATTTTTCATAAATTTGAATTTCTTTGAATTTGGCGACACCCAAAAATTTTCTCGCGACTAGTATCAGAGCCTAGCCTTGCGCTTGTTTAAT